>OX421843.1:22026125-22533625 GCA_949127995.1 Suillia variegata
AATCAAATCAATTTCCTTCGGGAGGCTTCAACTCTTCTTCGATACATAATTATTAGAAATATAAACGGCAAGGGTGTAACTAATAACTTTTCATTTATTAATGGATGCTTACTCAATATTAGTATTTTGATGCAGTTTTGGCAATATTTGTCACACAAAGGATTTTCAAAAGTAGGTACAAGAAGACTATGTCAAGATTATCTTGAACACTTCTTTGGTCAGATAAGGAAGGTAGGTTGTAATTCAAATATAATAACACCTTACATGTTTTCTTGCTTATTCCAAAAGCGTTGGGGACTCCATTATATTAATGTAGTAGTCAAAGTTATTGCGAGCCTATAAATAATTTTGACGAAGTTCCTATATCTTCTGTACCACAAAATACTTCCCCTGTAGCTGACGTTGGTGCAAGTGCTTTGGCAGAAGTGCAAAGTTGGGAAGCTTTTCAAAGTCTTCCAAGGCCAGAAATAAACATTATTAAGGATATAAAAATTGATAGTTGTTTAGATGAGAGGGAAATATTATGCAAAAATGCACGTGCATACTTCTGTGGATATTTGTATTTAAAACAACACAGACTCCACAACTGCTCATTTCCTTTGCCTAATTTCGGGAATGATGCAGTGACTGAAGAATTTTTTTTTGTTTACTTTAGAAAAACAGTTTAGTGGTTGTGAGCTCGTAAAACCACCTTCGGGCTTCATAGAATATAGAGCTAAACTTGATGAAAAATTTAATGAACTATTTGAAAAAGCTTGCCATAGGATCGGTTTAATTAAATATCTATTCGACCACATGATTGAAATTGATCCATATCTTTGTTGTAATAATTTAAATCATTTTGTTCTTTTGGCACTTTTTATTCGTATTCGAATATATTTTGTTTTAAAATTTTTCAATAGAGACATAACCGATAATAATTATTCAAATAAAAAAAATTTTTGTATGTGACACACCTGTAAAATATTAGTGCAATTTGGACTTGGTGAGCCTATCTAATTTAATAAGGACTATTTATTTTTCTAGTCTTTTTTCATTTTCCGTTTTAATTATTAATATAACTTTATTATTTTATATATACTATTGTATTTATTTTGTTTATTATGTTATATGTTTTTGTTTCTTTTAAATTTTGTAGTTTGCAAAACTGCTTTTTGAAATGTTTTTATATTATTAACTTTTTGTTTTTGTAAATTATTAATATTACTATGTTTTTATATATATTATATTGTACTTATTTGGTTGCTTTTGTTATATGTTTTTTTTTAATTCTGTAGTTTACAAAACTGCTTATATTATAAACTTTTTTTTTTTTGTAAACATTTAAATATATGTATGTATATTAATTAATTTTTTGTTTGTTTGTTTTATATTATAGTTTTGTTTGTTTTGAAATTAAGTTTTTTTGAAATGCGTTTATATATATATATCCATATATACATATGTATTTTAAATATTTTTTGTAAATATTTTATTTGAATACTTATTTATGTAAACGGTGAAAATAGGCCTCCAGGGGATACCGAACACCCAAAAAAAATCGGTAACGCGCCATATTGCAAACCTCATGGTGGTGTGGAAAGTGCAATTATTATGATTGTATCTATAATATGTTGTTAAAAGTTTTATTATATATATTTACATGTTAATATAGAAACAATAAACACTTTAAATTTTTAACAAAGTTTATTTTAAAATTATATTTAATATTTGTTTTTATAAATTTTGCTTTTCAAATAAAATTATTCATTATAATGTAATATAAATAATATAAATCCATTTTTACCCGCTAATTTTTATTTCTCTATGATTTTAGCCTTTTTTGTTTGTTTATAAGCCGGCAACACTGTCGGCCAAAAAATTATTCTGCGGAACCTTCGACATTATTTCAATGATTGTGCGCTTTTTACCGCATGAATCTATACTTTATGTATATCAAAATGTTCCTTATATTTCTATCTTAGAGAATATATTCACTACGATGCAAAGAGAAGCATTATATCATTATGTTTAAATAAAAAAATTTTCATTTTTGGCTGTCGCAAAAATTGAACAGCTGATTTATTATTCACCTACAGCAACGAAATACACACAAGCAGCGTCCAACAACAATTCAATGTGGTTGTTGGAATTTGTGGGGAGTTCATTTTTTTGAAAAAAATTTTCTCCAACAACACTACAATGTGGTTGTTGAAATGTGTGGGGACTTTCGGCTGTGTTGCTGTTGTACAACAACATTTATTGTGTTTGTTGTAAGGACAGTGTAATGCCGTACACGAAGAGTTCCTTCTTATTGTTCTCTGCATTTTTTTATAATCTTACACCATACAATTGATACTAGAAAAAATGGTTTTGGCAAGCTTCTTCCAACCAAAACGTCTTAGCCATTCATTTCTTCTATATTAAAAAAAAAGTTAAGCACCTGTTAAACTGTTTACCTGGTTTAAAACATTTCTTTAAATTTTAAGCAGTGTTTAGAGCGAGGTATATGATATGTTTGATACTTTACGCATTATCGGCCTAAATACTTCTTTAATCATTTTAAAAACAGAACTGCAACTTTCTTTACCTTGGTCAGGAAAAGCAAACCATTTACATTGACTTGAACAATTTAATTTATTTTTTTCTGGCATTGTATTTCTAAATATCTGTAAAGACCGCAAGGCAAAAGTGGGTAGTCAGATAAGATTAATGAGGTTGGAAAGGCGGAGTGGAGGGTACGAAGCCTGACTCTTGCTAAAGCCGGACAGTCGCAGATGAAGTGAATTAGTGTCTTTGGTTCACTGGTGTTGTTGCAGCTTCGACAGTGGACATTATAGGGAATTCCAATCTGCGTGCATGTTCACCAATCAAAGTACTAAATCTCAGTAATTGTAGACAGCAACAGAAAATCAGTGTTCTCTTGTCCTTGACGGTTCGCGAATTAAAAAGCCGTAAAAACTATTGCGTCTAAACAGATCTCGCAGGTTTTGTTTGGGCTGTTCGACGAAATAAATTTCTTTAGCCCACAAGTTTTTATTCTAAGAACATGAAAGTATATTCAAACATTAAAAATGTTACCTGTAACTTTCAACGCTAACCAATGGGTTACTGGTTTTTATTTTTGGCGCAATTTTTTCCAGCGGGCGGTATTTTTTTTTATGATTTAAGTTGTCTCTAGAAGAACTGCGTTCAAGCAGACGCAAAATATTTTACAATATTTAAATTTCACTATTTTAAAAATTTAAATTTGTCAACTTTCACAATTTATTTTGATCTGATTTTTGAAACTTCATTAACTGTCATTTCAAAAAGGGATTTCGAAAGGTGAGTTTAATGAAATACTTATTGAGCGGTGAGTTATTTAAGCTAAATTTGTTGTTGGAGGGTTTTGAAAGGTGAGTTAGTTAGGCTAATTTTGTTGGAGGGTTTTGAAAGGTGAGTTTGGAATTTTATGCAGATACTACATTTTGTCGGTTTATTTGGTTTCAAAAAATTTTAAACATTCAGTTAAGTTACAGACAATTTTAAATAATTTTATATACATTACATCTAATGATTTCGAATAAAAGATTGTATATTAACTATATTAATGTATTTATAAATTTATTTTTTATTTTTTTTTAAATATGTTAAAAATCATAAAAAAAATTTATTTTATATTGACATTTAATACATTTATTATTAAAATTAACATTTCATTTTGTGACATTTTTTTTAAATTTTTCTAAAAGTGTAGTTCTCTTTATAGTCTGCATGGCCTACTGAAATTTTTTGACTTGTCACCAATACAAACAAATAAAGAACTGTCAAGTGAAGAAGAAGACGAGTGTCGCCTCCTATCCTCCTTGACAACACTCGTCGAAGAAAGATCTTCGAAAGAAGGAAGAGGTTCCAAACTTTCTTATGACATCTCTTCATCATTTGTAAAAGATGACATTTTACGTTTGAGACTTGTTGACGAAAAAAGTTTTTTACAACCATAAATGTGCTGTTATATTACATAATACGTTCTTTCTCTAACCGCTTCATATCGTATATGTACTGTTGAGAAGGTTTTTTTAATCCGCCTCTGGACACCTGATCAATCAATGTCCAAGTACTGCCATGGAACTCGTACTCATCCAATTTTAACATTTTTATTATATAGCTCGACATGGAGGATGTGTATATATTCTTATGCAGATCGTCAATATCGTCTTCATTATTACATTTTAAGTAGTCTGGGAATATTTCACAAGTGTCTACAGACGCTTATTATTTATTTGTCTGTAGAAGGGTAAACCAGCAAATACATCAAATTAGACCACTGCTTCCGCCCCGTGTACAGCAGTTTTTGCAGCTCCGGCTCTCCACTCCTATCATTCCTGATAGAGGTTAAAACGTCAAAATAAGGTTAAACTGTTTACCATGACTTTTAAGACATTCCTGCTCCTTCTGAAAAAGTAGCGTGCTTTCCAAAAAGTGTCATAATGTTCTTCGGCTATCCCGAGCCTCATATACCTTACGCCATTTCAGTGTCGCCAAGAAATGTGCTTCTTTTAGCATATAAGTGATGCATGTCTCTATTATAAGTGGGCGTTGTTCTTAGCGGTTCACGCCCTTTTTTGGTTAGTAGTTTTTTGTTACTACTAAAGTGCTAAATATTGAATTTGAACTGGTTATTTACACTCTTGCTATTTTTAATAGTTTTATATCCGCAAAAATCGTAGTTTGTAAGGCAGGTGGGCGTGGGTCTTATCCGATCATCGACTCGGAATCTGACGCTGATCATTATATATATATTATTTTATCATAACTACCACGCCCCTTCTGGGCGTTACAAGCGGAAGAACAAACTCAATATACCCTTCTTAAGTGCAATTGCACTTGGCAAGGAATATAAAAACACAAAATAACAGGAGGGAGATAACAAATTTTTTTTTTTTAAGTAAATCCAAATTGGTTAAAATTTTTACATTTGTATTGCCTATCGACCAAAGGAATTCGACAATATATACAAAACGAACAAATCACTCTGGGCTGATGATTTTTATGATTTAAATCATAAAACTAAATTATCGAGTAATAAGAAAATTGTGCAAAAATATCAAAATATTTATTAGAATATTTTTTGATTCAGAATTCTAATTCTTGAACACTACGTAATGCCTTTTTGGCTTTGGATTTCATTTAGCCAAGTCATTACTGACGCTGACCTCAGCCGCACCTAGTTTTTGTTTTAGTTGCAAGCACTGTTTGCTTCTATTAAGCTAACTGTTTTGATATTCTTCATATTCTTTTAACTTTCACAATACCTGAACATGACATTTGCTCAACGTGCGTGATTTTGTTCAACGTCTGCTTAGCGTACCGCACCTTATCCATGTTAAAATCTGATGCATGGTGTTGCTATTGCAGCGTAGCAATGCGTCCGCCTCTTTCCACAAATGCCTAATTCCCCTGCAAAAACAACTGTCAATGTATCAATGTGCATACAAACATATGTGTATAAGTATATATGTACATGCATGCATCGATACATACACGCAGACATATGACTGCCGCACCCACTGCAATTATCAGCACAATTGCCGGAATAACGTAGTTTAGATTTGCACTTCATCAGCAACATTTGACAATCAGGTGCTACTTTTCATTTGCAGTTGATAATCGTTTCACCTAATTGCTGTTTGTGACAGATGGTCTAGACTCTGGAGATTCAAATTTCCATAATTAGTTTTGTTCAAGCTCTTCAATATTTCAGTAGAAATTTTTAATTTTGTCCTTTAGAACTTTTCAATGCTAAACGGATTCTAACCCGATGATTTTTTTGGATAAAAACATAATTTTGAACTTCAATTTTAACACTTTGAATTTGTGAATTAAGTTATTTTTGAATTGATTGTTATGCCAAACTGGAAAAATACGTTTTGAAACAAGCCGTTGACAACATTTTGATTGGATAGCAATGGTTTTTATTTCTGGCGACTCTGGACTTGTTTTTAAGAAGCACATTTCGAATAGTTTCATGAGAAACGTCAACGCCACAATTTCAGTTCTGCAGCTATCATTCTTGTACTTGTAAAAAGATTTTCGCTGATATTCTTCATTATTTTACGCTCATATTAAGTTTTTTAGGCCTGCTTGTGGATTGCTTCAACTCGAGTCTTCCTTCATGTTCTGCTCGTCGTATTATATTATAAACTGTTCTCAATTTTAAAGAAAACATTTCAGTTAGATCTTTTACAGATTTACCCTTGTGGTAATTGTAGTATACTAAATTAAGTTTTTGCTCACTCGTTTTCCTGGCATTTTAAAACTAGTTTATTTTTTATAAAAATTTAAACAATTTCGTAAAACTTCGATAAATATCGCACTGTTGCACTCTACTAGATATTAATATTTTGAAAAAAATGATTTCGCGTTTAATATTTGAGATGTTTTGTGCGTATTTGTAATAGGTTTCCTTGTTTTGCAAAGAATTATTTGACAGTATGCAAAGTGTTGTTTTTTCTGTTTTATTTTTTATTTCTGCTATTTTTTAAGAATTTATATTTTTCGTATGTCATAGTGTAACAGATTAGAAGCACTATAATACAACACTTATTCTGTTTTTTTAATTGCATTAATTTAATTGTTATTTGCATTTAAAGTTATTAAAAACGATTTGTCTACATTTTGCAAAGATTTTGTTGACAAACTGTACATACATACATCTGGCGAATATAAAAAAAAAACACAAAGTCTGCAAGGAAAATTTAAGAAACATCAACAAATTAAAAGTGGCAAATACGCACTATTTCACTTTATATTACTTTCGCGGAAACTTAAAACCGAATAGAAATTTCATAGAACAGTTATTTTTAAGTGATGCCATTTTTATTCAGCGTGAGGTTGCCAAGTTCGCCCTCTGGTGGGATTTTTCCTTTTTCTAAAACTCATAATTTAATATCCAGCGATTTACGAACTAGACAGACAGTCGTGAACAAATACGGAAGGGACAAGGACGAGTCTTGTAAAATTATAATTTTAAAAGTTTTGCTCGTATTTATACTCTTTTGTAGAGCCAAGGATGACGCCGACAATGCACAGATGCCTGCAAAATTCATTGTTGATTTGGTGGGAGTGAGGTTTTTTGGAACAAAATCTGCAAGCACTAACATTTTAAAGAAACAGTTTTCCATTTTCTATGCCCAGGTTTAGGTACTTTACGTTAGGAAAATTCGCAATGAATAATCTCAACTATAAACAAATCAAAATCGTTTGAATATATCAAACATCAGTGGTTCAACAAGTGGTGTACCAAAATGGAACTTTTGTGCTAATTCAGCCTGAAATTTGTGCCTTCTCAGGAAGCACCAAAATCAACCAACCAACATTTTTATTTAATTCGCCGCACAAATGAGCGGGACAACGGGATACGTAGTAGTGGAAATGGATACATTTTGATAAAAGCACAAATCAAGTCAGCTACTTGCTAGCTATAATGAGTTCCGGTTCAGACATTTGTCGAAAGCGACGTTAAAACCTGATTTTGGCAAAGCT
Source organism: Suillia variegata (assembly GCA_949127995.1). Taxonomy (NCBI): domain Eukaryota; kingdom Metazoa; phylum Arthropoda; class Insecta; order Diptera; family Heleomyzidae; genus Suillia; species Suillia variegata. The sequence goes on from OX421843.1 coordinate 22,033,632, forward strand.
ATGTAGTGTATCCTTGTCAGATATGTATGTTAACCCGAATTGTCCCACAATTATTTTTTTTGGAATATCCAATATTTGCTTGCATAAAATAGTTAAATGGTGACTAATGATTATAGAAATGTTTACAAAATATTTTTTCATTGGGTGGTTTGTTCGGTAGGGGGCCGTTGCCATATGGCAACACTGGGTCATACTGGAAATTTACATGCAAATAAATAAAATCTTTGTTGAACACTTTTTCAAATAATTTCTTTATTTTGAAAAACAAATAATATAAAAAAACATAAAACAAAAATTAAATACTCATTTTTTTAAGTTTTTAAAACAGTTTAAGAATAAATATACATAAGAACAATAAAATGTTTTCGTCTTGTATTTTATTTTTGAAACAGAATAACCACGGACAATTTTACACACCCCATTTTCGTATTCAGGCGGCAATATATGTATAGCTTCAGGTACGTCATCGTCGAAACTCAACTCTTCCAAATTGTCGATTGTCTCTTGAAATGTTATTTTCCTAGACGCAAATTTAAAATTTCACTTTTTAATATTTTGAAAATTCCAGTATGACCCGGTGTTGCCATATTTATTATTATTATTTATTATTCCGTTTTGACAAAGTACGTGGGATTTGTTGAACGAAATACTGCCTTTCATGAAAAAGGGAGTACGGAGCACATACCTCCCAAATCCACTAAGACTTTGTGCAGCTTTACATCTTTACGCAACTTGATCTCTTCTGCGAGACATAGGACAAGACATGGCATGTCGCATAGTGAAACAAATTACTTATGTAATTCAGAATCATTTGGCGCACAAATATATAGTCTTTCCTTCCTCACTGGAAGAGCAAAATTTAGTGAAGAGAGGTTATTCAATAAACATTACTGCAAAAATAAAAAATAATAAAACTCCGGGCCGCGATGGAATACCAAAACTGTCATACAGAAAAAGCTCCCTCAAAGAGGGAACCTTCCTAAAAAGGTGGAAACGCCATCGACTGGTACTAATTCCAAAAGGAGATAAACCTCCTGAAGAACCATCTTCGTACCGTCCTCTGTGTATGTTGGACACGGCTGGTAAGGTACTAGAAAGTATCATTTGTAATATAATTGAACGCTATACGAAAGATACCCCTGGACTGTCTGAATGGCAGTTTGGTTTCAGGAAAAATAGGAGTACGATTGACGCGAAAGCATTTTTGTGTGACATAGCGCAGAAAGCGCCGACAGGAAAGCGCTGGATATGGGGCGGAAAACAGTACTGTGCTGTGGTTACGCTTGACATCAAAAATGCTTTCAATTCAGCAAACTGGACGCAAATAATCAGCGCCCTAACAGAACTGCTGCGAATCATAGTAAGCTATTTCAAGAACAGAACTCTGATATACGACACTGAAAAAGGCCCCAAAAAGTAACACGTTTCTGGCGGCGTACCACAAAGTTCCGTACTTGGTCCAATTTTGTGGAACGTTATGTACGATGGCGTCCTAAAACTTCCGAAACTAGAGGGTGTTAATGTAATCGGATATGCAGACGACATAGCTATCTTGGTTGTTGGAAAAACTCTAGCCGATAAACCAGCTAAGTGCAACACAATGATCGTGAAGGTGAAAGAATGGCTACAAACTGCAGGGCTTCAACTAGCAGAACATAAAACAGAAGCAGTACTTATGAGTAATCGTTAGAGAGTTAAAAGCGTGGAAATCAGAGTTGGTGGACACACCATAAAGTCAACTCCGCATTTAAAGTATTTTGGTGTCATTCTAGAGCTCCGATTCAATTTTCTAGACCACCTCAAATATTCGAGCAACAAAGCTGCAAAGGTTGGCCCTGGCAAGGTTGATGTCCAATATTGAAGGTCCTAGACAACCGATAAGGCTTCTACTTGCAAGCGTAAACACGTCGATTATAATGTACGCCGCACCTATTTGGGCAACGGCGACAGATTACAACACATACATGAGAAAAGCAACATCGATATACAGGCTATCGTGACTGAGAGTTTGTAGCGTATTTCGAACTGCATCTGAAGACGCAGCAAACATAGGTCGCCTACCAAACGAAATAGCAGCAAACGAGGCTGCAGCAATACGAGGTGCCCGCGATCGACAAAATGATACAATGACAATAAGAGAAATAGTTAAAAAAGAGTGGCAAGAACGATGGGATTCTTTAACAAAAGTTCGATGAACGTATGTGCTGATCCCAAACATTCAAAAATGGATCCAGAGAAAACACGGTGAAGTAAATTTTTATCTCACGCAATTTTTAATTGGGTACGGCTGCTTCCGAGAGTACTTATACAAGTACAAACACGTGGATAGTCCATTTTGTCTGTATTGTAATGATATTCCAGAGAATGCTGAACATGTATTAACCAAATGTGTAAGATTTAATGACGCGTAGATATGTGACAAGGCTAGTCACACCCACTGGTGTTATTCAGTACATGCTAAACTCACAAGAGGCATGGGACACAGTGTCTTGTATTATAACTGTAATTATGCAGCGACTGCGATATGATGAGCAGATAACAAGAAATAGAGCGGCGTTAATAATTTAGGCAATTAATTCCTGTCCCTATAGGGAAAAAACATGATAGCAACGACAAGAAGGTTTTTAGTTGGTAAGAATCCGGCACAGTTGGGAGTTCGGCTAACTCTTACATTCTATGAAGATTTTCTCCTTCCTAAACGAAAATCAAGAAAGAAAAAAAATTTCGATTGTAGCTGACATGCCACCGGTGCTCACAATGTTATTGATTTCATCCTTCGTTTTCTGTTTTTTTTCATTTGCGCATTTCGTGACTTTGCGAGGAATTGTCGTTGGATCCGGTAGCAAATTTTCCACATAAACGTGCTCACCATACGTTGCACTGATCTTTATAAAAAACTTTACCAGTTTGATAAAGCAAGAACCACGCACTGCCGAAAATGGGCGACAGTCTTCAGTGGCCCAATTTGTGCACTTTTCAATGGCCCTGGTTTTGTCCAGCGGTGTGACAGTGTTCAACGTTTGTGACTGCTTAATTGTTTTACAGAAGCTGTGCCTATTTAAATTTTACGTCTGACTTGAACTGTACTCAGCACATTAGAGCAAGTGCTGCAAAAAACAAAACCTTTTAATATTATGTGCTCCGGTGTTAAAATTTCCGCAAGTATGTTCCATATAAAACTTCTTCCTTTGCGTTGGCCAGACAATGCATAATTGCCATTTGCAATTTTATCGGTAACACTCTTCGAAATTTCGCCTTCCATAATTATAAAAATAACGCCACCGATTATGAAAAACAAACTGCAAATATGTGCAAGTGCGCGAGAGGTTCGGGTAGCTCGGGTTGAATGGAGCCACCCGAACATGATCGATGATCATCATTGTGAGCAGCCTCATTGAGAGCAGCATTATCGATCATTCTTTGTTGTTCAACCAAAACGTTCGACCGAAAACATTCATGTATGAAACAGGCAAGAGTGATTCGAACTGAATGTTCGCTTCGACTAGACATGATAACGATCATTCCTGTTTGCTGAAGCAAAGTTGCTGCTCATACAAAATCTGAGTAAATGATCGGGTGTACTCTGCTCGTGAGTTAAATTTTGGACCTAAAGAATTCGATATAAGTCTTGGACAGAATGAAGATATCGGCATTTAATTGGTAAACTTTTATAAACAATTTATTCTGTTAACAAAATTGATAGCATATTTTTTTGTTAGAAACTTCGCGCTTCCTTTAAAAAATTGTTAATTGACGAGGTGGCAATTAAACTTTCTTGAAGAGGAACAAACGAAAAGTCAAGTATTCAACAATTTAAAGTTGTTGAAATTATAAGAAGTAGTATGTATACATATTATAGTTTACAATATATCTATGTAGTTTGGTACCCACTAAACTAAACATTATATCGGTGGAAATTTTACGATAGTGAAGTAAGCAACGCACGCCAGCAACGGTTTCAAAGTTCGAAAAAAACGACGCTGAAACCGTTGCTATCTTCGCGTTTAGGGTACCAAAGTGAAAAAGTGTTGAATAAAAATTTAATTTTTTATTTATTTATTTTATTTTGAATAAAAAAAAATCCTTATAAATCTTATGTTTAAAAGTATCCAAAAGCGATTAATAATTAAATATAATTTTATGAAATCTTAATTTGTTAAATAATTTCCAATGTTTATATACTGTACCAACTGAATTTGGTAAATATTTTTCTTTAATTTGTTAATTAAATTTTTTTATATATATACTTAATTTTTTACTACTCTTTTAAAATGTGTACAATAATTCGTCTGTTTATCACTTTATTTTCATATTTATTACACTTGAATTTTTATTTAATTTTTAAAAAATATTTACTATACCTGTATTGTCAATGAATTTTTAAATAATTTTTTAAATATATGTTTCTTTAAAAAATCAAAAATAAAAGTAATCATACGAATTTAGTACTTTGTATTTTTGTTTAATGATTGATTTAAAATACAAAATGTAATCGCCCTAGAGTCGGTTCGACGACTCATGAAAGAGTCTTCCAAATTACTATTTGACGACTCTTCTTGGTGTGCCGCCTAAAATTGATTTTGATGCGTCGTCGAAGATTCTACTGCGCGAATCGCTTTAACCCTTTAATGCCAACACCCATCTAGAGTTGCTAGGATTTGAAATTTTCAGACGTAGGTCATAGAATTTATAAAAACTCAAAATAGGTGTATTTTTTTTTAACTGGTAAGGATCAGGCTGTGGAAGCCGTTACATTAAACGTAACAGTCTCAGAACTTTTTTTAAGTAAAAACTTATGGTTTAGTTGAGAGTAACGTATACAAATATTGTTGTATTGAACTGTAAGGTTAAAAATTTTTGGAGTACATAAGCATGTGTAAGAAATATGTAGTTATAAATTCGTTATGTAGTGGTCGACTTCGAAGCATGTGATGCCGACGTTACATTTTTTGCACATGCTGATTTTTATATATACATACGATCTTAATATCAAATATTAAAACATGATTTTATTCACATTTCATACAAAACAAAGAACTAAGCAATTAATTTTTTAATGTTTTATATTTTTTTTCCATTTTCCACACCACCTTTGAGGTATGCCAAAATTTCAGTTTACAAACTATTAATAAATTGGCTAAGATGGCGCGTTATGATTTTTTTTGGGTATTCGATATCCCCTTGAGGCCTATTATCACCCTTTACAATATATTAATTATTAAATATATATAATAAATAAATAAAAAGTATTAGTAAAAGTAATGTTAATATTTACCAAGTCCAAAAATCTAAATAATTCATTTTAAATTGAGAAAACAAATATAAAAAGATAAAAAGAAAAGTATTAAATAAACATAAAGCAAATTTAAGTATTTACAGTTAAAATATATAAATAAACACAATAGTATATAATTTATATAATACAATTAAAATTAAAAAAATTAATTTACAAAATAATAAAATAAAAAATAATAAATCCAAATATCAGGAATACAAAATAAAGAGAAAGGAAGCAGTTTTCTTAAATAAAAGTCCATATTAAACGCAGTTTTATGTAAACAACGCAAAGAGTCTAAAAAAATATTAAATTTACAAATGTACAACACATAACAATTTGTTTTATTGGTGTAGGAGTTATCAATTAAAAAATTTTATAAGGAAATATATTTTAATTCGAATAAAAAGAGATAAAATTACATGGTGGCAACAATTATTACATCACAGAAAAGGATTAATATGAGCCATCTTGTCAAATAAAAATTTAGCTAAACCGATTCTATGGCAATTTGTATCAAAAAGTTCGCAAAATATATTATCTAGTTTAGCTATAAATTCTATAAAGCCCAACGGTGGCTTAACAAGATGGCAATTATTAAATTGTTTCTCTAATGTACAACTAAAACAGTCCTCAGTTACGTTATCTTTATTAAAAAAAGGCAAAGAAAATACGCAGTTGTGGAGCTTGTACAGCTTTAAAAACAAATATCCACAAACGTATGCAAGAGCATTTTTTTTTAAGAAAATCTCCCTCACCTATTAAATTATCTTCCTTAATTTTCCTAAGCATCTGTAATTCTGGCCTTGGAACGCTTTGGAATTCCTCCCACCTTTGGAGATCTGACATAGCATTAGTAATCTGTACTTCATCAAGAGTGTTGATTTGTGTTTCAGGGAATGAAGAAATAGAGGAGGAATCGTTGAAACTGGTTACAGGTCCGCAATTTCCTTTTACCACAACATCAACATAATGAAGCCCCCAGCGTTTTCGAAATATGGTCGAAAACATTAAAGCGGTAATTCGAGTAGAATTACCTCCTCCCTTCCTTATTTGACCAAAAAAGTGTGGCTGAGCCTGTAAATCCTTTATTGGACAAAAAGTTAAACATATGCAGCAATGAATTTATATTTAATAGCCAACCGTTAATGAAAATAAAGTTATTTATGATCATCTTTTTATTTTAATCTTTAATAGTTATTGATTTTAGCAGTTTTTAAGCCTCTTTTAAAAATTTTAATTGGTCGTGTAACCCGCAAAAACCATTTACTCTTCTTGTGTTAAGAGTATCAAAGAGTTTGTTCATAAATAAAATATATTCAGCAGTGTTAGGAGTAGTTTGAGCTTATGATTTATCTAATTTGCCCGACATGTAAAGACTTAGCATACCGGCTGCAACGGTATTGCTTAAATCTTGAGCAGCAAGCTTAACATTATTTTTTTGGAATGTTGAAGGTCTCATGTACGTGAAGGTCAGTTTTGGTGCACATCTTAATTCAGATGATGAATAAATCTTACAAAAATAATTAATATTATTCCAACTGATGCAAGCATTATTAAAATGAATGGATTTTTTTTTCTTCTAAGCAATTACGGCTTCTTTTTAAAAGATGAGGGGAATCGGGAAAGAAAAAAACGTTTTCATTATTAACAAAATAGGGTCTGTTTTCCGTGACTCCTGAAAGCATAGAGAAACTCACGAAATTACAACCCAGATCACAAACAAAATGTCAAGAAGCTGTAAAATTATCTCAAAAATGTACTTTTCAACAACATTACCTTTGCAAGCACTATGAACAAAAAAAATTAAATTTGCTTTGACCATGGTTCAGCACCAACGGCCTGAACCAAAACAGTCGTTACGGTGTTACTAGTTCTAGAATTGCGATTCTCATCGCCATAATTCTCTAAACCATAGAATTTATCACAACTTCTGTTATATTGCAAATGCAATTTAATTGACATCTCATCACATGAAACACTAAAAAATCTCTGCTTTTCCGAAAAATTACGAGTACGCATTTCTAAAGATTTAATAGTACTGCAGCGCAACCTGGTGACCTGGGCCTATCAGATATGAATTCACTCAAAGTTCTTTCTTCCTGCCATTTCATATGATGCTTAAGGTACCTATAAGATATTGGCGATAAAACAAAAACACCCAAAGCTATTATTTTAAAATTATTATCATATCTACGCCCATGAGGAGGACGAGAATTATTTTTCAAACTATTTTCCAAACATGATAAAAATGTATTGACCTAGCTGAATACATCTTCAATGCAACTATTAAGTTTATTATTCAAATCCAATTATCGACATTTCTGTGTTTTTTTTGGGGGGTGGGTAGTTGCGTAGTTTTTTGGAATCTTATTTATAAAGTGCAGTATACCAGCTTTCGCCAACCAAGTCAAATTGCACCACATTCCCCAGAAATTCTTTTCCAATTTTTATTTATATTAAAAATAATTTTTTACAAACCTTTTGCCATGCCGTTCTCTTTCTCCGCTTTTTGGGAAACCAAAACACCTTTTCCAACGCAGCCTTTCATTATGTGGTGATGGGAACACTTTTTAAACGAATGGAGCACTAATATTTATTTTTTATTTTATTGTTTTAATTTAACAAAGTAATACTGCGATTCAGCGAAGGTAACAAAATAGGTTCATTATTATTAGTTTCAAACTTTTTACCCAAACTTCGTACATTATTTTTGTATGGTATTAAAAACTCCTCATATTTATATTAATAAAAAAATTTAATTTTATTAGTTTTATATTTTTTTGGAAGACCTTATCTTTATTTTCCCTAATACCTTTATCGCACGTTAAACAAACATCAACAGCCGGAGCTAAAAATGGATCTCTATTTTTGTATGCTGTTAATTTTGGCATTTTGTCGCCTACTAACTAATGTTTGCAAACATTACATTAAACATTTGAATTTGCAAAGCAACGAAGTCGGCAATATATCGTGCACCGTTATCCACATACATAAGTGGACAGTTTTTGCACGCGTTTGTAGATAGCGATTTACTTACGCGTGCAAAATGACCTAGCTCTCCTTTTTTTTATTTGTCAGCACAAAACACAATTTCTAAAAAGTTTTGTTTTTATTTTTTCTCAAAAACAAATTATTTATTGACAATGTTTTCATTGCCGCCACTGAAATTGTCAAATGTACAATTGTCATTCAAAGTTCATTTCTCGCTCGTAAACAATATATACTTATGTACGGTAATGTTGCGACTATGTACTTTACATACAGTAGCAGTATTATTACATCATATATGGTTTTATAAATGAATTAACAACTTCAAACGCACGAATTTTTTCCATTAGGGAAAGAGAGGTACTAAACCAAATAGGAAAAAGACATATGCAACAATTGGTCGAATTATTTGTTTATATAAATTGAATTAAATTTTCGAAATGAATTATATGCAAAAAGTATTCTTTTCGCCTACTCCAATTTCTAAAATTTTATCTCCTTATATTGTAGAAGTGTATACAGTAGCTCACACCTTATTTCGTGCAGATGATGTAGTGAGTTTTGAAATGCTATAACTTCGTAACTAATAACGATATTAAACATATTAAAACGCTATTTTGTTTGTGTATTAGTATATCTATAATTTTATAAAAACTTTAATTTCATTACAATAAAATACTTTTTTAAAAGTTTAAGACAAAAAACTAAAAATGTAGGCAAATTAAACACCACAGCTTATTTCGTGCACTGGTTTCTTGTATGTAAAAAATTTGTTTGCGATCGCAGTTGGCAGTTATTTTGAAGTCTGAATTTGCAACCATAAATGACAACAAATGTGAACAGTTTTATTTCACTTCAAACAAGGGCCGATAAGGGCAGAAATGCTCCTAATAAAATATTCACGGCACCGGACGAGCGACTAATTCTGCGTATAAAAAAAATCCGAAGCTATCGGCTCCAAAATTGGCCTTGGACGTTGAGAAAGAGTTGGGCAAGAAATGCTGTGTTGAAACTATTCGACGTCTGCTGCGGGACAATGACTTAAATGGTCGAGTAGCACGAAAAAAAACCATTCATTAATAAAAAAAATCAATTGTGTCGACTGAACTTCGCAAAGCAGCATGTTGTCCAGCCTAATACGTTCTGGAACGACGTCATTTTCTCGGACGAGTCCAAATTTAATATTTTTGGCTCCGACGGAATGCAGTATGAGTGGCGCAAGCCTAATACCGAGCTAAACAATAAGCACCTCAAACCTACTGTAAAACATTATGGTGGCAGCGTGATGGTTTGGGCCTGCAAGGCTGCATCCTGCGTTGGAAAATTAGTTTTCATTGATGGAATTATGGACAAGAAGATGTACCTGAATATTTTGAAGGAGAATTTGCTCCAAACTGCCGATGCCTTGGGTGTACGAGAAGGATTTCGGTTTTACCAGGACAACGACCCGAAATATAAATCCCGAATTGTTCAGACATGGCTGATTTGGAATTGTCCGCATCTTATGGCAGCACCGTCACAATCACCAGATCTAAATGTGATCGAAAATTTGTGGGCAATTTTGGACAGTGGCATTCGAAAGCGACATATTTCAAATAAAACTGATTTAAGAAATGCCCTGCTGGAGTAATGGCAAAAAATCTATCCAGAGATTACTAAAAAATTAGTAGAATCAATGGCTATTCGGCTTAAAGATGTGATTAAACAAAATGGTGGCCACACAAAATATTAAAGAAGACGTTTTATTTTTCTTGAAGGTTGAGGTTAACAACGAAATCTGGGTATAGGGGCGTATAATGGACACCTTAGAAGATGGAGGGTTGTATAACTTATATCACCTTATCGGAAGATGTTATAACTTTTACAAATGACGTCGTACGTCAATCATTTTTGACATTTGTGAGCTAGACAGCTGTAATACACAAACAGACAAGCAATAGAGCGCATTTTTTTCGATTTGGCATGACCTGCAATATCGGCCGAATTAACCATCCCAGACTTTTTTCAAGTCACGGATTTACGCCAACAAGCCCTTTAAGGAGAATATTCGACAGAAAAAGAAGAAAAAAACAGTAAAGGTCCAAATAAAGATTTCCACTATACAAAATCATTTTTTATTTAGTAAAACAGTTATTCAAAAACACAATCGTTTGATTAACTTTGCGCCACCTTGTATATATAAGCTAAAATTAAAATAAAATCTAAACGAAATACAGAAGCAAATATTTATGTACAGAATGAAGTTTTCGATCCATGACAACGAAGACCACTTTTGTAAATACCGCGTACAGCTTTTGTTGTCCCCGTATCTTTCTTCGATGATTCAAAAAAAGTAAAAAATTAAATATGAGCACATTAATCAAAATTTTTGACTTCACAACGGACTGAACCAACTTGAATTGTACCGTATTTTCGTATTTGGACTTGCATTTCAAATTAATTACACTAATTATACGCAAACAAACGGAGAGTATTTTGTCAGGATGCAAATTTTGCATCCGTTGCCAGTGCCAGCCGAAGCTTGCGCTCAAATGCTCACTTCAAGTAGCAAGTTGCCGTAAAACGCATTTCCGTTTCCGCCTTCGTTTTAGGCAGCGTCAATGCTTTGCTTCGACCTAATTCTACTTGTCCTTGCGCACTGCTCGGTTAGATAAGTGTAAAATACACAAACATCGCACACACACTCTTACAGAATTATATTTGATTGACACAAACAAGAACTATTTAACGCAAGTAGGCATGGCAGCAACTTGTATTTTCGAATTAATTAAGGTAAAATAAAACTGTGTCAGTAGCTACGGGCGTCAGACATTCGTCACATATATGCTACAGAAAGCACTTTCTTGCTATCGAAAATGGCGAAGAGTATTTGAGCTTCGACATAGCCGAAAATAATTCTCTAACAAGATTTAAATTGTTTGTGGGAAATATTTTGTAAATGTATCTGTAAATATACATATCTTTAAATAAAAAAAACATTTCATTACAAATATTCTAATAAAATATGTAAAAATTAACTAAAAATAAACAATTCATTAAGCAATTTTTTACAAGAAAATAAAACTTAAATGAAAAGTTAGCAATTCATTAGAAGTATTGAAATCTTTTAGCAGTTTTTTTCCGAGGGTACCATCAATGTTGACTGTTGGAATCAGTTCATCGCTTAGAAACCATTCCAAAATCTTTTCAAAAAATTCTTTTCACCGTATTAATCATTTTAATTTTGGAGAAACTATTTAAAACCAGTCAGAAATTATAGTTGGACTATTAAAAATGCATTACAATGCTAAATATCACAATCGAAGTAGGGTGGTTCTTGGTTTTTTAAATATTTTATTAAAAAAATTATATTAAAGATTTTTGGTTTACTCTAATTAGATTACTACAATATATTTCTTCTTAATACTTTGTGAACTAAAATAACAATTAAAGTTATTATTAATTTATTTCATATACCAAATTTAATTAGAGAATTATCTTCTCACATGTACAACCCAATTAAATATTTTGGATTGATAAAAGAGTATTCGTTTTTCAATCAGTACTTAGACATGTTTTTTAGATATAGCTCGGGAGCATATACTAAGATAGGTTAAACTGTATCTAGCTGGTGGCATGTAGCCCCTCCAATGATTAGTGATAGGTCGAATTCATATAAAAGTATCATAACTGAGACAGGTCACTAACACAATACGACAGACTAATGCCTAACTCGTGTTATGTTCGATTTCCGAACGGAATGTTTATATTTTCCAACCAGACAAGAAGCGCCAACGATAATTTGCTACATTTAAGAGATACGCTCACAGGGTAGCCCTGTGCATGCCCATTTGTGACAGATAAAATAGTATTAATTAACAACATTAAAACCAATTTAATATATAGTATATATTTGCTTCTTCACCCGATCATGTGTGTGTACAAAATGTTGCTGAATAGTTTCATTATTCTTTATTGATTTTATTCATTAACGTCAAATCTTAAAAGCCCTACTTACAACAGATAATTACAATAAGATGGAAAAATATGAAAATTTGTATTTTATTATTCCCTAATATGGAAAATGTATTAATGAAAACAAAAAACAAATAATTTAATATTTATTAAACTAAACTAAAATTTAAACTTTATTCAACTAAAAACAAAATTCAAATTTGTGTTTTAATATATCCTTGATTTGATTTGTACTTAAAGAAAAGTCACGTTTATCATAATTCAAAATAGAATTCCATAATCTATTTACCCTACAGAAAATAATCGATGAAAAAACAGGACATGTAAGCGAGCATATTCTACTAAAAATGGAAAGTTGAATTATAATACCCGCCCACTTTGCAAACGACGAGTTTCTGGCAAAAGTAAAAAGATTCAGAGGCAAAAATTTAGGCAGTTTTTTTTATCAGAATATCGACATTCAACAAGGCAGCTAACAAGCAGTTCAAATCGAATATTCTAGAAAGTATTCAGACAGAAAAGATTGTTTATTGTTCAAAACTGCATATGTTGCCATCCTGCATTATTCATTATTTTCTAAAACTTGTTTGTCATGAACAATACCACCTACATCATGCATTAAATAACAGTATACAAAGACTGGTTTTAATCAATTTTGCAAAATTGTGTATTTCAATTGATTAAAAGTGAAAAATTAATTAAATATTACATCGACGCTGTTACGAATAGGTTCCTATATACATATGTAAAGGTTTTTTTTAAGAGTGCTACAAAAATTTTTATAAATAAAACAAAAACGGTTTTGGATATCAATGAAATTCTTTATTCCTGTGAAAGTACATTCGATGCCATTATGTATGGAACTCGATTTCTTTTGCATGGCCACCACGGGCACGCTTGCAGAAGTCTAGACGCTGAACCCAATTTTCGACGGTTTTCAAGCATAAATCGGCCGATACTGCTGCAATTTCACGTTCGATATTCGTACGAAGTTCATCAATCGTCGCTGGCTTGTTGGTATAGACCATAGACTTGACGTAGCCCCACAGGAAATAGTCTAACGGCGTCAAATCGCACGACCGAGGCGGCCAATCGACAAGGGCCATTTTGTGAGATAACACGTCTACCAAACAAGGTTTCCAATAAATTGATTGTGACATTCGCAGTGTGGCTTGTGGCGCCGTCCTGTTGGAACCACATGTCTTCCAAGTCCATATCATCCAATTGGGGCCAAAAATATTCGGTTATCATTAAACGGTAGCGATTCCCATTCACAGTAACGTGCCGGTCTTGATCATCACGAAAGAAGTACGGCCCATAAACCGCCACAACCCTAATTTTTTCGGGATGCAATGATGACTCATGGAGTACGTGTGGATTGCTGCCTGACCAATAAAGCATATTTTTTTCTTATTGACGACGCCATTTTCGATGAAAATCCGAATCATTTTCAAGTTGTTGCTCAGCCCAATTCACAAACGTACGACGCTTCTGGTGGTCAAGCGGCTTCAGTTCTTGCGTCAATTTGATCTTGTAAGGATGTAGGCCAAGATCTTTTCGCAAAATTCGCCACAACGACGTCACAGAGATGCCCAACGCACATTTGGGCTTTTTTGAACTGAAGCCTCAGCGGCAGCAATATTCTCGACACTACGGGCACGGGAACATTTTGTACTGTGCCTGTGGATTCAAATTTTTCCACTAGACGCTCAATTGTTGATCTGGTAGGACGATTATGACGACCATAAATTTGACGTAGCGCTCTTAAAGTTGAGGCCACTTTTCAAAAGGGACAAAAGATTATACATTTCGACAAATTCAACCTCAATTCCGAGCATTGTATTAAAACATTTTAATACAATGCTCGGAATTAAGGTTGAATTTGTCGAAATGTTTTGGGCAATGGCATGATGGAGCATCTGATATGGCTGGCCATTATGCGGCGTTCAGACCAGAATTCAACAGCAGTATCCATTGGCAAGATATTTTCACTGCACAAGTAACCGATTAAATCTTGCCGTTTCCAATTCTTTGTCATTCTTGTACTAAAAGAAATTGCCTTGGCATTTTGGATGATGTTATAATCTTATTTAGAAATCATCTAAATGCCAGCAAAGTTATCCAAAATGCAATATAACAAAATCCAATACAAAATATGTTGACAAATACACTAGTGAGGGGATCCAGGGGATCCAGAAAAAGTTATCGATATTATGGCACAACAAAAACAAAGCAAATTACATAAATTTATAACTGAAAACAGAAAAATTTAACTTTTTAAGGTTAATAAATAATTTTATTAATCTTTTTTATGACAAATTTATTTTTTATAACAGTCTACATTTTAGCAGGCTGTAATTTACACTGCAGTTAGTTCCAGATATGGATAATGTTCTTACATTTTTATACCCTTACCCAAGTGAAAGTGTTCGGTAATTGAGTTTGTTCTTCCGTCTGTAACGTCCAGAAGGAGGCGTGGTATATATATAAATGATCAGCGTCGGATTTTGAGTCGAATTTACGATGTCCGTCCGTCTGTCTGTTCCAGCGATTACAGTGGTAGTTTAAGAGCTATCGAGTTGAAATTATGGTATGTGAGCTCATATTCTCCAAGCGGAGGAAGTTCGAAGATGGGCAATATCGGAGCTTTCCATACGAAAAAAAAATTAATCAAAATAGTTTCAGCGCAGATATCCAGTTCAAATTCAATATTTAACACATAAATGCTCAAAAAAAATGTTTGTAATCGGATAAGAACCACGCCTACCTCTCGTACAGGGGTCGTGTTACATGTAAAAATATATTATAAAAAATAGTAAATATTCAGTTTAAATTCGATATTTAAAACTTTGGTAGTAACATAAAACTACTAACCGATAACCTGTAAAAAACAACGCCCACTTATAATATTGACATGGAGCACTAATGTTGCTAAAAAAAGCACATTTCTTGGTGTCACTAAAATGGCGAAGGGTATCTGAGCTTCGGCCTAGCCGACGATATTTCTCTTACTAGTGTTTATTCAGAAATTGTAAATTTATAAATATTTTATTCTCTCGCAAACAAGCGATAAAAGTGGTCATCCCCCCGAATGTAAATGCTGGCTAGGTACCTGTAAACAGACCGTTATTTAGATTGAGGAACCGCAGGTAATATTTCTCATTTCTATCTGCTGAAATTACAAATCGAAAATTAAGGGAGCCATTGGTCATTAATTGCTACCTGCTTAGCAATTAAAATTTAAAGTAAAAATGATTCTTTCCAAAATTGAAAAAATTATCCGTTTATTACGGTTGCTCAAGAGCGTTATACCTACTATAATTAAATAGTTAAAGCAGCAGTACCTTTGTATCAAGAATTTTAGTATAAATAGCGCGGAAAGAACTGAATAGCGTCATTATCTTGAAACTATTCAACACGACAAAGTCTCTGATACTTTAAACGAACAAACGAAGAAAACTAAAAATAAATTATTTAAAAATGTCTTTCAACACGAACTGTGCAGCTTCGACTTCCAGTGACATCGGTGGTCCTTCTACCAAAGTGAAGGAGTTCAACATACGCGTCTGCAAGAAAATACACCACATGATGCGCTTCAATGCGGCACTTAACGTCGACTTTGGTGAGTGGAGCAACGTAAAGCTGGAGCGCGAGAACAACATGAGAGAGTATCGAGGCAAGGATGATGATATGCCGAAAAATGGCGCCGGTTCCGAGTACAATCGCGATAAGCGCGAGGAGTTGCGACGCAAAAAATTCGGCATTATCGCTAAGAAATATCGTCCTGAAGCTCAGCCTTGGATTCTAAAAGCGGGCGGCAAAGGTGGGAAAAAGTTTAAGGGAGTCCGAGAGGGCGGTGTCACTGAAAATGCAGCCTATTATGTATTTTCGACTACAGACGAAGGCACCATTGAGGCATACCCTCTAAATGAATGGTATAACTTTCAACCCATTCAACGCTATAAATCACTAACAGCCGAGGAGGCGGAAGATGAATTCGGTCGACGCAAAAAGATTGTAAACTACTTTTCGTTTATGATGCGCAAACGACTTAAGGGTGACGAGGTGGAGGAACAGGATCCAGATCAGGTGAAAATAAAGGGCAGTAAAACCAGTGACGCTGAAAGTATGCTAAAAATCAGCGAAATGGACGATTGGATCGATTCCGATGAGGAATCCGATTCAGATGAAGACGAAGATGACAAGAAGAAAAATAAGAAGGATGACAGCGATGATGACGTAGTCGGAAAGGGAAAGAAGAGTAAAGGCAAGGCTGCCACAGCGGCAGAAAAAAAGAAGAAGAACCGCGATGTCGACAATGAGGCATTCGAGGAGTCAGACGATGGTGATGAGGAGGGTCGTGAAATGGATTACGATACAGAATCGAGCGAAGATGAACCTGATGCCGAGTCAAAACTTGTCAAAGATATGAAGTCGGTAGCAGAAGAGGATGCTTTACGAAAATTGCTAAACTCCGACGAAGAGGATGAGGATGAGGAGGATGAAGAAAAGAAGTCAGATGAATCCGATAAAGATGATGAGAAGAAAAATAAAGAAAAGAAGAAAGAGGGAAAGAGCACAGACAAGAAGAAAACTAAAAAACAGTCGAAAGACGACAAAAACAAGAAAGGTACGCCCACTTCCTCTTCAAATAAGCGTAAAATATGCAACATGCCAAGTGATCTTACTAGTTCCGTAACCACATCGGAAAAACACGGAAAGCTGGAAATGGATATGCCTTTGTTGCCTTCAACATCTTCCGGTGCCGTTAATGCAAGTACCAAAATTAGCTGCGGCATTACCGAGGAGGCAGTGCGGCGCTATCTGTCGCGTAAACCGATGACAGCCATCGAGTTGCTGACTAAATTCAAGAGTAGATCGAACGGCGCCTTGCCGCCTGGCTTGCTTGACGAACTGACAAAAATGTTGAGGAATATCAAGCCGAGAAAGGAGACGATTAAAGGCAAGATTTACTTCAGCCTTAATAAATCGAATTGAAGCGTTAAGATTGCTGACAACAAGCCCTTTATCCAAAAAGTATTCTATGTTTTCTATTTGAAATGTATTTTTAACAAAAATTTTAATAAACAAAAACTTCAAACGAAAAACAAATTTCTGTAACTATTTTCAATCATATTTTTCCGCATGGAAAGGGGAAGTTTATGTGGGAGGTGAGTGTGGTTCATATCTGATCACTTCCATTTTTTGATCATTTTTGTTTTACTACTACTTTATTAAATGACACGCAACTTTTTTTTCTTATTTTGCGGAGATATTTCAAGTAGTTCTATGAGCACTACAGTCGATAGGCCCTAAATTACAATAATAAAAAGTTTTTAGAAAAGGTTTTTCGCAATTTGTTGTAATTTTTATGCCACACAGAAAAGAGGCGGAAGAATTTTAGCATCATAATATTTGCTAGCTACACCCTGCATTAAATAATAGTACACATAAATTGATTAAATATTACATCGATGCTAGTTATGAATAGGTTTCTATATATGTATGTGTGTATAAGCTTTTAAGATTTCACCCAAATAATAAAAGAAGACAAAACCAAGATTTTTCTTAACCGATTTTAAATAGAAACTTATTCGTAAATAACACAAACGAAAATTAAAAAAAGATGACAAAAAAAAAATTTTATAATATGATTTCCGGCTCGAACACCATGATAATTGTGGTAACTTCTTTGCGTCCGAGCTCTTTTGGTGGTTCATTGTCGGCCTCTTCTCGTTTGACTTTTTATTTTATTTATTTATCATATTTCCCGCTATTGTGTTTTTGCCTTTTTTCTTACCGACCATCGCTTTTTTTTCCTTCTTTTGCCAATGAAGACATGTCGTTCATTTTTAGCATATGTCCTTCTTCGCTTACTAATAAATCCACAAGCACTTGTTTGCTTTCTAAAAATTACACAACCATTATTTAAAAAAAAGTTTCTTTTTACTACAACTTACCGTTGATCGCAGTAATACTTGATTGTTTCGGACCAAAAGGAATTTGCACTGGTTCTTAAACTTTCCAACTTTTCTTTATCTTTTTGAATAATCGCTTTTCGAAACTAAAACAAATTCTGAAAAATGTCCACGAGGACTTCGTAGCCACACAAATATTTCACGCTATGATTGCTTACATAGCTGAATTCATGGATGATGTTAACAATTTTGAAAAATTTAGTTTATGATTTTTTTTTTCAAAAAGAACAATTTTTATTAATCTCTTTCCGAATTCAAATTTGAAATTTATAGCTGAGGCAAGACACATGAAGCGGCGCCTTAAGTAACGTCAATGAAGACGTTTCATACAACGAAGATATACAATATCAGTACAACTCAGTCAACGACTTAATCGACTGCGACTTCAAGGAAGTCGCTTCAGATAAGATCAAGACGATTTATATACAGCTTCAAATGAATATGACCATGTTGTAAGTTCGTAAGCATATATGAGGCATATATAGATATGTTATCGTTTACAATTCGACATAAGCTAACCGATTCTGGGATTAACGATTTGCTTGGTCTTGTTGCCGCCTGAAGTGTCTTGATTTATTACGAAAAATTAGATTCGTTTCTTTTTATTTTGACATAAAATTCTTTGTACAAAGTTAAGTGTAGTACATTAAAGAAACAGTAAACGAATAAATAATTAAAATGTTTTTCAAAATTTGACAAATAACAAAAAACTTAAAAATCTAATAATATTAAAAATTATTAGAATATCACAATTACAAGTAGAGTTGCTACACCGCCATATGCCCAAAAAGCCCAACATCGAACTACATGTTCCAGAAACACATTAAAACAATGGATAATCAATCAAAATTTACCGGTTACTGCAGCAACTGTTACCAATCCGTTAAAAAAATCAACATCGGTTTACAAGAGTTAAGAAGGATCGTAATGGAATTGAGGAATTCATGATGGAGAATTGTATAAAATATAATTCCAGCGTGGTTTTCTGAAAACTTACTTAACACATCCTTGATTCGTATGGAGCGGCATTGTTCAAATCAAGTAAACTGTTTCTTTGGCCATATTGTTGAATAGCGAATGCGATTTCAAACTGATAACTTAGTGGAAATATTAATGTACAAAATGGGCCTTAAATTATTGGTTATTACTCGTACGCAAAGTGTTCAAGTCAAGAGTCGCGGAAACTTAAGTTTGCTCGTACTTATCAACATCTGCATACGAACCGCTGAGAGCATTTTGCACGACGCTGATTGAATTGATTAAACTATCTGCACAAGTTCGTCATGTTAAAGGGGTAAAATTATATAGACAAATTAAAATTTTGTAGAATATATGTATTTGCTTTCAAACACTTGCATTAATTTCTTAATTTACAACAACACTTTTTCTTTTATCTTTCATTAATCATCTTTATACTTTTTGACGTTATTAAAACCGAACTCACTCTATTTTGAATTGTCACACAACACACACGCTGGTTTTATTTGATCCGAAAAGTTTATGCATGGAGTTTACATGGTAGTTAAACGATAGCTTTGGTTATGGTTTAACCTTGCAAACCAATCCTACATGATCAACCGGTCTAAATTAGTTGAAGTGTTGAACGATTAAAACGATTAAAAGCTATCAAGCCTCCACATTAAATTAAACATTTAGAGAAGTCCGTTCAGATCCAATTAGCTTATTGGAAAGCTAAAGAGTTCAAGTATTTTTTAATATATAGCTTTAAATGGCAATATTTCTTAATCAAACTACAGACACTTTCTATTACTTATAACCTTAACAAAAGCAAAGTAAAACAAACAGATCTTGTTGTAACTTCTTAATCTCAGTTTGCAGATTTATAACATCTAAAATTTCTCACAATAAATATACATCAGCTAATTCATTTATCAGATGTGGTTCAGGATCACGGGACGTTATGGGTCACGTCATGTTTTCCTATAGAAAATTTAAAAGGTGAAACAATTAATCTTATTCATGAAACTCGATTTGTCGAAATACAAATCGCCAAAACACTTTAAAGGGTTTTTTATATACCAACACTTGTGAAAAATATGAAACCTTGTCCTTTAAAAAATGATTGTCAAAAACTCTTAGTTAAAGGACGAACAACACGAGGCGATAATTAAAAGATTAAAAGTATATTTTGTGGGAAAATGCACTTTCGTAAATATTGTTAAAAATTTCGTAAAAGAAGTTGTTGTAAAATTTAATTAGAAAAAGAAAACACTTCTTAGAAACCGTGAAATTAAAAATGAAATTAATTTTTATTTTTTTTTAAAGTTGGCTTAGGAAAAAATAGAAGAAAAGTAAGTCAGTTGGAAGAAACATTTAGAAAAACGAAGAATTGTGCTTGCAAAGAGAAAAAAAATTAAAAAATCTAGATTGTCTCTGCTAACCGCGAACATAAGATTAACGCGGCAGCCAATCTGAAAATAAGCTCGAACTCATCCCAAGTTGGAGAAAAAACTAAATATTTAAGTTGTTAATGTCGTAAAAGAAGTATTACCTTCTGCTAACATTGTATCTCGAAATATTTATTTTTAATAGGCTTACAATTGGTAGTTTAGATTTTACTACTTTTGATTTTCAGCGAGCAGAAATAACGTCATCATTATGTATATCTTATTCGGATGGACTTTATTTGTTAAGTATCGGAATATTAAAACAATTTGCCAAAAATAAAATTCGAATACAAAATTCCAAAACAAAAGAAAACGTTTTCCACTGTGGAGAAAAAGAAACAAATGAAGCATAGAAACACAATTAAGAACACGCACTAACACACACAAACATCGATACGCATAAAAAAACCACATAACCTACCAACAAAAAAATTGTCGGGAATCCTTTAAAAACTGGGTACAGCATAATAATATCTTGAGGACAAAAACTGCAACTGGACTATCTGCATCTTTAGAAAAATATCAACTCATTCCAATTTTTAAAATTGTCTCTGCTTGTACAGTTTTATTTATAAAGCAACGCCAACTTGAGGAATTGTTTCCTAACTAATAAGTATTAATAACCAAAGAAATCAACAAAAATCATAGGTTACTAGCAACAAAATTTTAATCAAAGCAACAGATCGATTTTTCATGAGTACCAGATTAAAAATAAATGAAAAACAACAAGTAGATTTACACGGAAAATTAGGATTAGGAATAAGAAAGAAAATGTGTCGGAAATGTGGGTGTGTGTGAAGGTTGTGGTTAAAAACAAAGGGGGTGCGGGCGCATAACTAATATATGTAAATATGTATATGAGGAAAAACAAATGTTAACTACACTAAACTCAGAATTAAATAAGTACAAAATAAAAAGAAAAACAAAAATTAAGTGGCTGTCACAAACTTATAAAAATATGAATATTTCTGTTTTTTTAATAAAGTGAATTTAGAAAAATGCATAATGGTGTAATTGAAAGTTTTTTTTTTTATTACTACTCGTATGTATAAACTTCTTCCAGTTTCCCGCAAGTAAACCCATGCATATGAAAGTTTATTCAAACTATACTCGTATATGCATTCCAGTTTCCTGCCAATTTGCCGGCAATTAACAGTTATATTTTGAATTTTTCATGAACAGAATTCTTTTTTAAATAATTTTCAGTTTGCAATTTTATTTCTCTTGTTTCTGAATTCGTGCTACTCTGCCGTCAGTATACTGCTTTTAGGCAGACATCTTTGTTTTCTTTCAATTTCAAATGAATTGCCTCTCTGTTTAATGTATGATCACCATCGAAAATATTGCAAAAACCTGCTCTTATACTGCTTTGTGGCACGCTGATTTTATTTCGTCTTTAGAATACTCTTTTTTCGCTTTTAGAATATGAATTGTTCAAGCATTTTAAAAATCCGCCGCATTGCTGCTGCAAGTAGGCTGCTTTTTAAAATGAAAATCTATTGAATGTCTTCGCCTTTTGAAAACTAGCCAATATGTCTAGTTTAATTTCCACAATACTGTTTAAATAATGTAACAAAGCTTCTCACATTTATTGTCTTGGGTTGCATTATCAATGATGAAAAACAGGACATACCGTGGCGGACAAAAGTCTACGTACGATCCATTTTTCTTAAATTTAACCAGTTCTTAAGGATTTGAAAGAAAAATAATGATGCAGATTTGTTTTAAATCTTATTGTTGTATAATAAATAACAAACAAATATAATTCTCCAATATTAAATTTTAAAGTTATTCAATTAAAACTGAAAAAAGGGACTGACAAAAGTGTACGTACGAACTTAATAAATGATAAATAATATGAAAAAATATAATAGATTACCGAATTTAATATTGTGTGCTCTATTATATTAAAGTCCGGGCTTTGTGCAGGTGATTACAGTTGCCGTAGAGCATAATACAGTAGTTAGTCCTTCACTATCTGCTCCGTATGCCTGGGATCATTGTCCTATTGGAAGATCCAGCTCGTTTTAAGGCATAACTTTTTCATGGATGGCCTCAAATTGCCTTCCAACATGGTCTTGTTTTGAAAGCAATTAATAATGCATTCAATAAATACAAGATTACCTACGCCTAAGGCTGCAACTCCACATTCAGTAATTAAATTACAGCAAATTTCTTCTATTTCATCTACAGAATATTCAACTGTTATTTTTATTTTTTTTATTTAACACTTCACTATAAATTTGTTCCTCTGATTGAAATGTTAATTGATGTTTTATTTTTGTATATGGTTTCTTAGACTGCCTAAATATCCTGAAGTTAACACTGATGAACATACTTTACACGTAAAAATGTCATTTTTTTTCAATTTCGTCAAATTTTTTTTTAAATTTATCAAAAGCTTGTTGTTGTTCTTCTTTCCAGGATCAGGGAATATTCGTTTTGGTTAAATGACTTTTGCAAAATGTGAAATAAAACGACGATACCAGGAGCATGTTTGCAAAAAGAAAAGCACTTGCTTGAAATTTCTTGTCTGCTTGAATGCCATTTTCCGTTAAAAGGAGGATTCTGAGCAAATTACAATATCGTCCAAGTTAACTAATATAAGAATATGTGGAAGACCATTTCGGAAACTATCCACTGCACGTTGAAACGTGGCATTAGCTTTGAGTAATCTTAACGGCATGCGTTTAAAACGAAAAGTTCCAAATGGTGTGATAAATCCAGTTTTATCCATGTCTTCTGGTTTATTATTTATTTGCCAGTATCCGCTTTGTAGATCTAATGTTGACATAAATGGAGTAACTCTGGCAGCGTGTATTAAATCGTGAATGCGAGGAAGTGGGTAACGATCGGGCACTGTTATCCCATTTAGTCGACGATAATCAATGCAAACGCGAAGTTTTGCGTCTTTCTTGGGAACCATAATGACTGGTGATACCCAAGGTGTATCGCTTTCCTCAATCACGTCTTTTTGTTTCATTTTCAAAATTTCTTGTTTAGGTTGAGTTTTCCGCACAGGTGACAGTCGCTAAGCTCTTGATAAAATCGGTTTCTCAGTGGTTGTAGTGATGTTATGATAAACATTTGTATGTGCCGTACTCATATCTTCAATACTCAAAAGAATATTTATACAAACCGTACAATTCAGCAACATCACAAGATTGATCATCATCCAAGCGTTTCTTCTTGATCGACAGAGATTTTTCCACATTGTTAGCGAATGTTGCATTGCAGCTTCGAGTTTCCGGAAGATAATCATATTTATAATCTGCGGTGTCAGCATAATATCATTTCAATTGCGATGTATCGATAACTATTTTGGATTTTTCCATAGTTTCCGGCAGAATCATAAAGAAAGTTGTTGTTGTTTTGTTTCCAAATGATATTTTAACATGAGTCGTCAAAACTTTTTGCGAGCGAACGACGCGATCAGCAAGAGTAACCTCTGCTGATATTTGATTGAAGACGTGATTTTTGCTTTTGAGAAATTTGTAGAAAGGATAACTTGTAAGACTCGTTCTCGAAGCAGTATCAATGCAAGCTAGTTCGTTATACTTTTAGAAACTTAGAATTCCTTTCGGAAGGCCTTTATCATTACAAGTATTATTTGTGTTTACGTTGTTGTGGCGGGGTTAATGACAATTAGGACAATTGGATCTAGCCGCTTCTGTCTGATTATTTTCTTGAAGTAACGCTAAACGTTTACGACAAACATCGATAATATGGTTGCGAGCGCGACAAAACTTGCAACGACTATTCAGCACAACCTTTTCGACATCCTTATTGCACTGCACAGATACTGAACTGTCGATTGATGGAAGATTATTATTGAATTCAGGTCTTCAAATGATAAAATGTCGATGCGTTTTATATTTTTCTGAACGTCAAATCGAAAGAGTCCATATATCGTGTCGATTGGAATATTTGGCGGGAACCGCGGCGGTGGTAATTCGGGGAATAGGGCAATTTTCGGCAGAATTAATTCAAATTATTATCTGCACAAAATTGACAAATGAAAAGATTTCAAACAAAAACCGATGTCTTCACTTTAAAAAATTTCAATTTGGGTTATCGGTTCTGTGGCAACTCAAATTAATTCTTTGACTTACATTTCTTTTTTGAAAGTTCTCAACTTGTTATTGACTGCTGTGGAACAATTTTCTTTGCTTGATACCGTCCGAAATTCGCACCGTTGTCGCCACTGTCAAAGGTACTTCATCTGCTTCTGGCGTGTTTGACTCGAGCAGAAGTGCATCAACTATGTCTTTTCTATTGATGCTATTCAGTCTTTTGAAACTCGGTTCCATTTCTGGTGACGGATCGCTTCTTTTTAAACATGGTACGGCGTACTGCTTCAAAAATATTTTTGTGCACAATCCTATCAAGGCAATAATTTTAACACATATACTTTTAAAGAAATAAGAATAGTTATTTACACATTTTATATTGCATATTTCCTTCAATATCTCCAGGGCGGCTTGTACGTCCTTGCTCGCCGGAAAAACTGCACCCACTCCAACAACAATTGTTTTCCTTTTTTTTTTTTTTTAATTTTTTAATTTTATTTTTCGCTGATAACTCTATATGACAAAAAATGAGAAAAATCACTAATTTCAGCCCTAGTCAGAAAAATATACTGTAGAAATTGATATTTACAAGAGGTCGGTGTCTGCGACGCTTCTTTGTGATACTTAGGTTTGGCAAAAATAAATTTATTTATTTTTTGTAATTTAAGCCAAGATTTCGATCTTTGATATGCAAAAAGAATTACTTATATATTTTACTTCTAACCAAAGATATAAGTCCGAAAACGATATATTTTAAATTTAATTTTTTCGTTTTATGTTATCAATAATATTTTCGTTTTTCGGTTTTGAAAACGTTATTTTTTTCGTTTTTCTTTGAAAACGTGTATGGGAATAACGTTATTAAATCATAACGTATTTGTGCAGCTCTGATCAAAGTTCGATATGAAGGTGTAGCAGTTAATTTTCATCTTGCCGTTGTACTACGATGGCGTTAGTACTACAATAAATTCAACGTGGTGTCGTAGTAACCGACGAAATAATGCAAGGTCTTTCGGGCTGGAATTGTCTTTTGAGGACAATTTACAATTCGAAATTTATTCAGTCTGTAGGATGACACTTCTTTAATAGTGAAAATTCGCTTCTTAGCACGAGATGGTTTATCAGCTTCGACTCGATACAAGGTTTTAATAAAGATAAAGCTGATGTATCCGAAGGTATACAGAGCTACCGGCGGTTAATTTTCAATGATGGCGTTTCACTTTATGTAAGTATTATGTATTTCACGAATATCGAACGTGAAATTGCAGCAGCATCGGCCGATTTATGCTTAAAAATCGTCGAAAATTGGGTCAGCGTCTAGACTTCTGCAAGCGTGCCCGTGGTGGCCATGCAAAAGAAACTGAGTTCCATATATAATGGCATAAAATGTACTTTCACAGGAATAAAGAATTTTATTGATATCCAAAACCGTTTGTTTTATTCAAAAAAAACTTTTGTAGCGCTCTTATTGAAAAACGCTTTAAAAAGCAAAATAAAAATAGAAGGCAGTAAAATAGATAGAAAGGTTAATTTTTTAAATAGAGATTTATGACAGTGAAATAAAAAATAAAAATTTAAATTTTAAAGCAGTTTGATACTTCTCCTTGTGTGTTGTTATCGTCAATCAATCCATTGTACGTATTTTGTGTTATAATGCGAGAAGTTTATAAAGGAGACATTTTTAAGAAAATATTACGAAATGTTAATGACATACAGTGACAGTTTTTGTCCATAGTAGACTATGTCGTAGAATCGATGCCAGACCGCCTTAAAGCCGTTATAAAAAATAATGTCTACCCAACAAAATATTAAAAAATTTTAGTGTTTGTTTTTAAGTATTTTTCATTAATTTGTTTCGTAAGTGTACGAAGACTTTAGTTTAGGCATATTATCGGTTTTTTCTGTTTTATGTTAATAAATATTGAACTAATTAATAAAATGTATTATTTCCTGTTCATAAATTAAAAAAAATGTTTGATAAACAAATTGCAATAAAACTTTTTCAAATTATCTACTACATACTACGCGTATTTATCAATAAAGTTGGAAATAGCTGCTGTACGAAGACTTTAATGGTACACTGTAAATTTGGAGCCGTTGTACTTGCAGCATGTATGTGGCATAATTAAAATAAAAATTTAACAGATTTGTCAAGTTGGGATATTGAAATAAAATGTCATTGCTCCCTGGCACAGTAAATTATTATTACACTATGATTTAAATATTGGGTTGTCGAAAAAGTCTTTTCGTATTTCTAACCAAAGTTCAACTCAATTTTTTTAATATTTTTAATGAACTTTATTGAACCAAATATGTACCATTTTGGTCGACCACCTTTTGCCATTTTTCTGTTAAAGACATTATTCCATCAGTGTAAAACTTTTGTGGTTTCTCGGCGAAAAACTGCGAAAAGTTAATTTCACAGGCTTCTCTTGAAGCCAACTTTACTCCATTAAGGGAGTTCTGCATTGACCGAAACAAATGATAGTCCGATGGTGCAAGGTCAGAGCTATATGGTGAATGCATCAAAACTTCCCAGCCAAGCTCTCCCAGTTTTTGCCGAGTCATCAAAGATATGTGTGGTCTAGCGTTGTCGTAATGGAAAACGACGCCTTTCTGTTGATCAGTTCTGGCCGCTTTTTTTTCGATTGCTTGCTTCAATCTCATCTGTTGTTGACAGTAAAGTGTAGAATCAATCGTTCGACCAGGCTGGAGCAGCTCATAGTGGATTATTCCTTTCCAATCGCACCAAACACTCAGCATAACCTTTCGAGGCGTCAATCCTGGCTTTGCGACCATTTGTTGAACTTCACCACGCTTGCACCATGATCTTTTTCGCACATTATTGTCGTATTTGATCCACTTTTCGTCTCCTGTTAACATTCGCTTCAGAAATGGTTCGATTTCATTTCGTTTCAGCAAAGAATCGCAAATGTTAATTCGGCCCATCAAATTTTTCACAGACAATTCATTTGGTACCCAAACATCGAGCATCTTTTTGTAGCCAGCCTTTTTTAAATTGTTCAAAACCGTTTGATAGTGAATGTTTAGTTCCTCGACGATGTCATGGCTGCTTATGTGACGGTCCTGGTCAATCTTTTCCATAATTTAATCGACTTTTTCAACGATAGGTCGAACAGAGCGAGGTGCATCTTTCACATCGAAATTTCCAGAACGGAAGCGAGCGAACCGTTGTTGTGCTACACGAACTGATACAGCATCGTCTCCGTAAACTTCACAAATTTCATTGGTGGCTTGCGTGGCATTCTTCCCTTTTTTATACCAAAATTTCAAAATATAGCGAATTTTTTCATTATTTTCACTAATTTTAAAACAGCTGTAACTTTTTTTCAACTTCTCCGAATGTATGTTTTTTTTTTGCTTAAATGAAGCTTAAAATGTCACCTGTCTAACACCATATGGTATGACACAATGTGATTTATAGCACTGGAGATAGACGACTCCAACAACATCTATTGACAAAATACGAAAAGACTTTTTCGACAACCAATATAAATTTAAATATTTGCAAAATTTTTTCAAAGTTAGATTTGGTTAAAACGTATCACCAAATGACAGTAGCAACAGAAGATAAATTTAAAACAGCAATAACTACTCCGTTTGGAATGTATTTCTACGTAAGCCATTTGGTCAATGCGATCAAAGATGATAAAATATCTTAAAGCTGTTTTTTAAAAATTGATGGTATTTGGTTGTAATATTTAACTTTCAAAGTGTTTGTTTGGTGTAGAATCATAAGATTTTCTTTCATGCAAAATTGTCAGTAATGGTATGGAACTATTATAAATTTTTAAAGACCAAATACTGTAAAGAAATTGAAAACATTTTTAGGAATGATGAACTACTATCATCGATTTTTTCCTACAATAGCTACAATCCTGAGAACTATGTACGAAATTTTAAATACATTTAAATAAAATTTATATTAAAACTATTACAATAAAATGGTCCGAGGTTTCCATTAAATTATTTTAAATTATGAAATTAAAATTTTCTCCAATAACTTTTCTTACTCATATACGAGTATACGTATTTTAATTTAAAAATTTCGTTGTCAGTTGATGCTTTAAATGTATCTGTAGGAGCAATTTTACAACAAACCCATAGTGACAAATTATAACCAATTGATTTTTCTCACGAAAATTAAGTCCTTGTGAAATTAAATATAGGACTTTCGGCCGAGAATTACAATTAGACAATTTTTGGAAGGTAGAGAATTTAGATGTATACTGATAACAAACCTCTAGTTTTTGCTTTAAATTCCAAAACAGATCGAAACCCAAGAAAACACGACATTTAGAATATATTGCTCGATTTTCGAATAATATCGTCAAGTACATTTAATTGCGTAGAATTCCAGAAATATAAATTTAAAATCGTAATCAAATTAAAATTTTTTAATTAATCCAAGAACAAGAAAAATATTTAGAATTGCATAAATTGATAAAATCTGAAATGCTGCTTGAAAAAATTATTTTATAAACTAGAACAATTTCCAATTATATTCAATATCACATACTGGAATGCGATTTACAAGAAAAAAATATCTTCCAAATATTTTTAGCCGGGCATGAACCAAATTATAAACGTAATGTCAAGAAATTGTATGCAACGTCAAAATTCAAAAATTATTCAACAGAAAAAATCTCCAGTTTAGAAAATTTAAATACCAAAAGGTAGATTTTAACATATTCATATGGACATTGTTGGACCTTTAACCATTTCAAATGTTTATCGTTGTTTACTAACAATTATTGATAGGATGGACGGAAATTTATCATATGAAAGACATTTCTGCTCATGACGTAGGAAAAGTTTTTTATATAAAATTTGGAGTTCGATTGTATTTAACTACTGATCAAGGTAGACAGTTTACTTCAAAATTTTTTAATGAGCTTTGTAAATTTTTAGGCACATATAACATTCACACTAGTGCTTACCATCCTCAAGCAAACGGAATGATGGAGAGATTACATAGACAAAATCACTAAAACTAAAAATAATAAATGGACAGAAGAGCTACCGATAATATGGCTTGGAACACGATCATCAATAAAAGAAGATCTTAATTGCACATCAGCTGAGTTAGTTTATGGGCAAAATTTAAGATTTCTGGGGCAGTTCGTAGTTGATTCAAGAAGTGAATTTGGTCACCAAGATTGTTGAAACAAATTCAAATCCAACTTTTCTAATGTAAAATCAAATATAAATCATCACTCCAAATCCAATTCATATTTCGTTCCAAAATTTTTAGAAACATGTAAATTGGTTTTTCTAAGTAGAGAATTCCAAAGAGGATTACAATCACCTTATGAAGGACATTATCGGGTTGTTAGGAAGTTTGAAAAGAATTTTCATTTCGAAAAAATATTAACTTTGCCGTTACAACAGTTTCATCACAAATTTTATATAACATTAATTAATTTTTCTTTGGAGGGGAAATATTTAAGGGTTTCTACAACAACTTCAGGATCTACTTTAAAATATCGTTGGTTTCTTTAAAATATGTTGTTTGTGATTTTGAATTTTTCTATTTTGAAATATAAAATTTTCTGAATTCAATAAGAACGTTTGATTTATACAAAAAAAAACGATCAAAAATAAATTTTGATCCGTTTAAATAGTACCTGGGAGACTGGGCTCGCTCGACAGATTATTTAATCATGCTACAGTAAAATTGTATTTTCAAATAAATTATTTGAAAAACGGATTTCCATTATTTCTGTAGAAATTCAAATAACTCAAGGTTACATTGATTTTGTGGTACTTTTTTTTTAAATAAAAAAGTTCTGTCGAACACTCATAAATCTTCATAAATCCCAGTGGAATTTATTTTCGAAGAGCACATGGCTTTTGTTGTTCTTTAGTGTCAATAGAACTGATTTGTCTTTAAAAGTTCTGAAGGAACGCATTGGCTCTGAAGAAGTGTTTTTTGAGGAGCACATGGTTTCTTTAAGTACATGGTACTACTCCTTAAAATATTTTAAAAAGCCTTTAGCAAACATTTGACTTTGATTATTTCCTATTCGTTTGAAGTCTCATAGGAGCTACTATTCCATTTATAATAACAAAATTGTGCATAGTACCATTTAAACAATTGATCATTCAAAAATATCAGTGGCGGCTATGAAAACATTTTTAAAAATTGTATTTTCTAAAAATAACAAAAAAATTTCCCATTACCATAACAAATTTAATAATTATTTGAAAACGAATTATTAAATGATCACAGGGTTACACTTTGTTAATCACTTATTGATTTTAATTTAGACAAGCGTTTGTGTTTTTTTAACCGCCACTGTATTGATTTGAAAGTTGCTTATGAGTGTTAGTTTACAAATAAACACATATTCAAACACAAATGCAAAATTTTCGATAGGCTGTCTTTTGATTTTAGAATTTTTTTGCACATTGAGCAGATATGTTAGTGGCAAAACTATATGGAAGTATTGTATTACATACATTCATATATGTATGTTTAACATAAATTTCCCTTTGTTTTTAATATTATTTAAATTTTTTAAGTTTTTTGGTGAGAATTTTGAATACGTTTTTGATTGCTTGAAAATCCACTTCATGCTTACAAATCCACTTTGTGATTATAAGCACGTTTCGTTTATAACTTCAATTGTATAACTCCTCAAAATAGTTGTTCTTGTTTAAAATTTTTAATATTGCAGTTTCGTGTCAAAATCGAGTCTTTAAAATGCTCCGAATAAGTGTTATATATTTAAAATACCAACCAAATTAGTTTGTTAAAGTTAAAAGACAAAGTGGACAAATACCGCAGGACATCACCACATGGCTGCGCTGTCGTTATGCCCAAGCGTAACCGTCAGACTTGTCAATTAGTTAGACTTTGGTGAGCAAAAACAAAAAAAGATGAAAAAAAAATCGTATTTTTACAAAATATAAAAGTTTTATTCAACTCACCGACAAACGCTTGCCTAATCCAACAACAATAGCATTAAAATAAAAACAAAAACAAAGCTAAAGACAACAACACACTTGATGAAATTAAATTGGGCTAGGCCGAAGCTTAAATTACCTATTCCTTTCATTTCCTGGTGTAATGCATAAAAATATTATGTGTACATATGCTATATACACATATACAGTGGCTCACAGCTTATTTCAACCAGCACCAGAAAAATTCTCAGTCATTTTAAAAATGGTCATTCGCACAGAAATATTGGTGAAATGGTTGGTCTGAGTGATTCTACAGTCCAGAGCATTATTTACCGATTTGTCCGTGAAATCAGAACGCAGGATAAGGGGAGAAATGCTCCAAACAAAATTTTTAATCAAACTGACGAGAAAGATCTGGGAAACCCCAAAATTGACGGCTCCAAAAGTAGCCAGTGAAGTGGAGGCAGAGTTGGGCAAGTCATGCCACCCAGAAACTATTCGCCGTGTGCTTCGGGAGCATGATTTTAATGGGAGAATAGCGCGCAAGAAGCCTTTTATAAGCGCCAAAAATAAGAAGAGCCGTTTAAAATTTGCCAAGGAGCACTTGAATAAGGATTCTAGCTTTTGGAATACCGTATTTTTTGCTGATGAGTCAAAATTTAATATTTTTGGTTCAGATGGAGCCTCATATGTGTGGCGTAGACCAAATACAGAGATACCAGCAAACAATTTAAAAGCTACTGTCAAACACAGTGGTGGTAGCGTCATGGTGTGAGCTTGTATGTCGGCAGCCGGCGTTGGAAACTTGCAGTTTATTGAGACGACAATGGACAAGTCTCATTATCTTGAAATTTTGAAGACAAATTTGATAGAAAGTGCGGAGGGATGTCATAATAGTCGGGTATTGTACAGACATGGCTGATATGGAACTGTCCGCATGTTATGCAACCACCGGTACAATCACCCGACATAAACGTGATTGAAAATTTGTGGGCCATTTTGGATGCAAAAATTCGAAACCGTCAAATATCAAACAAATTAGATCTAAAAACCGCTTTGGTTGAGGAATGGGCCAAAATTACTCCAAAAGTGACCCAAAAGCTCTGCCAAAGAGGCTTAAGTTGGTTATGGATCAGAAGGGTTGTCACACCAAATATTATTTTTTTTGTTTTGTTTAATAACTCTATTTAAAAATGTTTTTTTTTCTGGTTGAAATAAGCTGAGGCATTATTTTAAGTTGCTTTTTTAGTTTTAAATTGTTATAGAATATTAAAAAAAAATTATAAATGTAACCATATTTGATTAGTTTAAATATGAGGCTAGTAACCTGCATTTACATAATTTTGATATCATTTTTAGTTTTAAGTATAGCTACTTAAAGTATTTTTTTTTTTGGTGCTGGTTGAAATAAGCTGTGAGCCACTGTATATGTATATATATTTTTAAGATAATTAATTAGATATATACATATAGATATATAAATAAATATACAACTTTTTTAGATAATTTAAAAGATAATTATGAGAGTTTCAAAAGCAAAATTTAAAATTTGCTAACCAATAAATATTAAAAAAGAAACGTTTCCAGTAGCTTAAAAATTTTTTTATTAAAAAATAGTGGACAAGTTTTTACCATTCGATTGAAACAAAAAAATATCATGACACAACATTGCAATTCAATGCACCCAGGGATCCATTATATGCGCATAAAATATGCAAAAAAGTCCTCAGACAAAGGATTGTTAATGAATAGTTTTAATTTTTTAACACCGAAATACGAAAGCCAAAATATGCAATTGCATATTTTAATACAAGTTTAATGCTTTTATTTTATCTGGTAGTTATACTGAATTTTCTGCTAAAAGTTATATCTATAACAACGGACAGACCTGCACGTTTTGTCAATTGGACCTATGATACTTATGCATGTTAGTATGTGTACAACCAAATCGATATAGCTGGGCTTCCTTAACTGACTTTTTTTTCATTTTTGGCACTTTCAGCTAAAGACCATAACAAATATGCCCTTTGGCCAGGTTCTGATAAAAGGTATAAAAATATGAAAAACCGAAAAGATTCAAAGGCACCATTTGAAAGCCACATAAAGGAGCGCACACCGCATTGTGGCGAGTGGAGAGCAAACGCTTGTAATGCGCCCCTTAATGGCCGCACGTCGTTTGCAGTGATTTCCAAGAGGCGGGGGTCTTTGTTCCGTCTGCTTTTGGGCGAAGAGAGGGCGCGCGAAAATTCAGGCTAGGCACACGTCTAAGTGGAAGTGGGCTGGATAGGTGTTTGGTTGTTATATATGTAGTACATATGTATTGGTTGTGCTTGAGCGAAGCAACTCAAAGGATAGCTAACTTGGAATGTTGCACGAACACTGGTTGCTCACTGCGATTGCATCTGCCGAACTGCGTTGACCTGGCTCCAGGCGCTGCGTCCCTCGTTTCTTTTTGTTGTTCTTGTTGTTGGCAATACCGCTTTTAAATACGTCGTCATCATTGTACTTTCGTTTCGCGGCGTGTCTTTCGCAATTTCCTTTGTGCGTTGCGGTCTGAATGCGGCTTTTACATTTTAATGGAGCGCTTTCTTGTGTTCGGACTTGCGATATGTCGATCATTTTAACGTTGTGGTTGTGTCGCTGGCTCACACGTCGGCGTAATTAAATCCGTATCCGAAAGTGTCCGTGGATTTTTTTGTGTTTATCTGTTTGTATTTTTCATCCTCATCGTTCATCTGGGATTGTGAAGCGTTTCGGAAAATTCAAAATCGATTTGTAGCGCTAAAGTGAAAAATCCTTTTATCAATTTAAAGTTGCTTGTTAATAGCTTAAGACACACACACACGAAGTGCTCCTGGATATCCTTTGTGAGCCGGCATTACTGGAATTCCACTGTATCAAATATAATTTGGAAATGCAGGTTGAGCTGCCGGCACAGCTTATAGCAATAGGGTTTATGGCATTTTACGGATGCGCCATGATTGCGGCCTCCAGTAATCTGGGTAAGTTTGAAATTTCGTAAATTTGGTTTTTTTTTAGTATTTAATATGAATTTAATAAATTGGCCCACAACTCAGCAAAATGAAATGATATTTTGAGCCTGGATATATTCTAGTATCATGTTTTTATTTCGTTTTGCAACAAAAAAGCGCCGAGTACTTTTTTCACTTATTTTATTATGTAATACATATAAGGTGATGAAAATAGAAAAATGTTCCTCTCCACCTCGATATTGTTTCTTTCTTTGAAAATATTAGGTGTACAAATAAGTTTCCGCCGTTTTGAGAAAGATGGCGTAGCACGAGGTTTACGTTGGAATTCGCAGATGGTAACCTACTTGAAAATTAGTTTGTTTATTCCAGAACAACATAACCTTATCATGTTATTAAGTTCGCATTAGCATCATATATTTTTCTTCATCTAAAAATGTCTCAATTTGAGCCAACTAAGTGTCATTTGCGGGAACTTTTAATTTATTTTTTTAATTTAAAAAAATCTGCTGCTGAGTCGCATCGATTGCTCGTAGAAGCATATAATGAGGATGCTTTGAGTGAGAGAACATGTCGTGAGTGATTTCAAAAATTTAAAAAAGGTGATTTTGACATGAAAGACAAAGATCCAGTGGAAGGCCAAAAATTTACGAGGATGCAGATTTTGAGAAATTATTGGGTGAAGATTCGTCTCAAACACAAAAGGAACTTGCACTTAGTTTAGAAGTCACTCAGCAAGCAGTCTCACATCGTTTAAAATCGTTTAAATATTATTTTATTAACAAAAAACGGCGGAAACTTATTTGTACACCTAATAAAATTTTTGTGTAGGTGTCATGGTTGCTACAAAACTATTAAGTAAGTAAAAAATCATATAAACAAACTTCAAAATAAGGCAGAAATCGATCAATTTGTGTTTTTATTTCTACTTTCAAACATGATGTTTTCTAATAATCTAAATTTTAAACTTAACGACACCTCATAAATAATTGATATTTAAGTGTTTTCATGTATTTGACTGGGTTTGATCAGTTTGTTTGATATTTAACACTTTACTAATAAATATATGTAACTACTGACGAAAAATGTGCGTTATTGGTTAGAAGCAACAAGACTTATAGCATACATGTGCTATAAAAAGCACAAATGGCGAGGGATATTTGAGCTTTGGTATAATCGAAAAAAGTTAAGATTATATCGATTTTTTGTAACATTTGTATTTAAATAAAAGAAATTTATTAAATAAGTTTGTTTTTAAAATAAAAAAAAAACAACGCAATGAAATTATTTAAAAATCCAAGGGACAGGTTAACTCTTCAATTCCCAGTGTCACCTACAGTTTACAAAGATTAACGGAATTTTTAAACATAAATACAGGCATCACAGTATAATATAAATATTAATAATATATAGACAACACCCTATTGTGTTTCTAATTTTATTTTGGCAACGCTGGCATTATTTTAACTAGGGGATTTTTAGAAATTGTTAAGCAGTGGTTTTGATTTTTACATACTAGTGTGTCTTGTGATAACAAAATTTTTATAAAAATGCCAAAAGGGTAAGAACTAAAATTTTTTTTATTCTTTATTATTGTGAAATATTCACTTTATTTATGTAATATGAAGTTAGTAAAAAAAATAAATTGGCTCTCCTAAAAAATAGCAATCCATACCAAGTGTCACTTGTAGGTGACACTGGGTATTATTAGTACTTAATTTTTTCACACTATAAATATATTTTGTATGCTCATTTGCAATATAGGTTGACATTAGATGAGATTGCTCATATTTTGAATGCCGTAGGTGATATTATTTTATTTCCACCTGATGATGGCGAAGTGACTGATGAAGACAGTGGTGATGAAAATGAAGCTAGTATTAGTCATCTTCCTGGTCGCATGCTTCGGTCTAAAGTAGAACTGCAAAATGCTCCTGTACGCATAGAAAATAGCGTACATAATGTTGAGGAAGAAGATGAAATTATCGAAACTTTGCCCAAGAAGAAAAAGAAGAAGAACATCACTATCAAAAAATGGGAAAGCACTATCAACAATACTTTATTTGCTTCTTGTGGTAAAGGAGACCGTGACGAAGAAACTTTTACTAACTTACAGGAAGAGATGACTGCCGTGGAATGCTTTGAATTACTTTATAGCGAAAATCTTGTTAAGTTCGTAACTGATATGAGTAATTTGTATGCTTTACAAAGAAATCATACACTGAATGTGACTGTTGATGAAATTAGAGTGTACATCGCAATACTGTTGCTTACAGGATATTTGACGCCAAAGTATATGAGAATGTTTTGGGAAGTAAAGAGTGACACGCACAATGATCTAGTAGCATCTAGTATGAGACGGAACAGGTTTTTCGAAATTCAGCAATATCTCCATCTTGCAGACAGTACGTCCTTGCCGCCCAATGACAAATTTGCTAAAGTTCGAGAATATTTCACGAAACTAAACGTGAATTTCACTGAAAATTTCAAAAGAGCTGGTTCTTCTCATATCTCCATAGATGAGATAATAGTACCATACTTTGGAAGACATGGTACTAAACAGCATATACACGGAAAACCAATAAGGTTCGGATACAAGCTCTGGTCTGCAGCTACTCGCCATGGCTATTTAGTGAATTGTGAACTATATCAGGGTGCGTCGGGACCAGGTCTAAAGATGCAGCCCGAATTAGGCCTAGGTGCTGCTGTAATTTCAGAGCTCCACTCAAGATTGCCCCAAGATATGGGACCCTACAATAAGTACATGGGTGGAGTAGATCGTTTTGATGAAAACGTTGACTCTATGAGGGTAGCTCTCCGCGGAAAAAAATGGTGGTTTTCTCTGTTTGCCTTCGGTTTAGATGCAGCTTGCCAAAATGCATGGCTTATCAAAAGACAATTGGAAAATAATTGGACTTATTGCGATTTCCGCAGAAATGTAGCAACAACATACCTGCAAAAATATGGCAAGCCTCCAATACGAAATTCAGCTTGTGGCGTTCCTATGGAGCTAAGAGTGCCTATCGAGGTAAGAAGCGGAGGAACTGTGGATGATCACTTGCAGGTCGACTGTTCTCAACGAAGATGTGGATATTGCCATCAACGCACTAGAAAAATGTGTGCTAAATGTAATATCGGTTTGCATATAAAATGTTGGTACAGCTTCCACAATAAATAAATTTTAATGTTTTCTTTTAAATAAATATCTACTACTAAAAAATTAATGTTTTATTTCTATGAAAAGATTGAGAAAAAAAACGGGTATTTTAAACGATTAACTTTACACAGTGCCCAGTGTCACCTGTAGGTGACCGCCCTTAAAAAAAAAATTGGGCGGGTTTATTTAGCAATTTTATTTTTCTTCTTTTTTATAAAACATATCTAAGCTATTTTAGCCAAAAAGAAAATCAAAATTTTTGTTACCTTCACTATGGGAATTGAAGAGTTAAAATGGTACAGGTTTTTTTTCTGGCCAGTTTTTTTACTATATTTCTCATTGCTGGCTATTTATATTATTTATGTTATATTATTTTTTAATGTTAGCCACACAACTAAGAAGATTTGTTAAATAGGAAGCCAAAAAGCGTATGTCTCAAAAAATAAAATCCTAAGGAAAATGTTCAGGAGCAGATGGAACTAAACCAACAAAACATTTAATATATTTTTCATCATGTGATTCAAGTGATATTTGATCTTCTGATAATGCAAGTAAAGAAAATGAACTTGATCTTTTTGGAAAATGGGTTTATATGCAGGGGATGTATTAGTGTTTGTTTTTCAATGTATTTCTATTTTTTGTTTACATTCTATTTCACTTTCTAAACTCTAATCAGTAATGCTCGGTGCGCGGATGTTTCTCGTTGGCAAATTTCGATGCTCCTCGTGCTACTCGCGTCTCTCTTGGTTCTGTTTCGGGGTGGTCCGTTCGATCTTCGCCGTGAATTACCCTTCGGTTCGGTCTGTTTCGTTTCCACTAGGTCTCAGCCGTTGCCGACACAGGTCCGTTCGGGGTCAGTCGTTCAATTTGAAAAGCACTTAGTGAGACACCGCCGTTTCCAACTACGGTCTGTTTAGTTCTAGACAAACAAATTTTCTAACTACTGTTCACTTACTAGCTATTATCGACTTACCACGATCACCTCCGGACGGTAACTGATCAATTAATTTTTTTTTCGCTCTTTTTTTTCAATTTCGCTTGAGCACGAAAGTTCTTTGATCAGCTATTGATAGATGCTTTTTTACCTTAGCTGTTTTGCTTCGCGTTGCCAACTTGTTCATTTTTCGCTCGAATAATTTGTTCTTATGTAGCTTGTTCCGGTGTTCACACTAAATACTTAATCTATAAGATAATATAAAATACATTTTGTGTGTCACTTTTTCCTCCAATAATTATTTTTGCTTATTAACTTATAAAATAAAACAAAATTACATAACTTCATAACTAATTCTGACTTTCGTCCTCACATTACCCTCCCACTCGGGCGGAGCTACTTCAACCGGATCACCTGGACCCGTCCGTCTCGCGAAATCTTGATCCTTATCTTTTGACCGCGGATGGTTCTGGTGAGTCCGAGTCGTCGGCCAGGTGCGACGGTCGGATGGCGGATTCGTATCACTCGTCGCAGCTCGTCGACGGTTCATTCGTCGAATGTGACTGGTTGCTCTTCCCAGTCTTCCTCGTTTCTTCCAACTGCTGATTGTAGGGCGGACTCGGTTGGTGTCGTTGGAGTCTTCGCTCGTTGGGCTGCGGTGTGTTGTATTGGGGCCGTTGATTGTTCGTCCTGGTCGGCGAAGAAGGGCTTTGGGAGGTTGGTCGAAACTAGGTAAACCGGGCGTACCGTAGTCTTGGGAGGCACAAAACATTTATCGATCCCGTCGGCAGCCGCATCTGGACGTCCCTCCTAATGCGGGTGGATTGGTTCGTCGGGGGAAGGTAGTGTGCAGTTTAGCAGTTGTCTCCACCGGTTATTCGTAGGGTGGCCGACACTAGCTTCCAGCCGTGGGTTCATTCGTTCGCATGGTGGCTCATGTTCTACGTCGCTCACAATGCTATGGCATACTCGTAAGAAATTTTAAGCTCGTGGTCCGGTGGGTATACCTCGAATTGATTTTCCGGGAACAGGTCAGTACTGGCAGCCTCTTTGCGGTCTTGGCTATGACCCTTTTGTCTCTTGGGTAGACTGCTGTCATTGACTGTCTCATTGTCGGACGAGTCGTGCGAAATGGTGTTGCCATCGCGGATGGGTGTTCATTTTGGTAGCGGCGGTGTCGCAGCCCTACTCAATTCAGTCGAATTTGCGTCGTATCGACTACCGGCATCCCTTGCTCGTTCTGCGAAGTTCACGCGCAATCCGGCCACTTGTACTCTGACCATGTTGTCGCGAGTAGTCACGGCGCGTCTCGTCGATGGTCAGTTTCCTCCATAGGCCTTATCTTCCGCGACCACAAAACGAGATTAAATTTATCGCAAATTCCGAATTTAGAAGGAGACTT
Organism: Suillia variegata; assembly: GCA_949127995.1. Taxonomy (NCBI): domain Eukaryota; kingdom Metazoa; phylum Arthropoda; class Insecta; order Diptera; family Heleomyzidae; genus Suillia; species Suillia variegata. Next base: position 22,073,721 of record OX421843.1, read on the forward strand.
CAGCAATATATTTATTGTTAGAAACTAATTATGTGTGTGGGTTGTAATTAATTTATGAGAACACTTAAAAAGACAATTAAATTTTACCATTTGAAAACAACTATTTTTTTAACTTTGTCCAGCAGAATCGCATACAGACCAGCGAACAGACCACACTTATTGTAAGCAATACAACCACTTGTTTTACTTAAACCGCCAGAAAACGTCTTCTTTTCAGGGTAGATATAACAAGGTGATCATGTCCATCGTAGCGAAGTGTAGTATCAACGGAGTCATCGTCATATTGCCTTAGAGGTAGAAAAGTCATTCACACAAATAAATGTTGTGTCTCTATTTGTTGGTGGTAACGGCCAAGATGAAATTGTAGGTATTGTCTTCTTTAGAAGTGTTGTAAGCTGAGATCGACCTGGGTGAAGCAGCCAAATCTCGTATACCTTTTCACATAAAAAGAGCATCAATGAGCTATACCATAGATTGTAGATTGACCTGATAAGGTGATTTTGCAACAACTCTATGGCAGACTGAAATATTTCGAAGGTTGTCACACCTTCAACCAGAGATGACCGAGATCTCACAGAAAACAATCACAAAGCTACACTTTGTTATTGTTTTACAACAACCACAAGATTTGTTTGTTTGTAAATTGTTGTAAAACAAGTAAAATTGGAAAAAGTTGATGACTTTTGTATGTTAAAAAAATAGAGTTTTAGAAGGGTGGATTTTGAATCTGACAATAATTCCCTGAATTTTTTGTAAGAAAGTGGTAAGGCAATAGGAAGAATTTACGTTCATTGCTTTCTGCGTGAAAGTCTTTTACATTCTTCAGTTTCTAAAATCGTTCGTGATTATTTAGGAGTATATATATAGTTTGTCATACCATACCACGCCTCCTTATGGACGTTATAAATGGAAGAACAAACTTAATATACTTGTGCCTTTCGGTACCTGTTGGTGCGTGGTGAAAATCTCAAGTTTTTAAAATGTACCCAAGTTTCTAACCAAAAAAATGTTTTAAACCAAAGTCCAACTCCTTTCAAGCTTTTATCAGGTGCGCATGTCCTAGCTGGAATAATATCTTAACGAAACATTTGAAAGCTTTTATTCGTAGTAAAAAACAACAAAATACAAAAAAAAACTGTTATTCATTGAATTCACAGTTAACATGCTTCATAATTTGAAATGACGACATTTCAAATAAAAAATGTTTTTGAAATTTGGAAAATTGTGCCACAGTTTTGTTAGAATGTTTGTATTTAACTCTTATCATTATTGATAGTTTATTTATATATGTATATTATAAATAATTGTTTCACTTAATGTTTAAAAAATGATTTCCACTTAATGCAAAACGCTCGACACAAAGAATTATTAAAGTTGACATGCACATTTGTGACGTGACTGACTGCTTGCCGCTGCTGCTGCTGCCACCACGCTTTGGCAGCACACGTACACGCGCATTATACCTCGATTTACAGAGCTACGCCGAGGAATCTTACGGCACACGGCGGCACGATAAGGCATTTGCATTTTTACGAGCGGCTCTTGTGTTTTATTTTTAAATTTCTGCTTCTTCAAACAAAACAAAAAAAAAGAAAAGCAAAAAACTTGTACATGAAACCGCACTTCAGCCGACAATAAGTGTCATAAAAAATAAATAAATATTCCAGGAATAGAATGGAATAGCGCCGCATAATGTACACCGACCTACAGACTGACAGACAGACAGACAGCCACCACTCAAGTCAAATTAAATCAATCAGAATTCGGGAGTCGTACACGCATGAGCGTCGTGGTTGTTCTGTTGAATCTCTGATTCGACGAGTCGAGTACGTATAAATGTGTATAGACGCATGGATGGATGAATAGACATACCAACGCAAATGGAATCGCAAGAATGTTTCCATCAATTAGTGCGGCCAGTTTAGAGCAATAGTTTAGCATCTACTTATGCAGGAAGCAGGAATTTACAGACAACAGATGTTGGTTTCATCGTTGACACAAATCACTGCGGGTTTAACCAACGCTCGAACACTTGAAATTTTAGAGCGCTTTTGCTTTTCGTCTAAAGAGGAGGAATATAAGGAAGGGTATATATATGTATATGTAAAGGTTATATATGTCAGACAAAGGAAATTTGAAAAAAATGTGTAAATACATTCGGATGTATCCCATCACTACAATCAGAAGATGCGTACTCCAATTTTTTTTAGTTTTCCATCAAATAATAAAATTAGCAGTAACTAAGACTTAAGCTTAAAATACAACATATCCTTTAAAAAAAAGTGAGAATATATTAATTAAATCAAAAAAGCTTCTACTCTGATTTTAAGACAAAAATACAAAAAAACAACAAATTGTCAATTTTCATGTTAATAATTTATTTTATGATAATGATTACTATAATTAAGATAGTTTCCGTTTTGTGCTTGAATGTGAATTATTATTAAAATAAATAAATAAACATGATATAATTAGCAATTTAAGTGTTATTTGTTTTATTCATTTATCAGATGCAAATTTTTACCATAGGTCCCAATGTTAATTTAACATTTTGTTGTGATTATTTTTATAAAATCTTTGAAACTGTTAATTTAGCACTATTTCAATTTAAAAAAAACTGAATTTAACATTTAAATTTATGTTTACTTAACATTGAATCATGCTAAATTAACGTAATACTTATATAATGATATTTTAACACTTTGTTAACCAACAACTACCCAAAAATTACGAAAAAACTAATAAGTAAATAAGATACAGTGCACACTGGTCTAAAATGTTATCAAAAAAAAAGAAAATAATGAAATACTGTGGGGTTCTACTTTTAAACGATTTTTAACTAATTACATTTTTTTATTTCTTCAAAGAAGATTTTGTTGATCCAATTAAATTTAAAATAGCAAAGAAAAACTTTGGCCGTCCGATAAAAGTTGTTATATGAGTCACCATTGTCTAAAATTAATTTCTATCGATTTCAACAATAAAAATTGGTCCCCACTTTTGCGATTGCCATGAACCAGGGTTACCATTATCAAAACTGTTTTGACACTTAGGTAGGCCCCTTTCATCAGAAACATAATTGACTGAAATTGTTTTTCAAAAATTAAAATTGAACAATTTGAATTTCATTACTTCAAACCCATTTCCAATGCAATTGAAAATAATAATGAAATTTCATTACAATACATCACCATAGATAATGGGACCGTGCATTTCACTTACAATTAACATTTTTATTACCTGTAATGGTAGTGGTATTTGTAATTGAGCGGATAATTTTCCAAGTTTGTCACATACTTATATGTACTATAAAATAAAACAATTGATTTAATTTGGAATAACAAACATTTTGGCATATTTGTATATCAAAATGATATTAAATTAAATTACAATTTTACCGTCAATCATCGAAAAGTATTTTACCGATTTTACAGAATACGAAATTCGTAAGCGCAACCGCCAACAATTGAAAATCCCGATACCGAATATTGGTGGGCAAACATTTCGAAAATCACCATTCTGATTATATATCTCGGAAAGCAGAACAAATACAATAGATATAACTACTTAAATTTATTTGTTGTCTGCAAATCCAGCTTGAACGCCCAACGCTTACTCTAATGTGTCTTAGTATACTCGAAGTCGCGAAATACCTCAATAGAATGTTAATAACTTATTTTAAAATGTAATTTTAAGCTGATAAAGAATTCCATTCAAAGCGAGAGCAACTCCATAAGAATTTATTAAGGTATCACTTTTAAATCCGCAAAATTATATTTATTCGCTGCAGTAGGTAAGCCATTTGGCTTAATTCATGGCAGGTTAAACACTTCGTCGCGCGAATCCTTGCAAATTCATTCGTGTGGAATCAAATTGATACAATATTCCAAAACAACTCCCAAGGGACCATAACACATTGTTGAAATCCCTAAAAAGCGCCAGAAACAAATTACACAATGCCTGAGCGAGTCGAAGCGAACGCGACGCGACGCGACGCCGTGTCTCATCGAGTACGTGTGACGACGATGAAGACTCGCAGCTAAATCTCGACATGTAATTTTATGTCTCCAGAGCGACAAGCGTCGCATGCCGCCACATGCGGCACATGTGAAGGAGACGGACGGAAACAGAAGCACCAGCATGTCATGTTAGTTTTCCCGATTTTTGTCTGCCTCTCTTCCTACTCTTCCTCTTCTATTTCCTTCCGCACAAACATTGTGGCACACGTGCTCCTTCTGCTGCTGCTGCTGCTGCTGTGACGGCTGCGGTTAGTTTTATGCGGCTTCTTTACTGCTTCAACGAATGCGGTTAGGAGGGGGAGGATTGTTGTCGCCTTTGCGCCGGGAAATCTGTACGCGTTTGAGTGCGGATGTGTGTGTAAGTTTTGTTATTAATGTTGTTTTGTATTTGTTGCTAGTGTTTTGTTACTTTAAATCTCAGCAGAAGCCACGCCGCTGCACGATTTCGTGCACTAATAGCGCAATAAGCATCCGAGTAGGAACTTTAAATATGACATTACCGAGGCATTGGACAAAAAAAAGTATGAAGAACAAATTACTGAGAGCTTACATTTTTCCACATTGGCCCTAATGGTTTTTTAAAGATGGACCCACCTTTTTTTCCAACATAACCTTATTAACTGACCACAGCTTAACTGAAGCCTTTAAATTTCCATTAAAAAATATTGGACGCAGAGCCCTAACTTCCGGGTTCTGGGTAGAGTAACCATTTGTTCTGAGAGGCCCTGGAAATAAGTACGTACAATTTAATAATATTTGAAGGCCATAACAAAAATTGCACCAGTATGGATCGTCCGGTATACGCTAATAATTTTTTTTTTTTTGTTTCAGAGCAAACACAAGTTTTACATATTAATTGTTAAGTTCCTTTCAGCCAGGAAAAGTATAGCATAACCCATTTTATTTATGTCTAGCACATATTTCTACAAAGTGACAATTCAATTTATAGACAAATTTAATATTTGACAAGGTAGATTTCAATACTCCTACTCGAATTTATACTCATACGTTTAAAAAGTGATTTATTGAATATACAATAACAAAACGTAGAGCAATCGAAAGTTAATCAACAAATGATTAGAAATACGACTCGAAAAAGACTCGAAACTGATCAGTTAAGCGAGTAATATAAGACTTAAAAGTCAGTCGAGGGTAGGGTAACATTTTCTCCCGACAAAAGAATCAATGATCTGAAAATGAGCGCTTTTTTAATCGCGCAGAGGACTCAAATAAGATTTGAATATGATCGATTGTTTCGTCAAAGTCACTTGAACATTCAGCGTCCTGCTAGGCCAACAAGTCTTCTGGTGTGTTCCTTAACTTGTTCCTTTAGTAAATTTCTATTTAAAGGACTTAACATATTACCCGCTTAACATATGTCGAGTCTCGCCCAATACGCTGTAAGGATTAGGCTCATATTTACCTCTTGGTAAAGATTAAAATATTGATAAAATCAGAATATTACCGACATAAAAAGGCATTTATGTCAGGAATACTCGTACACTTTTTAAGAATATTATGCATGATCATAAAAATCTTGTTTTTCTACTTGGTAACTAGAAGCAGTGTTGGATAGGTTGCGATTAGGGCTAGACGTGAATGGGTCTTTGGCAGCAAACGTTCGTTTCGTCTGTTGTGTGTGTGTCTTTTGTTTGGGTTTTTTATTTTTATTTCTGTTTTATTAATGTTCCAGAACATCTTCATCTATCAGTCTCGCTCGCTCGCTAGTTTAGTCATTAAATGCATACAACAAATTATATTTTCTTAATAGCATGTGCTGCTTAAAATGCGTCCGAAGAGAGGGAGTGAGGTAGGGAGCGTATTATCTTCGGGATGCTTCACGTAGCTGATGGAGCAGATGATTACTTTTGCCCTCTGTTCGTGTGCATATGGACAAGGGAGACCACAACTTCAACACACACTCGAACACGAACACACATACACATTCAACAAAATATTAAATACCTTTACATATGTACGTACATATTGAGTGTCAAAGTAATATTTGACTAAACGACGAGGGGAGGTATTTTTAGATATTTACACGGTGGGTGCGTAAATTGAATTTATCGGTTGACCAAAGTGATTCAATGCAGCACCTTAATTAAATGCCTATTTTTAGTTCGACATACGAACACATTCAAATATCTAAGTATGTGTGTATGTATCTATCCGAACGCATATTTGCTTGTACGTTCATTCGAACGCAAGTTGACAACTTTGAAAACAGGTCATTAGGAACATTACCGCATCATAACGCTGTCAATGTACCACCACCAACAACAACAATAATAAAAACTTCTACATAAACCACATCAACACAACCGCAACAAAAACAACAACAAAGTCAATAGACGTGTAAACACTTTGAAAACATCCATAAAGAATTTATCGCCCTAAATCCATTATTAAGTCTGCAAATGTATACGTAAATTAGTATAACAATAGATTGGCATCCCTTGGAGAGTTCTCCTCACCATGGTCTTAATGTCGTCGTCGCCATTGCTATCGCCATATATTAAACACCTACGGTAGCTTAAGTAAATGTTTTTGAGTGTGATATGTAAAGTTTTGAATATTTAAATATCATCATCGATTTTTGTTATCATCGTAACAAACACAAACACACACACACATATCACATCACAGTACTTACAAATAATTATTTGATTACAAAAAAAAAAATAAAACTTAACTCGAAATAATTAAAAGTATCGAAATGGAATGAATAAAACATTCGGAAAAAATATATATTTATTGTCAAATTGATCTCTGTCTTTGCTCGGTAGATTAACTAAAGGTTAAGTGTCAATAAAAATGTTTTTTAAAATAAAACTTATAGAAAAAATGCTGGAAAATTCGATATATGTGAATTATTACAGAGCTTTTTTTATAATCTAGTATCAATGGAATCGTTCTGTTTAAAATAGTTTTCGAGGATGAGCTAATGTTCAGCAGAAAATCCAATGGAAGAGTTTCATTAGAGAGCACATGAGCTGGTTAAACTTAATAGAATAGTTTTAAACATGCTCCTTTTTAATACTTGTTTCCACAAAAATTAGACCAGACGTAATTTTATTTTTATACCCAGTATAAATTAAATTACGATTTTTTGTATAATTTATAATTTTTTTTCAAACAAAAAGACGTGTCATAGCTTGGGTTTAGAAAACAATGTCCGTGCCCGAGAAGTCGATAAAATACATGAAAAAAACGGGACACCTGACCAAGCCTGTTTCTAGTATCTTAGGCCTGCAAGGTTTGTCAAGAATGAATAATTTTTTCCTTTAATGTCTTATTTTTTTCTTGCTTATTGACACTAGTCTGATAACTTCTGGCACTAAAACGAATGATTTGAATGCAAACCTCAGTTTTGGACTGTGCCAAAATATTGAGTTATTTTTTTAGGGGGCTTTTCAAATGCAAAAATGTACTGTGCACAGTCTGTTGTAGCAGCGGAGCAGTGCGGGAAGCTGTCTGCCTTCCGTTTTGAAATGTGGCAATTTTCGCCTACCGTTTCCTCGCTACGGTCCGTCGTTCGTCGCTTTAGATTGCCAAGTTGGCATTTCGTTTTATCCAAATTTACATAATTCACTGACTCACATCTCCTTAACGCCTGTTCGCATGGCGACATAACCAACTTTTCCGCATTCTCTAATCCAAATGCTTTACTTCCTCGTCGTCGTCGTCGTCCTCATTCTCATTCTCGTCGACCATCACAATCATCAGGATCCCGCCCGTCTCGCGCTATGGATAAATGCGCACTGCCATTTTTTATTTTTTTTTTTGGTTGATGCTGCTCTGTTTGTTTGTTTGTTGGCTGGTGGTACATAGTGGTGCTTCCGACTACCGCAGCACTGGTTTTATGGAAATTTAAAGCTCTTCTGTTTGTCTGTGGCAATTTGATGACGATGAAGCTGTCTAACTGAAAGTGGCATCTTTCAAATTGGGCAAAATAGGCGAATGTCTAAATTGCATTTACATAATTTTGGACAATTGAATCGAGTAGCAAGCCAGCCAGCCAGTCATCTGCATAATGTAGTGGAATGGAACTCTTTCGACACTCATTCAACTATTGCACCGATTTTCTCCTGCTCGGACTGAATTGAATTAATTTAGTAATGAACATTTAATTTGGTCGGTTTGTTTTGGTGTGGTTGAAGTATTCGACTACATCGTTGGAAATCAATCAAATTGCTTTCAATTGGTCTTCAAACATTTATTGTAAGGCAACTATTCAACTTGATGGGCAGTGCTGTTAATTTGATATGCGAGTTGCTCAGTTTTACAACGTGTTGTGAACGTGTTCACATTCAGTCAAATGAAAATTTGATTTGTATTACGTGTTTTTGAGTAAAATTGTACTTTCAAGAATTTTAAAGTTCAATACGAATAAGCTGTTCTTTAGAATGACCAGGTACTATACGCTTTTTTTAAAACCCCTGCAAGGAATGCCTTTACATAAGATACCAATCAATGTCTAATATACCAAAAAATTCAAAATTTGTGTTTTACTTTTTTGATTATAAACGATTTTCTCTTCCGAACAATTTAAATATTATACATACTTGTAAATTTATTAGATAAATGACGGTCAAATAACTAGTGATATAACTACTAGTTAGTTATAACAGGTGTAAGCGAGAGAACTATACGTTTGTTAAAAAATATGCACAAATGTGAAAGAAAGAGATGGAAACTTATTAAAAATACTTTATATTTTTCCTGAAGCATTTAAGAATGGGATGGACAATTTAACTGTCAGTCCAATAGCGCTAGTAGTTAGATTTTAGTAGCACTACTAGATCACAGGGATCTGTATACATATTAAATAAATTATATTATTTGGATTCAACATAGTAAGATTTATCAAAAACGTTCGCGTCAGTGCTTCATTGAGATTTTCGCGTCTCTTCGCGAGCGAGTTAAGAGTAAATTCCATTTTATTTTCGAATGACATTCTGTAATATAATTGAAAATTGCAAAAATTAAAATAAATTCATTTCCGCCAAGCATGTTCCAATGTAGATGGTGTAGATGGTATCTACTGGATACACAACGAACTTTGGGTGTTAAATAATTGCAAAAATCCAAAGCGCCATCAACACAGAAAATAGTTTTTTGCTCTTTAGGAAATAATTACGCCACATGGTGCCTTGGCAAAGGAATTGCTGCGGCAGCACATCTTCTTTTATTATGAGCGTGATTAGTGGTCGACGAAAGTCATCCCATAGGACGGGACGGGACGTTTTGTTATGTGCGCTCAGTTCATGATTGTCGCAGTGACATTCATTGAAGGAGGAGGAGGAGGAGAAGCAACTTGAATTCTTTATTACTGGTAATTTTACTTTAAGTTTTTTTGTTCGCAGTTTTTTTTCGTCTCCAAGCTTTCTCCAACTGTCGCACTGTCAGCTAAGTGGAGTGGAATATTCAACAATTGGACAGCCACAGGGCGAACTGAACTGATGGAGCAACAGACAAGACAAGAAGAGAAAAAGACAGAAACACAGACGTAGAGACGAACCCGTAGACTGACAAACAGACGACGTGGACATGGACGATGCATGCTGGTGGATGTCTTGCACTGCCTGACTTTGCTGATGTTTAATGATATTTGTGTCCATCTGCGTTTCATTGGAGAAGCGCCTTTGCTGGATCAAGGCAATTTCCGTATCTTTTATGCACCACACATTTTTCGCATGTTGATTCTATGCATAAAAATGTTTACAAAAAGTTTAAATTTAGATATTTTGCTTAACTTGTTGATCATTCTAGGTACATAGGAATGCAACAAGAATTGATGAAAGTCGATAATGCGCAGTTTAGAAATTTATAGATCTTTATTGAGGTTTATAGATTAGGCAATGACAGCAGAGTAGAGTTTTGTCCTATCTACTAGTTCACTAGCAGTTTCGACACTAGTTGTTAGTGACTAGTCCTATCCTAAAGACATGTTGCAGAATTTTACAGCGACCGGTAAAACAACAATTTTCCTGTATATTACTTTGAGGCTCTTTTGCTATCAACTGACTATAACAGTGTTGCTTTTGAAAGACGACCAGCATTCCTCCAAAAGAGAGAGATTTCCATTTTTTGTGTAGAAAAATTTTGACCTGATCTTAAAAACGTTTATATAACAAAAAGTTTATTGGTATTGGTTTGGCTGTGAGGTGCATTATTAGCAGTCATTAATACCGACAATGATATGGGACTTATTTGTCCGCCCATTACTCACACCCACAATTTAATCGGACCATTGTTTTTTCGGTAATTTGATTAATGTTGTGACAGTGTTGCACGCACAGCGCCACCAGCCGTCAAATGGCTTGCGTGCAGATAAGCACCTCCTTTTGTCCTGTCTCTGCCCCGTCTCTTGTCATTTTTGACTCGTTGTCGCTCACTAGTTTGCCAAAAGAATGAATGAATGAATGCTCCGTGACAAAAAGTTTGAAGTGTAATGAAAAATCTGAATCCGTTTGACACGACTTTTGACACGAAGCTAATTGCCGCGGCGGCGTATGCGTCGCGTCTTTTGAATACTTGCGCCTGTTGCTGCTTTTGCTTCTGTTTCTGATTCTATGCGCAGTCAAATAAATAAATGTGCGGAATATGGCGTCGTCTTTAATGTGACATTTGGTTTCACGGCTTGCGATTGCGATTGTGGTTTCGGTTTCGGTTTGGGTTTGATTAATTACGGCGCGTGTGTTTGACATTGTTGTGCGAAAACGCGTTCTCAAGTGCCATCCGAAGTTGGTCTTTGAAATCGCGAATTGTGGCAATTCAGCTTAATTACATGCATACATACATACATACATACATACATACATACATACATACACACATACATACATACATACATACATACATACATACATACATACATACATACATACATACATACATACATACATACATACATATACATATACATACATACATACATACATACATACATACATACATACATACATACATACATATACATATACATATACATATACATATACATATACATATTCATATACATATACATATACATACATACATATATATATATATTTATCAAATATGGTTTAAAATTAATGTAAATAATTAATATTCGAATGCTTTAATAAAATATGAACTAATATCAATTTCTGCGCTCAAGTAGACAATTTGAATTTGAAAACTTTGAGTACGGAAATTTGCAAAGTAACCTTGGAATACATTTTCTTTCAGAGCTGTCACATTGTAGGGTAAAAGTCTTAATCAATCGTGTCTGATAAATAATTGATTTAGTCGAATCAGAAATACAAGAAAGATGTAAAAATGTGGTGAGAAAATTTCATAGTTAGTCCTAGGTTAGGTTACATTGGCTGATCCACAAGAAAATGATATCACACAACGAGCTTTACATGCAGGTCCTTAGCGTTATCAAGATTGTATAGAGGTATTCAAAGTTCAGAAATGATTAGTGATACACAATTCAGCTAGCTTGCGCAAATTAGCTGCCTTTTTATTGGAAATAGCCTTCAAAGAATGAAAGTAACTTAGTCCGAAATAGTTCAGTCTAGATCCATTGAGAGCTGGCCAATGACAAAGTAGGTGCTCCAGGGTCCCCCTAGCATTGTCTTCATTGCAGGCTACACACGAATCGTCTTGGCACTTGTTTCTCAAAATTTTTTTAAAATTCGATCAGTATGCAATAGTCCTGGCAAAGGATTCGTTGCTTTTAAAAAGCTCCTTTAAATTGTATGACATTTTCGATTTATCTTTATGATTAAATTTACGTAATTTATTTGGCCAATAAACTCCAAAACTGGAAATCGATTAAATCTCGTAAATATGTATGCACAATGTACATATGTACATACACAAATACAATATTTAAAATACCCATTCCTGCTTAGTAATTACTCATTAAAATCCGCTTAAAATTATTATGTACGCGATTTGAAAATCTAATTATCTGGTCGAAAGTAATATTTTACTAAACATAAAATAAATGAGCAAGTTTAGCGCATAAATTGAATAAATCTCGGTGTCACAACGGCAAATGCATGTGCCTGAATAAATTAAAATGTAAATTTAGTGTCGGAATAGCTGAAACAATGCCGCTCTTAGATCGGCTACACTAGATAATTCTATTCAAAATAAAAAATGTGGTTAAACAAACGTTTCGGTTTCGGTTTCGGGATACTCGTATTTGTTGGCACGCTCATCCTCAAGCTCAGGCGCACTTAAGCGATTTATACGATGTGCCTGTATATTAACCTCTGGCCGGGTGGCTCCCCCGAAGCCGAAGTTTTATGGCGAGAAATTTATTCGAAACAAACATGCCATCCCATCGAAATAAAGCAACAGTTGGACTACCTTACTGACCGACCTTTTTCTTCGCTTCTGACTGGGCGGCGAAATGTTTTCCTAATATTTCGTATTTAATGTCATGTTGATGGAATGGATCGGATAGGTCATGTGAAATGTATGTATATTTTTAGTTTTGTATTTATTTCTACTACATATATACGCTTGTATGTATGTGTGCACTCATACACATCTTTGAGAATTTTAACAACATTTTGATAAACATGAAATTCTATTGAATTCCAAATGAAATGCTCTCAAGAAGCGAAGCCAGATGCTTCTTAATACAAATTAAAACAAATTTCAACTACGTCGTTGTTGGTTGTGTTAACGGAAGGAGGTCATTCCGAAGCGAAAGGAGGTCATTTCAAATAGTTACAAGTTGTTCAAATGACATTCACAAATATCTCAAAAAGTTGTCAGCAGCAAACGAGAAGTAGACAGATTGTTTAAAAACCTTAAGGACATTTTTCGGGTTAACCAAAAGTGTCTGAATAAAGTTCGTCACAAACACGAGGAAGGATCAAGTTTTTATTGAATGTTGTGATATTTCTTTTTTCATCCGTTTCGCTTCTAAGATTTATTTAATTCAAACTGATTTGACTGCAAATTCTAAGGTTAATTGAAATGGCGAAAAATTTGGTAATTGCTGAGAATGCCTGTTTAAAATGCTTGTTTAAAATGTATGTGAGTGAAAAACTTATGCGGCGAAATTTCACGTGAGCAACTACAATTCTCAGTAATATTCAGTTACGGTTGTAGTTTAGAATCGAATTATTCGAACTATATCATGTAACAAATTCATTGATGAATTTCAGAAAAATGATAACTTCGTTTAAAACATGAAAAACGGAATATCTTTATATGGAAATTTTTTATCGGAGTTTTAAATTCTTCTACCTGCAGTAAATTGCAGCTTAAGAATGATGTGGATAATTTACGTTATTATAATGAAGTAATAATGGTTGAAGTTAAATTTTTTTTACAATATATGAGAGTTTGATAGATTCTCCAACTTTCTGTTTTTTTTATTCAACAAGAAGGAATTAGGAAAACTCAAATTTGTACTACATATAGAGTCAAAGTTAGAAAAATCATCGTTTATATATTCGACAAATTAGTTAAATTTTTTAATCCCATTTTTAATTTTTTAAGATTGTAATGGCCGTTTATTTAAACTGTTATTTGGTTTAAGACCTGGTTTCAATATATATGTTCTTTTTGGCACGACCAGAGAGAGATAGAGTAGTCAATAGTTTTTATAATATTTTGCTTTTTGTGGAGATGTATGTTTCGAAGTGCACCGCTCAGTATCTGTCCAGTCGCATGGGAACGGCCACCCGCAAACATCATCTCTCCCTTAGTTTTAACTTTATTCTTTGTACTTATTAATTTTGTTTAAATAAAGTTTTGTTATTATCAAATGAAAGACAATTGCACTTCTCAATTATTGTTGGATAGACGACACTATTCTCTCATGCTACGCTAACACGATTAGTTTTCTCTATTTATATGAAATGAATGTTTGCTTTCATCAATATCTTTCTATCTATCTATTCTTTGTATGATATGCGAGTCTAAACCGTTTATCCTACTGTGACAAAACTTTAGGGAGTTGCGAAGGTTTTCAAATTATTCAAACTTTATTTGTAAGATTATATAGCATCGTTTCCCTTATAAACTATATTATGTTTAGTGATGCAAGATAATCCTTAGTTTTACAGATTTTTATTTTTCCAAAAAAAAATTACTTGTTTAAACAAATTTTGATAGCCTCTCTCTACTTAAAGAGCAGAAAGAGGAAGGCCAAAAAAAAAAGTTGATATATACTCCTCTTTCTCATACCGAGTTACCAATTATTCAAATACAACGATATATGTTGTACATATTTACATGCCGAAATATGCATTTACATGTTTTACAAGCCGTATCATATCTACTTATAATATGTAAAAATTTTAACTCAATATACGAGAATGTATGAACAATAAATTAAGCAAAATCATTTAAACCTTTCTCAGCAAATTAGATTCAAACTAGATAATCACTCTTAACAGACACGAATAGATAATAACTAGTACTTATGAATCATTGTCAGTCATTGTCGCATCGGATATCACGCATACAAGATTTGTGTGAATGCCTCCTTTGGCACAGTTTAGCGTTGTCAAGATGTCAGGATAATACCGACTATTAAATTTACCAACTGGAATAGCATTTTATACTTCTGCGATAGGTGGAAATGACTATTAAAATAATTTTCTTCAACTCTTGTGAGATGTGTTATCACTGCGGTTGCCACAAAATGGTCAACAATGTTCATCCTGCTCTCAACTTAACACAAAGTAGCGACACGTGGATCCATATAAGAGAAGTCCTTGAAGCAACGCACATGCCACAACGTAAACAGTCGCTCTTTCACGTTTTTGTTGACAAACATTGCGTCACGATGCGCTCTCCCTCACATGTTTTTCCATTTTCCTACCATACTACAAAGCGACAAATGTCGCATTTTCCGAGTCGGCGCACCACCGCTGAGCGGGAGTGTAAACATTTTCGAACTCGAAGCCAAGAATGGTGTGTGTCTACATTGTTGTTGTTTTGGCTTTTGCTGTGTGTGGCACTCTTTGACGGGTATTTTGGTGGTTTGCCGTGTATGGCGCCATCAGTCAAGCAGACCCTTTGGATACGTTGACATCGTCGAGTCGCAACGTGACGGTGGATTTACGCGTGTTTTTTTCTTCTTCCAATTGTTGTTCTTGCGCCACACAGTGGATATATTTATGTACATGCCTTGTAGTTTGTTGTTGTTATTGTAATTGTGTGGTGCGATGTGCCGTGACATCCATCGTTGCCACGGATGCTGTTGACACGTATCAAGGTCGTCGTGAGTGATTTAGTAGTGAAGTGAGTAAAGCGAGTGAAGTGAGTGAGTGAGTGAGTGAGTGACTTGGCGGTAAACGCCAGCACCAGCTGAAGAAGGTATTTATTACATGGATACACGGATTTGCATGCGACGCGTTTTTGCCAATTGCCAAAGATTAGTTCCGACGATTGATATGCACGCGATAACGCGATAAAAGAGTGAATTCAAATATTTTTGCAAACAAAAAAAAAAAAAAATTAAAGTTAAAATAATTTTATACAAGTTCTAGTGCAAAAGAATTGGCTAAAGTTCTAAAGTGAGTGATTATGAATTTTTTAGTTTACTTTAAACAGTTTTATTTTCTATTTTGAATTGAAAAAATAATGTGTCTTAAGTTAGTATTTTAACTAAATAAAGTTCAAAAGCTGAAGAGTTTTAAACCGATAAATTTAATTTTGGATACGAATTACTTTTTATAATGTCCTTCTGACCACATACTCAGATTCTATAAATTTTCAATTATTTGTTAAAAGTAAAAGTGAACATCGATTCCTTTAGAATACGAAAAAATCAAGCATCGACGAAAATATTTACTAAAGGATTATTTCCTAAAGAGCAAAAGATTCTTCATTTTTATTCATAGTATAAATCGAACATAAAAATATGAATTAATATTAAAAACTGATAAAAATACATTTTCTTTTCAACCACCGACAAATCTGTTGCAACATCAAAAAGTGGATACTACGAGTATATAAAAATCTTGTTTCGATCGCCAGTTTCCTTGACTTTATGAGTACGTGAAGTTTTTATTTTAAATCTAAGAAAAATATTTTTAAAGTTAAATTCGAGAAAGTTCTGTATTTATTATAAAAAAAATAATATCTTTCTATGTTGGTTTAAAGTCAATTTGTAAATGGTAATCAGGACATTCAAGTCAAGAAGAACAAGTTCTAAAAGTTTTGAAGTTCATGGACCATTGTGAGATAAACAGGATAGTGTCGAAATAAGAAAGTAGAAATATAGGAATGAAGTATTTAGATGTTTAAATAAGGCAAGAAATTTCAGACGCATTTATATGACATTTTACATATGTATCTACATACATATTTATGTTAATAAATGTTAAAATACAAAATCAAATGTCAAAGTATTTTCAAATCAAAACAAAACTAAACTGAACCAATTCTTTTGCACTGACGCTGGTGATAAAATCGTGATGGCAAATACGCATCGATGCGGCAGTATTAACGAGTAAACGGCTTATCCTGTGAGCTGATCGCGAGCGCATTCGCAATTCGCGTGTGAAGGTGTGTGTGCGTGTGAATAACTTTCGTAACGTGGCAAAACGCTTTGCGCGCCTTCGCTGCTACGTGCCGCAAGAGTTGATTGATAGAGTGCGGCAATACCAAAACACAAACACAAACATACAAAGAGTCGGCTTCTAACGGTTTTATTTGTGATGAAAAAACAACATCAAGTACAACAACAACAAATGCACCATCAACATCAATAAATGGCCCGTTACCCAAGTGCTAATTACAGTGCGTCCGTCGGTTATTGTGCTCCTGTGTGTGTGTGTGTGTGTGGGGGTATGTGCGCACTGCAATTGCAATTGCAGTTGCGCTTTTATGCAACGAACACGCAATCGAATAAATTTGTGCAAAATTTACGGAAATTGCGACAGCGCCGCGCGTGCATCACCCGTTTGCCGCCGCGCGCGATTACGCCAACGCAAAAAAGACTCGTTCGCCCGTTCGCCGCCTTTGCGAAAATATTTGCATAGCGCGGTAAAATTTCACTGTAGCAAATGGAAATTATGCAAATAATGTGAAGTGGTCGAGCAGGTGAAGGCGAACGGAGAAGGAGCAGGAGCAGTGCAGTGGAAGCGTCATTACGCACTGACATCAGCATCAGCAAACGTCACGCGCGTCCGTGTGTCGTGCGTGTGAAAGTGTTTTGATAGCGTGTGTTTGTGCGTACGTGCGTGCGATTGTAATAAAGGCCCACAAATTTGGTCCCAAACCAACGCAAAAATAATACAAAACAAAAAAAAAAATCGAAAAGAAAGAAGAATAAAATTATATAAATAAAATAAAGAACAAAATGAAATAAAGCGTCTGTAAGATATGCGCTCGCGATCTTAATCCTCATTTTCATTGCTGCTCGATTCTTTTGATCAGTCGCAAGTGACGTGTTCTTGCTGCACTCCGTTTCATTTGAAGAAGAGCGCCTTTTTGTGTTTTATTGACAAAAAAATAAAAAATAAAGTCAGCTACGATCCGAAAGATAAAACGCAAAAAATAAAAACCAAATTCAAAGATTTAAACGGTTCAAAAAATAAAGAAGCATTTATTAAATGTTTATTTTCGAGATAGAATAAAATTATAAAAATGTATTTACAGAAATTAAAACTACACAACAACAAACATATAAAACCAAAATATTATATGAAAAATTAGAAATTCCAATTCACGTTTACAGACACTGTAGAAAAAATGATTTTGCATTTTTAGTCAGGAATTATAAAAATGCAAACTGATTTGGCATTTGGACCACATTGGAAAAGAGATGCCTGTGACATCAACAATCTGACACACAATTCTCCTTTTAAGACTCAACAACATCTTTACACACATACATATGCTCAAATGAATGCAAATTCCATTGCATAAGATACGAATAACTTTGCGACTGGAACAATCATTTGGCATGTTGCTCGGTTGCTTAAAACTTTATAATTTTTTAAGAAATTGCAAAAATGTGATTCGAGTCTAAACATATCAAACATATAACTCTAGAAAACAATCATCAGAAGGCTAGCTTTTCGTAATTTTAATCAAGCGTCTTTATCTTGAACACCAAATCATAAAAAATTAAATAAAAATAAGTTAGTTGAGTTAAGTTAAGTTGTTTAAACTTGTTAAATTAAAATTATCATGGGTTGAATGAACTGTCTCATAATGTTTCGAACAAGAACCAACAAATTGCAGCAGTTTTGCGCACTGGACAGATTTGATTAGGAGTAAGCTACTATTCACGCATCAGCGGTCTCTTGGGAAGCTTTGTGTTTTCATGCTCATCTACAAGCTTCAATTATTTTGGAAACAAGACAGAATACAGAAGAAAACTTCAAGTTAAATTCGCGATAACACTGAAGACCAGCCAATAAACAAATTTAAAATTTTATTGTTTTTGTTTTTTTAATCGCTATTATTTTTTAAATAATCTGCCTTGGGGATGTCAGGTAGTGCTTTAGGCGATAATACATCAACGCCTCTTACGATGAATATAATGTTTAAAGTTTCTCATGAACGATATGTATAATATTTTCTTTCATTTTGACGAAAGGTCTTCCGTTTCAATGTTTGCAACAAACGAAATGACATTTCAGCATTTGTCCCGAACTACATACATATGTATGTACATACATACATGATGCTTTGATTGCTTTCGCAAAGATCTAAAACGTGAAAAATTATTAATCCATCAAAGTTTTCATATGTAAGCTTGAAAATATCATATTTATAGTAAGAATCGTCATTATATATGTACATACATATAATTATGAAAAATTTACATAGAATTAAAACTAATTTCAAATCCTTAAGAGCAAAATGACGATCTTTCTAGATTACTGCCTAAACTCAGAGATAAATCTATTTTTAAACAGTTTACTTTAGTTACCTCTTTGGTTATTATGTTGGTCGAGTGAATCTAGTTTTTGCGTTAGAAATTTATATAAGTTTGATTTACACAATAATACGAGTAGTAATTTTTATCAGTCGTTAGCTTCCTTTGAATCTGACCCCAACAACTCTTAGCAGGACTTAATGTCATTTCATGCAAAAAGTATTGATTCAGTCGCCGGATTCCGTAATTTAGAACTTAATTTTCGAACAACTTAAAAACAGGACAACGCTAGTGTTTTGTTTTGTTTTTGTTAATATACGGAAAATGTGCATTTTAACTCATATTAAACTACAATCCTTCGAAGCAAATGTCGATGTTAGCTTAGTTCGTTAAGGCTCGAACGCTGCATCCGATCGATTGAAACAATTCGGGTTCAAACCGTAAACAAATTATTTCTAAATGTTTTTACAATTACCGAATTGTATTTGTTTTAATAGTAAACAAAATTCTTTTATTCTCAATTTGTATTCATAATATTGAATTAACTTTAGTAATTCAGAATCTACCATTTAAAAGTTTTGTTCACATTTTTAAAGTTTACTTTTCTTTCATTAGTTCAAACTTTAAAATTTTTTCTGGTCTAAAGAAATTAATTTGTTGATTGAGAATTTAAATGTGACACTATAGAAGTAGTCAGGACTGTATGTACATACTTATACAAACGTACGTTAATGTGATTTTGTCGAGAGTGCTTGTGACCGACCGAATTGCTGAATATTGGCCCACTTACTTATTTTGTTTGATATTTTGCTGTTTGCCTCTGTGGGTGTGGTGCGTCTTCGATTTGTTCGTTTATTTTTTGCTCATTGGTTTTAGCTGATTTGCTATTGCTGCTAAGCTGTCACATTAGGCAACATTTTTAAGGATTTAGCAAGGATTTGTCGCCACAGCCGCCGCAACAACTTAGCGGCATTACTATATGCAAAACAATCCTCCTGCATATAAATTGATATTTATGTGTAATTCCGATTTCTGCTTTGGTACTTAATGACTACGACGACTTTTTCTCCTTCTCCTCCTCCTACACCAGTGGAATGTGTACTTTGATCCAGTTCTAATTTTTTGTATTTTTGCTAATAGATATTTGCTAGTAGAATGAAATAAAATATTCAAGTGCGGAATAGCAAATCAAATGTTGAAAAGCTTTAACAAAGGCAGAACGTTTACTAATATGTTAATTACAGGCGACTATAATAAATTATTACTAAACTGTCCGGAAGCAGGCCAAGCCTAACTTAAGCTTATACCGGCAGCAAAATTTATTTCAGGAAACATATTTTAAATAATTCTCTTTGTTAAATAAATTTACAAAAAAGCGATAAGTTGGATATCATTCACTTTACTATATGTACTAATTAGTTAGTTTCGTTTCCATTTAGTTGATAATTAATAAAGAAAAAAAAGGTATTTATGGCATACAAAGTTCTACGAAAGTAAAAATTTCGCTTTTTAGCTTATAACAGTTTTTGAGTATTTCTGTTCTTAATACTTGGAATTCTTGTTCCATGTAAAAATTTCGAATCATCTGTTCATGTTGTACGACATGCACCAGTTCAGTTGTCCCCAACTTCATTTATTTGCTCCACATATTTGTGACTTCCGCAAAGTTGGCAAAAAAAGAAATAGTAAAATTGTCAGCAGAAGGAAAAAAAACAACAACACTAAATATTTCAATGCTGCGCCAGTTTTGCTTTGAGTTTCGAACGCTTTGGCAGAATTTTATTTTTATCTCGCAGAAAAATGGGAGCAGTGTGTCTGCGATGTCATGCGGCAGAACTTTGGACGCGGGCGCATTTGTTTCGCAAAGATGTCTTCGTCATTGTGCTTCTGGTTCTGCTTCTGATTCTGCCTCATCCTTTTTCGTTGTTGTTTTTGTTATATTTTTCATTTTACCGCCATCCTTTCATAGCCCACAAAAAAAAAATAATATTTTGGTTTGTTTGCGTTTTCTGTTTGCTATTGGGATTTACTTACGCACCCGCGCCTACTTCTATAAATTGTGTACCCCACTTTAGAAATGTAGACGCGAGGTATATTAAATTCACGTAGTAAGTTGAAGTAGTTTTTGTCCGATTTTACTCTTCTTAGGACTTGACCAATGCTTGGAGAATAGGAGCTTAAATGCTAAATTTTAATAAAATACATTAAAATTTATTTGTATTTTGAACTATTGGTAGGATTTTATAGCACTTTCATTAGACTTATTTATTGGTTAAATTATGGACTAATAACTAGTGGTATAGTACATATAAATGGTAAAACCTGCCAGCAAACTTGTAAGAAAGGAATACAAAATAATACAAATCAAACACATTATACAATATAATATACATTTCATGGGAAAATTTAACTGATAGTTCAGTAGTATATTGTATATATCGGTTTCAATACTCAAGACAAATTAGAAAAGTTGGTAGAATCAGATAAGGACTATGCCAGCTTCTTATAAAAAACATTTCCATTAAAAAAATAATTTACTTTAGATTATAGATTATATAAGACAGCGGCATCTAGTCACCACGTTACTGGAGCCTCGAATGGGCTTACTATGACATACTGAATAAGTTTCAGGGAGAATCTGGTATTTGCTTAGAACTCAAAAACTTCAATGGTCGGATCTTTATTAAACTGGTACAGTGGTATACTAGATGCTCTGATATTGCATCTTCCTCGTTCTCTTACGATAACGTTCGGGCATGAATGTTTTGGCTACTTGAGTTACTTCAGTTTAGATTTCCATCCAATTTTGATGTGATTTTTCTTCGATATTCTTTGATTTTTATACAGTTTGGTTGTGCTCCAAGGTCGTCCGCAAAATGGTTCTGGCCCAGTAAAAATATCAGCAGCTCCTTCTCTCGCAAGTTCATCAGCCTTTTCGTTCTCCATATGCCCACTATGATCTGGCTCCCAAACTAGATCATATTATTTTCTGAAATGGTGTTGGGTATTTAAGCTTTAGCAAAGTCGAAGTGAAATTATTTACTTTGTAGTATATTTGCTCATACTTCAGTGGCGTAGATAAAAGTGTACTACACCGTTATAACGGCCTAGTATGTTCTTTTTTGTCTCTGTAAATTTCCCTTTATTTACAAAAAAAAACCGTATGCCTCATAAGGTTTACGCTTTTGTGTTTGTTTATCATTTCGAATTTTGTTGTTGTTGTATACTTTAGTTTACCACTCATTTGTCCCAGTACCTATGTGCGTCTATTTAATGTTCTTATAGAGCTATTCCCGCAGCATTCAACTGAAAGACGCTTAAATGGATAACGGGATTAATTTCATTAATAATGGAATCCGCATCGCAGTTCTGCAATTGTTTGTCTCTGTGTGTGTTTGTTTGTTAGTGTGTTTGTTTGTATTGGGGCGCATTTGTTCCTTTGAAAATTTCATATCCTTGAATTGCGCCCATTTGTAAAATTGCGTTGAGTTTACACTTTTTGTGATTTTTTCTTACGCATTCGCTGCTTCTTCTGCTGCTGTCAGATGAAATATTGTTGAATTATTTATGACAATTAAGTTGTAATTTCATTTTATTGCATTCGCCACCTCCGCTTGTCCTCATTGTCGTCATCGTTGTTGTCGTAGCCTCTCTCACTGTCGTCGCACAGTACTTTAAACCGAAAGGACACAACGTCTTTGCCATTGTTTTTTTTTCAATGGACTAATTTTATATTTCGAATTTTTGATATAATTCACATAATGCATTTAGTATAACTTTGGCTTTTATACAATTACTTGGTCCACTTTTGTACTATGAAGAATTTTTACTATATGTAACATATATATCAAGTTTAATTTTCGTGGTACATCTAAAATAGGATGCTATTGACCTAGTAAATTATTCATTCTTAGAGGTACATTTCTAACCAGAACAGGAGAATGAGTCTGCACAAACTAAAGTGTGTAAATAATAGTTAATAAAATTCTATGTCTAACAATACCAAATTTGTATTGCACGTGATATTTTTTTAGTATGCGTGCTTCAGCAGTTTTTTACTTAACATATTGGACAACTATAAAAAATTTAGAAAAATAAATTGTGGATTACGCAATATAAATTTTACTTCTCAATTAAATAAAAAGAATTACAAAGATTCTATATTGAAAATATTGAGTTTTGTAGTGGATGATAAACATTTAATAAGCACTCGCTAAATCTAAAATTTTGTTCTGATACATAACCTCAAAACTACATTTTGATACCAGCCTGATGTACATTTATATTTTTATTTTTTTTTCCATTTCCAATCAACTTCTTGTCCAACTTGCCCAAACACAATGTGAAATGTGCAAAAGTGTTTCTTGAAGAATTTACAAAATTGCGTACATAAAAACAATATAAAATATTTTTGTTTTTTGCAACAAAGTACTGTGCGTTTTCGTTGTTTTTATTGTTGTTGTTAAAGCTACGTGGACTCTATGCCAACAGTGTCTTACTTGCTTCCGGGGCAACTGCTTCCGTTGCTAAGTTAGTTCAGTTTCTTTGTCGCGTCGCATCATGCTCCAGTTTTGCCCCTTTTTGCCGGTCGTTGGCTGGAGCAGGCGGCTGCTCCTTCCCCTCAACGAGCAGAATATTGCTTTAAGCAGCTCTCGCTTGCTCACTCGCTCGCTCGTTCGTTCGTTCGCTCGCCCGTTTCGGTTTGCATTTGAAATTAGCGAATGTTTTTGGTTGGCGTTATTGCTTTCTGGATTGTGCTCGGGGAGCTCTTTCATGCATATGTGAATAATTTATTTTTGGTGCAAATGTTGAAATTGTAATTTAAGTTTTTTATTCGCATTATTTTGAAATGTAATTTGCCGTTATTGACGGGGGGGAATCTTCTCCTTTATTGGCAGCATCTGAGAAAATGAAATATATACGTACTTAGGTTCTTTGAGTTGTTACTTTTGATGATGTTTTTTCAATGGTCCATGCCATCAGCAAATGGAAATACTTATTTATACAATTGCGGCATAAATATTCCGCGGAATAAATATTCCGCAGTATAAAAAAAACTAAAACAGAAACTCAGTGAAGTGAAAGGGTCTTTCAAAGATGTCCTTTTTGAAATAATAGAATAGAATTGATTACTCAAAACAACGTGAAAGAATGCTTTTCTTCTCATCATTCCAGAAGCATCGTTTTTTCTTTTGTATATATGTTTATCTTACTAAAAGAAATAGTAATTCATTTAGATTTTATGTCCTTAATAAATATGTAAACACATTTTAATACATATTTATTCCAAGTTTAGTATTGCTTTAAGCCTTTGAATCTTTTTATTTTCCACATATTATAAATTTGCTCCAAGAGGAGATTTGAAGACTTTGTAGACTTTCTGGTAAAAGCGCTATTGGTTAAATACCCCGTGATTTAACTGAAAATTCTGAAAATAATTTCTAGTAGGCTCTACTTTTATATGTATGTATATGTAAATGTTTCTATCAAAAACTCATTTACAGTAGTTCTGCTATTCCTTTCCAACGCACGTGAAGTCAAATATATCGCAACTTAGCTGTCTCGCTACCTGGCACAACCAGTTGTTTAACCAATTTTTCAGCAATAATTTGCTCTGAATAATTACCCTCCGGAAACCCTGATCTGAACCCACTGGATTACAAATTGTGGACAGTTTTAGAGGATATGATTTGCTTCAAAAGATACTACAACATTGATTCTCTCTCAAGACTGCTAACCAGGCCCACCTATTACGCCCACAATTATTGAAATTAAGCAAAAATATTCGTTTGTTTTCAAATATTGCGCCTAAAAATTAGTATATATATTTATAAATGATCAGCGCTTAATTCAGAACAGCTCGTCCTTATTTCTGCCACGGCGACTACGACATTTTGTGTGTGACCTCCTGTTCTCCAAACGGAGGTGATTTCTAAAATGAGTAAGACTGGCCCAAAACAGCTCCCATCAAATGATCTAACTCAGCATTTTCTTGCGGAAAGAAATTATTAAAAAACCTCTTGAATGTTACACGGTGATTAAGCTTCGACATGGCCCACGATAATTCCCATTTACATTTTTATCTTTTACTCTTTTTTAAAATATATATAAAATATCTTATCTAAAAGAAAATGTTTTAACGGAATTATTAATGATGCACATTTCGAGACATACACGATTGGTGGGACATTTGCTGGCTGCCTGGACTCAGTTGTGTTGGCCACCAAATTTAATTTATTATTTTAACTTGCTTTTGCTTTGAACTTAGATTTTGTCTCTCATAAGACCGCAAGAATGTGTTCAAAGTTTTTTTTCTGGAAATGACGTTAATTTTATCTGGCAGCTATTATTTATTCCATGTGCTCTGGCTTTATATGTTTCTTTTTGTTCGTACAAAATCCCAGTTTAGCTTTTTTTTATGTATGCCATTTTACACTAGCAGAAAATTATTGTCTTCTGACGACTTTTTAAGCCAAGAATCATATCATGGCTTATACTGATTACTGGAGTTATTTCATATTTAGGTCTACTGGATTTGAAATGCATCCAAGTACTTAAATTTTGAAACGGTTTTTGTAAAACTTTAACTGTACCGGGCGTTTTGGCTATAATTCAAAATTGTGGGCGTGCCCAATTCATCTCCGAATCCTACCTGAGGTCAAGTTCATAAACGGTATATAGGTCATTGTATCTTCGATTGCTAATTAAGAACGAAGGGACATTCAAAATTTAAACAATCTTTTTTTATATGTAAGTATTTATTATTTGTTCAGTTTCGTTCCATTATAAAAAATGAGGTGTCATTGTAGAGGTATTAAAAATATCTTTTATTTGTGTGACCACTTTTACACAGAAAACTGCAGAGTGGTTTCTGTTTATTCGGATTCGGCGACTGTAGTCGATTTCCTTCAAGGCTTACTTCGGATATTCGATTTTTTTCTTCTTCCCGCGCTCCATATTGGTGCAGTTTCACACGGCATGTAAAATGTAAAAGGAAAGCGAAAAGGTTTCCTATTGTTGTAAACATTTTTATTTGGGTGTGTTCGTTGGTGGTGGTGGTGATCACATCCGAGCAACATCAGAAATTCTGTCTTTTTGCGTCAATTCAATTTTTGAACATCTGCGAATCCGAATCGTTGCGAAAGTTAAGCGGAGCCGCGTAGAATCACATTGTCAAAAGTTTTTGACACGTAGCGATACTAAAGTTTTGAGCGGTGGGCCTAACAAATAAACACGTTCTTCAACGGGTTTTCGTAGACGTGCCCTGTCGGTCGTACGGTCGCCTGTTTCGACCAATTCAGTTGTAATAAATTTTTCAACAAGTTTCTTCCTCTTCTTTTTCTTTATTTCTGTCTTTCTGTCTATCTGTATGTCTGTCTGTCTGTCTGTCTGTCTGTCTGTCTGTCTGTCTGTCAGTCTGTTTATCTGTGTATGTTTTGCAAAAATATTTCTCCTTTAATTCAATGAAACTTTCAAAGCTCTGCATAATTTATGGTATACGGAATTTGGCATAAATCCTTGGACAATTCTGCTAAAATTGTTAGCAAATAAATTTTATGTAGCGGAAATTACAAAAAGAGCAACAAAAAGAAAACATTTTTTTGCCTCAAAAATAAAAATATACTGCTGCAAATCGCTCGGGAATTGCCCGACATATCCCAAAATCTTTCGCTCACTTGTTTCCGCTGAAATTTGTATTAATCCTTTTAAAGTTGATTTATAGTGAGCAAAAAAGGTAAATCAAATGGAATATTAACACTGGCTAACACAATCGGGTAACATGGAACGCTCACAGTTTTTGATTTTAGAAACAAACAAAAAATGCTTTTCAGAAGTTGCAATTTTTATACAGCTGCGAGCAGAAGAATAGCACTGCATACTGCAAGATACTCGTATATACAATTTTGAACAAATAAATGGTGTGTACACACAGATTCAATCCATTCTTATTTAAAAAGTAATTAACACAACTTGGTTACGAACTTTCATAAATGAAGTAGTTTGGCGCACTTATCTCTATTTTTAATTAAAAATTTTATGAAATAGTGCAAAATAGTATGAGTAAAAAAATAGGAATTTTGTTTTCAATTTCGTTTTAAGATAAACATCAAAGTAAGTTCTTGTTTTTTTTGAGGAACACATTAATATTTAGTGCAATGTACTTTATTTTTTATAATAGCAATGCATCAAATCAACGAGTCGTTTACATCTTTCCTTGTAAAATATTTTACCATGCATTTTGAAATACTTCCCTATTATTTTTGGGATTTTCATTACAAACTTCTTTCTTTAAATCTGTCCACAAGTTATCAATAGGATTGAGGTCAGACGATTGCGTCGGCCACTTCATAACCTCAATTCCTTCAGCCTGAAACCACAGTCGTGCAACTCTATTTCTGTGTATAGGGTTGTTATTCTGTTGTATCACCCATTTTAAAGGCTTCTCATATTCAGCATAAGGCAACATATTATCTTCTAAAATATTTACATACAAATGTTGGTCCATAATTTATTCATTCAAGCGTATTGGACCTACGCCGTGGTAAGGAAATCATGCCTATACCATAACAGACAATCCACCATGCTTGAGTGTTTTTGTTGTATACCTAGAATCGCTTTCAGAATTAGATGGTCGTCTTACATGCTGTCTTGATTCTGTTCCACCATAAAGAACAATTTTACTTTCATCAGTTCATAAAATGTTTCTCCACTTTTGAAGCGGCCAAGCCAAGTGATCATTTGCAGACTTTAATCTTTTCACTACGTGAATTTTTTTCAAAAGCGGAACTTGAATTTCGGGCATACAAATTATTCTCTCGAAAATATCTTCTAACAGTATGAACTCCACAAGGTAATTTTAATTCATCATTAATCTCCGTTACTGTTGCAGCAGGCTTTATTCTGGAGGTCCTTGTGATGAGTCTTGCATGAATCGTTGATGAAACTTTTATACGCCCACGTGTTTCGGCCTTGTTTTGGTACTTTAAAGCATTGGCTTGGCATCATTTTTCAAGAGCAATTTAAAAGTTCCTGCACTTCTTTATAAGTTTTTCCATTATTTATGAACTTTTTTTTTATAAATTTACGCTTTTAATTTAAACAATGTGGTCCACGGCCCACTGTAATATAATTAATTGGATGCAAATAAATACGAGTTGAATAATAAGGTTAGGAAAGTAGGAACTTACCTTACCTTACCTTTCAGCCTTATTTTGGAATTTATTTTTTTAGTTTTGGAATAAAAAACTACGTTGTTGTTTTTATTTACTAACTGTTTTTAAAGCAACCATGGCAACTGCTTAAAAATTCAATTTTAAAAGAGGGAAACAATATCGAGGTGGAGAGGGACAATTTTCTACTCTCCTCACCTTATAAAGGATGTGTCAATAAGAGCGAAATTTTTAATTTGTTAAAAAAATTCAGTTTTTTTCGGGGATTTCTGATATTTTTATTGAATTATTAAGAAGACATGTTGCGATTAGGTATGGAATAGAAAATCTGCCGCCAGAGCCACGAAGGCAGATTTGCGGCTCTATCTCATCGATGACTCGTTGGATAACGGCCTTGAGCTCAGGAATTATTTGCAGTTTATTGGCATAGACCTGGGATTTAACTAAACCACAGATGAAGACGCAAGGCGTCAAATCGCAAGATATCGCTGGCTAGTTGACATCGTAATTTCGTGGGATGATTCGGCCTGGTAATTGTTGCTCAAATAAATCAAATGTTTCATGAGCAGTGTGGAAGGTCGCGCCGTCGTGCTAGAACCATCTAGGTTCAGTCCTTCCAATTAAGGCCACAAACTCGGGTGTCATGT
Source organism: Suillia variegata (assembly GCA_949127995.1). Classification (NCBI taxonomy): domain Eukaryota; kingdom Metazoa; phylum Arthropoda; class Insecta; order Diptera; family Heleomyzidae; genus Suillia; species Suillia variegata. The sequence goes on from OX421843.1 coordinate 22,102,399, forward strand.
TGCGGTAACCGTTGACCGTTACAGCATACGATTTACTTTAAAAAATAGGGCTCTAGTTCATTTTGCTCCGTCGCCCATTCAAATGCCAGAGTTGCTGGGGCCATATGCCGGATTTGGGATATGTCTCGATAACTAACCGCACTAAATATTTCTAAAAAAAAATTAAAATGGTATTGGTATCTTTTGTTCCCAAATATCGATATTCAACTTTTAATTTAATTTAATAATATTGTGATTACTTTATGAAATGAAAAAATTGCATCATTGCCAAAAGTTTGTTGGCGATAACTTTTTTCAAGTAAAAAAAATATGTTAAACATTAAGAAAAGAGTGGTCCGAGCTCTTTCATGGCGAGTTGTGTTGTTGTTATTCTCAGAAGATTTGTCTAATATTATTTGCTGATAGTGCGTCAGCCACACAGCAAGATTTTTTCATAACGAAAAATTATTGTTTGTTAGTGTCACTTGAATGTCACGATTCAATGTCATTTCAGTGTGACTGACGTTTAATAAAGTATCGAAGTATTAATAAAATTGAAAATAGTTGCGCAACTCGATTGATTTCGAAGTAATTTCCGACTAACTGCTTTAGGTATTAGGTGTATAAATAAGTTTCCGCCGTTTTTTGTTAATAAAAAAATATCTAAACTAAGTGCAAGTTCCTTTTGTGTTTGAGACGAATCTTCACCCAATAATTTCTCAAAATCTGCATCCTCGTAAATTTTCGACCTTCCACTGCGATCTTTGTCTTTTATGTCAAAATCACCTTTTTTAAATTTTTGAAACCACTCACGACATGTTCTCTCACTCAAAGCATCCTCATTATATGCTTCTACGAGCAATCGATGCGACTCAGCAGCAGATTTTTTTAAATTAAAAAAATAAATTAAAAGTTCCCGCATATGACACTTAGTTGGTTCAAATTGAGACATTTTTAGATGAAGAAAAATATATGATGCTAATGCGAACTTAATAACATGATAAGGTTATGTTGTTCTGGAATAAACAAACTAATTTTCAAGTAGGTTACCATCTGCGAATTCCAACGTAAACCTCGTGCCACGCCATCTTTCTCAAAACGGCGGAAACTTATTTGAACACCTAATAAATAATTGAAAAAAAAAATAAAATATGTAAAAGGGTTTTGCTCGATTTTTCTATTGTAACATTTGAATGTGCTTTTGATATAAGTCGACTTATCATATTCAAATATGAATACGACATAGAAGCGGAGACTTAAGCTTCAGCTTAGCCAGAAAAAGGTAATTTCAAAGATTCTACCAGATAAATTGTATTATTTTAAAATGTGCTTTAATACAATTTAATATGATTAGATTTTTTTACATAAATGAAACCAACTACGAAATCCTTTTATATATGCGCATAAAATCCAATGCTACACGCCATTATCAAAAAAAATTATCTTCTTGGTGTTTTCAGTAATCTTTAATCGAGCCAAACATTTGCAAAGTACACTAACACACATACACACAGACACCACACAGACGCACTTTTTAATCAGCTAAATTATCCGGAAAATTTAACTCTAACCACATTTTTACAAAGATTCCAAAGCATCTTCACGGTTAAATAATTCAATATACAACGCTAACATGATACCAAAAAAAGAAGAAGAAAAGAATCAAAAACCTAAATTTGCATCCAAATCGCATTATGAAGTTTGTTATTGTTGTTGTTGTTGTTGTAATACATTCAAGAATATTATCGAAGTGGCTTGTGTTTATCCTTAATACCTCCGCCTCCTCTTTGTGTATTTAGACATGCAAACAGTGACGAACGAAACTCTTGCACACAGTTGTTAGTTCAAAAAAATATTTTAAGCATTAAATAAACGCTTTGAAGGCAAAAGGTTATTCTGACATTTTAATAACTTATATAACCTTCGCTAAGCCGAATCTCAAATACCTTACGACATTTTAAAGATACAATTTTTTTTTAAATTAGTATACAACATAACAGAGATATAACATATTTATATCTCTATTATGTTGTTCTTATCATGGCCATTTATTGTCAGTAGTTTTCTTCGTTTGTAGAATAGGAGCTAATAAACCAAATTTCAGAATGATATCTGTTGAACTACGGCTTTAATAGCTATGATAGACTGACAGACAGATACACGGACAGACAAACGTTAGTTTCGGTAGTTTCTATTGTTAAACATAATTCTCGCTTGTTTCACTTTATTTAAATTTGTAGTAAACCAAATCGTTGAATGGCAGATAAAGTCACTCCACAACAAATTGTGTCAACTTACCTTATCGAGTTTCATAAACACTTTCTTCACATTATGAACATTTTCTATAAGAAATATATGCTTAAAAAGAAACGATAGAAGGTAAATGTTAAAAATGTAAGCCTGCGTCTTCTATACCATAATTTGTAAGGCTTTTGTTTAAAAAATTCATGCTCGAGTTTTTGAGTTTACCCAGATCAACAGGCAGAATGATAGAGAGCAAATGAGACTGGGAGACAATGCGACAGAGAGACAACAGGCAGACTTAAGATTTTTTAAAAGTTTTGCTATTTTAATAGATTTTCTTAGCCACAATTTCAGTTTTTTTCTTAGGAATTTTAATAAGTTTCAAATAAAACGTATTTTATTATAAATATAAACTTCCTAAAAGTAAATTTTTCAAGTTAACTTAACTCTTTGTTAATTGGTGTCGTAGTGGAGAACTGTTATATTAACACTAAACGTTACAAGTTTGCTCGTCACTGTAATTACATCTATATATTATTTATCTATGTATATGTCAGTATGTCTGCACATTCTAGCCATAAATTCTTATGTCCACAAATATTAGTTATCTTTAGTTAAAACTTTATTCTACTAAACTAATTTTGCGAGAAACCGTAAAACCAGAAACCAAACTTAAGGCAAAACTTTATCAAAGCAGGCAAAACTGAAAGAGCGAGCAGAAATCTTTACCGCACTCCAATGGCGAGCGAGAAAATATGAAATTTTCTTTATGAAGTTTGAGGTTTCAATATTCCCATCGAACAACAAGAAAAGTTAGGTAAGGCAACAACATAAATGGACCCTTTTTGAGAAAACGGACGCACAGTACAACCAAACAAAAAACAAAAACAAAAAACCAAACTAAGAAAAAATATTTTATTATATTAAAAAAAAATAAAACTTTTTTGTTTAGTTTTCGCAAAGAAGTTAAACAAACGTAATTCGTTAAATAGACCTTTTCAGAACTTTGACAAAATTGTTGCAAACTTTCAGTGTGAACTCATTTTATGTAAATGTAAATAAAATTACGAAAGTATTTTCACAAAACATTTCAAACGATGAATTTATAAGTTAAAAGATTCTTTATCACAAAAAAGAAAAAAGAATCACATTAGCAGCTTAAATGTGCGTATCTATGTGGCTATTATCTGTTTATTTTAGGCTAGGCGAATGTGATACTAACTACCAGAGCAAATAGATTTTGAAAAATTTCCGGTATTACATTTAGTCTGGTCAGCTTTCTCTACTTTTACCAATATATAAAATACGGGTATTCCCCTAGACACGTAAATGCCTCGAAAATGCCTCAAAAACCTCGAAACTACGAAAATTTGTGAGCCTAGAAAAAAAAGAACTGTCAAAAATTTTTATGAAACACAGTTAGGATTACGTTGCAAATATTTTAGGTAAATTAGTCGCGAAAGCAGTCGGTCTTCGTATGTTTCAGTGTTGTCTATATGTAATGAAATATAAGTTTCAGTGTTGCCTGAATGTAAAAACCACTGCAATTAAATATTTAAACTTTTTTACTTAAAGTTACAAAATTGTAGACATTTAAAAATGTTTATTTTGTAATAAATATTTCACAGTTTACATAGGCAGTAAGAACTAATTTTAAAATTTAATTAGGCTACACTAATTTAAAACAGCTGTAAGTTGAAAACAGCTGATATAACTAGAACACATTTTTTCATGGTCTTCTGTTAAATTCAGTTTTAAACTGTAGATCCCACCTTAAGCACATTTGATAGATATGATGTCTAGAAAAATAGGTGATCTGGCTTGGTGAATTCCTTTAAAATATATTTATGATAAATTGTTTTATATATTAATACAGCTTCAGGACCAGGATAGATATTAATACATAATAATCCGAAAAATGCTACTCGACTCTTAACTTTTCGTTCTTTTCTTAGCATGGAAATGATAACATTTAAGCAGGATTAATTGCCGAGAGAAGAAATCACTATTGAAAAAGTCCCATTTGGCATTTTATTTCATTTATAAATACGAACGTCGCACTGTAGTTATCGTACGCAAAGAATGTGTTGCCATGGCTAGGATGGTGGGTGGAAGGCGGAAGGGGGCGTCCGGATGGTTTGTTCTGAATACAACATATGTATAAGTAATATTTACTGATTTTCACAAATTTCATTTTGCCATCAAGTGTATTGGCAAAATTTCTGTGGTGCTTTAGGTGAGGACTGGCACTGTGACAGGCGGGGAGGGGGGCAGCCGGATCCCGAACGACAGCCCCAACAGTGCCAGAAGGGAGCGCGCGTGCCATTGTGTATCTTTAACAAAACCGATTTTTCTTTCGAACGATATTTCATTTTGATATTAGAAAAAGTTTATAAATTTAATTATGCGCAACTTGCTGCGAAATATCATAAAGAAGAAGAGAAGAACCAACTTTCTTTTGTTTTGTGTTGTTTCCTTTCATTTCGTTCGTTTCGTTTCGGTTTGGTTTGTTTATTGTGTTATCTCGTTATTTCGAGATTTATCTACGAAATGGCATTTTGGCGTGGGAGTAGAAAATTGTTTTTCCGTGAAGTTTGCGAAATATTGTGATTTTTCATTTTTTTACTTTTGTTTGTGTTACTTAAAAAATTTGAAGTTGCGAAGGTTTATTTGTAGAATGGCTGATTTCTTTTTTACTTGAATCAATTAAAAAAGAACTTAATGCTTTTAACTTATGTTAGTGATGCAACGACTACGATCAGGATTAATCGTAATCGATATTAAAAAAATTCACAAACAATTCTTTTTTCTTTGCTTAATTTAAAAATTTGGAAAGTTTTAAAAATTTTGATTTTTAATATTATTAAATTTGCAGACTTTAGCCGAAAGATTCAATTAACAAATGCTCATATTAACTCGTAACATATAACATCGTGTTTGTGTGTATCCAGTGTAAACACTTTTTTATGAACGCACTTTGCAAGTTGTAAGCGTGTATATGAGCTTTTATAAGATTCTTAATTTTCACGAAACATAAAAGAAAGATCTTGCTTTGCCGATTTGAAAGAATTATCAGCAATATCGGACATGTAACAGTGATGACATCGATTGTCAACAAAATACGTTTGGGATAATCTTTTATTGATTATTCTTGAATTGTTTTTCTAAATAATGGTAACACTGCAAACATGATTCTTTACGAGGTTTACGCACTAAACTTGTTTGATAAGTCTTCGCTGACTTGGCAAACTTTTTAGCTTAGATAAGAAAACAGCTGACATACTAGGTATAAATTTGTAAAGTATGCTTTTGCTTTACATGGCAAAACGCGACGGTTTTATTAACATATATTAAAGAAAATATTTTACATACGAAAGCTGTATTCATTCTTGTAAACGCGAAAACTCGAAAAGCTCGAAAAGTTGCGAGCCTCTTTTAGAGAATCCACCTTTTCACTATATCGAAAACAATTGCGAAATTCAGCAGATTGACAGTTTAGGCAGAGTTTCGTCATACTTTACAATTTAAGTACTTTCTGCAAATTTAAGCATCGTATCAGTTGATATTAATTTTTTTTAAAATAATAATTACAATATACAAAATGTCTCGACAGAGTGAAAAAAATTTATTACATAAATTTACTGACCAAACTGCAAAATTTGTATTTACATTTGTCATTTTTCTTTTGTTTTGATTTTAGCAAATATTTAAATTGTGAAATACTTATTTATAACTTGTTTTTCATTTGTAACTCTTTTTTAAAACTTTTAAACCAAAAACAAAATTTTTCTTTTATTGTTGGATAATATTAAAATTAAAGTATAAAAAATTAAATTTTTAAGGAATTAGAACTTTTTTTTACATACTCGTTCATAGTTTTTTTTAGATATAGGTAACACTGAAACATGCGAAGAGCTTTTTGAGGCAGCTTTCGCGACAAATTTGCCTCGGATATTTGCAGGGCACGCGAAATCTGTGTTTCAGATATTTTTTTGACAGTTATTTTCCAAACTCGAAGATTTTCGAGACATTTTCGCGTTTAAAGCAATGCCCTTATTATAAAAAAGATAAGTAAGGCACTCAACATGAACACATTAACAATGCGTAACTCTTTCGGTACTTAATACTGAAAGTAAATAAAATTCTTATGAAAATAAATTTTTGTTAGTGCTTCTGATAAACTTAAAATACAATCAAAATTGTGAAGTTATTAAAGCAGTTTAGCGAATATTCATAAAATAGTCGAAACACGAATTTTGTACAATAAAATCGATATAAGTGCCATAGTAAATTTAAATACGTGTGAGCCAGTGGCTCCCTTTCCCAAGAAATCAATGTCCCGTGTGTGTCCTGTTCTCGTGTGTTGGATTTTTTTTGTTATTTAAAATCAATTAAAAGTTTTGTTTTAATATGACCGCAAAATTTGTATCGTAATTTTTTTTGATTACATTAATTGAATTTCCAAAGCGGCATTTAACCGAATAAAACCGGGAACAAGTGAAATAAATCTCGGCGCGTGAAAAATTAACATACACACTCGTAAATGCTTATCGACGGCAATTAAGCAAACAAAATAAAACAGTGCAAAAAATTAATAAATAATTAATCTTATTACATGTTTACACAGAGAGAAAAACAACAACAAAACAAACCACAGAAAAAAAACAAAAAATTAAAAAAAAAAAAAAACACACACATACAAATTTTACATCACAAAATAAAAAATATATATACATAAATAAATATGCACGAGTTCCACGCAAATTGCGCCCGTAAAAAATAACAACAACAACAACAAAAATAAACAACAAATAAATAAATAAATGCAAAAAATGTCTCAAACGATAAAACATAAAAATAATTTATTTTCGAAATTTTTTCGTTTAAAAAAAAACATTCTCTCGCGCAACGATTGCGGATGCAGAACAAAAGCTGCAAGCGACGAATCAAAATACATAACAATTTAAAAACAATAAAAAGATAAAAAAAAATGAAGAAATAAAAAAGCAAAAAACACAAAAAAAAAATAAAAATCAAATTCAAATATAAATGGCGAAATAAAGTAACAAAAACAAAAAGAGAGAAAATAAAGGGGCGATAAACAACATAAAATCGACAACAACACCAACACCAACAACGCCAAGAACAACGGCAGCAGCAACAATAAAATACCAAACAGCAACATACTACAAAAGCAACAATAACGACAGCAACTGCTGCTGCTGCTGCTGCTCGTGCTGCAACACAAAACGAAACGAAACGTTCCGTCGTTGGTTCGTTGGTTCGTTCGTCGTCGCGGCAATGGCCACTCGAAATATTGTGATAAAACATCATCAGCAGCGCCAACGCCAACGACGCAGATGGCATCACGTGGCCGCCTCAGCTGCCGCTTCCGCCTTTTCCAACTCGATGGCATTTTGGCTGTGCGTCGTGTGCCTGCTGAGTCCCGCCCTGCCCGAAGTTATTTACCGCGTGGATCCTCTGGGTAAATGTTGTCCATAACGTTCAATACTGAGTGCGGAATGTGTCGATGCAGCCCAACTCAGCCCAGCCCAGCCCAGTTCAGACCATGGCTGAGGCTGAGGCGAGGCAGCATTCGTTCCTCCTTTTCTGCGCACTTTTGTTTGCCTTGTTCTTACGTTGTTGTATTTTTTTTTGTTTTTGTTTTATTACGGTAAATTTTTCTTTTCGAATTTCTTTTCGAGCGCGTGATTTTAAATGCTCTTTAGAATTCCTGAAAAAAAATATTTCCTCCAAATTTATGGCACAAAATTATTACAAAACGAAAACGCTAACGTAGAAAAGATGAAAAAAAAATGGAATAACGCTCAAAAAATGTGCAGAAATTTATGCTCTCTTATTCGTTCTTATTGTGGGCTAATTTATGGAATGTCATTATTTTAACTTAATAAAAATCATTTTTTATATTTACTCACAAATACCGAAATATGTATATAACACAGCACCACCCATCTGCCATCTCCCACCGCCCCCTCCCCCTTCTCTCCTTCTTTTAGCATTTAAAAGCAGATTTAAATGTTGGAAAGTAAATTGAAAATTGAGCTTAAGAACTGAAAATGAGCCTTGTTGCTTTTTGAAGCCATCGATTAAATGAGAAAGTTTCACTTAAAACCCGATAAATCTAAAAATTGTATTAAGAAAAAGATAAAAAAACTGATAACGTCCTCGAATAAAAATTCGAAAATTTATTTATTTGCATTATTTTTAATAAGCTCACAAGTTACGAAACATTTACAAAGAAGCAGATGCAGCGTTGGTGATATCTAGTATAGTACCAATTGACTGGCTAGCGTTCGAGGCAATCTACAATAAGAGAGCAAACTATTGCAAGGTGGCAGGAACGCTGGGATCAATCGATGTCAGGCCGGTGGACGTACCGACTCATCCCCAGAATAGATGTGTGGATTAAAAGTAGTCACGGGGCAGTCAACTTTTATCTAACACAGATGTTAAGTGAACACGGCTTTTTTCGGGCGTACCTATACAGATTTCATCATGTTGATGACCCTTTCTGTACACACTGTGGACCGAGAGTTATTCAAGACGCAGAGCATGTCCTATTCGATTGTTGCAATTTCGAGTCGGAGTGAGAGAGGATCTTAAAAGGAAGCTGAACGCGGTACCAACAAATAACAATCTGGTAAATCTTATGATGATGACAGACCACTGGGAAGCTGTCTGTAATACTGCAGAACAAATACTGATAGAACTTCGCCGCGTGGAACGGATTTGAAATGCCGACATTGAAACAGACGGAGATAAATCTGACTAACACAAATCATATTGTAACTAAAGATTATTTACTAACATATACATATACAGTGGCTCACAAATATAAGAACTAAACTAAAAATGAAATGATGTAAATGTAGGTTATTAGTCTAATATTTAAACTTTAATATTTTATAACAATTAAAAACTAAAAAAAAAACTTAAAATAATGTCACAGCTTATTGCAACCAGAAAACAAAATACCTTTTTAAATAAAGTTATTAAACAAAAAATAAATTTAATATTTGTTGTGACCACCCTTCTGATCCATTACCAACTTAAGCCTCTTTGGCAGAGATTCGACCAGGTTTTGGGTCACTTTTTGAGTAATTTTGGCCCATTCCTCAACCAAAGCGGTCTAGATCTGATTTGTTTGATATTTGACGTTTTCGAATGTTTGCATCCAAAATAACCCACAAATTTTTAATAGCGTTTATGTCGGGTGATTGTGCCGGTGGTTGCATAACATGCGGACAGTTCCATATCAGCCATGTTTGTACAATACCCGACTTATGTTTCGGGTCGTTGTCTTGATAAAATCTTCGAATGCCTAGATTTTCCGCACTTTCAATCAAATTTGTCTTCAAAATTTCAAGATAATGAGACTTGTCCATTGTCGTCTCAATAAACTGCAAGTTTCCAACGCCGGCTGCAGACATACAAGCTCACACCATGACGCTACCACCACTGTGTTTGACAGTAGCTTTTAAATTGTTTGCTGGTATCTCTGTATTTGGTCTAGGCCACACATATGAGGCTCCATCTAAGCCAAAAATGATAAAATTTTACTCATCAGCAAAAATTACGGTATTCCAAAAGCGCCTTGGCAAATATACTACAATAAAGTGAATATTTAAAAAAAAGGGGTAGGGTCTTTACACGAAGTAGGGTGCTTAGGAGGTCAGTCCATTGCGTAAGCGAAGAAGTTATCTGTCTTACTCGAGATGTTTCTACTTCGATTGTCGACTGGCAACTGCTTGTCTATGGCTGTGGCGACGGCTCTTTTTCTTGTTTGGTTCCTGTGGCGGCTCCTTGTTTCGCATTATTGCTCAGAAACTCGGGTGGTGGTTCCTTGGTATTGCGTCTCTTCTGTGGTTCACCACGAGGATCCGAAAATTTGCGTTTTGGTAAAGCTTATCGTTGAGCTTATCGTCGTACCGAAGCTGGCTAGGATTTCCCTGACCATTTACCCCATGGGTATAATCTCATCTGAATCGTCGGAGGACTGGCTCAAATGCAGATCTTCCCGTATCATGCTTGCTCGGTTTTGTCTGGGGCTGGAAGAAATAGCTGCCGTTGGTTGTTTTCCTTTTGTTGCACTATGAACACCGAACTTACAATGCGTACTCGATCCCCATCCTTACTACATCTGGATGTTTCGTCCTTACGCTTAGCTTGGCGTTCTGATATTAATTCTGTGATCATTTTGTTTGCTCCCATGTCTTTGTTCATGGTAGACGGTAGGAACTCAGAATTAGACTTTCTTAGGTTTTTCGGGTTGTTTGGTGCCTGAGATATGTTTCTTCTTCAAAGTTCGGCGTTGGACTGAATTGTCGACTGGTAGCGTCGCAACTTTTTTAGAAATTTTTTTATGTGTGTACGGTTTTTTATATATATATAATTGTGTCGTGGTTTGGCTTTTGTAGACGAGATTTTTAGCTTTTATTCTTACTCTTCGTACGGGCTGTTCTAAGGTTTCAATCCTTTACATCTATTCTTAAAATTGTTCGCCTTCCGCATACCGTGGATGCAGGGATTACTCGCTTGACTTCCGCAATTTTGGCTCATATAATTTGCACCACAACGTAGGGTCCGCCGTATCTGCGATCTAGGACGACCGCGACCACATTGGACGTTCCCTTTCAAAACTCTACCTCAAAATTAAATTGCTGGAGTTCGAGCGACCATCTCGAAAGATTTTATAAGGTGTGTAGCCATTTGAGCGAGTGGCGATCTGTTATCACTGTAAAGTGGTATCCCTCCAAATAAGGTCGCAGTTTCCTGATGCTCCATATGCGACTCACATAGGCCACTACCTTTTCTTGATCCTTGTTGCGTTGAAATAAAACGGCGCCTAATCCTTCATCACTGACGTCGGTCTGGAGACAGAATGGTTGTGTAAAGTCAAGGCAGCACAATATCAATTTCAAGTTTTTAATGTTCAATTTTATGTTTTTCTTGAGTAAAGTGGTGAGGGGGAAGACTATTGCCGAAAAATTGGTGATAAAGCGTCTATTCCAAGACACTTCTCCCGGGGCTCGTCGTAGTTTTTTCAGGTTGGATGGTGAACGTAGGTGTTGAACTACCTCTACTTCAGAAGGATCGGCGCAAACGACGTGGCCCAGGTACACTAATCGGGTTTTGCAAAATTTGCATTTTTCTAAATTTAGTTTCATGTTAGCGCTACGAAAACGTCGAAAGACCTCCTGTAAGTTTGTGAGGTGTTCTTCGAACGTTTTCCCATGGACTATAATATCATTCAGATAAGCGAACGCATGGGGCTCCATGTATCGAGGGTTCTTTGGAAAGTAGTGACTAACTTTAGTGTGAAGGTGTTTGGAAACTATATCCATCTCAATAAAACTGCGGTCTATTTAACACTCACCACCATAGCTTAGGAACGTGATGTACTACTATGAAGAAATTTGGTTTAAAGTAACTAAATTTGACCGGAAAGTGCTACTTCAATTTTAGTTACATACAAATGCAAATACCGGAGATGTTAACTGACAATATTTACAAACACACAACGGGGAGTAACGGGAAGTTCTGCATACAAATTTGGTATAAAATTACCAAGTTAACCAGATATTCATACAAATATAATTCTAACAATGGTGGGCGAGGCTGGAAAGTTTTTTAATCTTAATGAACAAATAAACTAAGACTTGATTCTAGAACCCGGGCACCGCCGGGTAATTAAAGCTAGTGTATTATTTATGTATAAAATTCGAAACACGAATAACCATTGAAAGTTTCAAGTCCTTTAAAATGGACACAGGAACCTAGACCTCTAGATTAATTTGTTTTAATCGGAAGGCGATATATACATCAAAATGTAATACACTCATTTTTATAAAATATGTTTGTATGTACGAGTATGTTCAAGCATGTAGTTACATTTATGTACGTGTGCTTGTTGTAAGGTGCATAACTCACAATCTGAAGAAAGCTGTCAAAACTCTTTAAATTTCAATAAACTGAGACGATACGATGACAACAACAACAACAAAACAAGCTTAAAAGCCGAAATTTATGCAATTTAAAAAGAATAAAAAAAATGACAGAGACACTTTCCTTCAGTCTTCATTATTTTATAAAGCACTTTTTGCTCCGTTCCACAATTCTAGCCACAAACCACACATACAAGCGCGATGAGTATGTGTGTGTGAATGTACCCACACGCGAAAACAACAGCAATAACAACATGACAACAAAACCACCACAAAAAGCGAACGATTTTAATAACAGCTCGCATCATTTATATTCTGTCTCACGTCGCGTTCAGTTAAACATGACGTAGGTACATAAACACACACACACACACACGAACACGCACGCAGAGACATATGTATGTTTGTATGTGTGTAAGCACACTTAAACGCAAACGTTGCCCCGTAGATACAAGATACACGCGTTGCGGTAGGTACATATGAAGTACATTATTGTTCCGCCCACTCACCGCACCGCCGCCACACGGATCCGCAAGCACACTTCAAGTTGTGTGGAGAGCCGAGATTAAAGCAAAACTTAACTTTTTGCTAAATGTGCAGCGTCAGGATTTGAAAATTAAACGAAGCCAAAATGAGGAACGCCTTTTTGTGCACTATAGAAAATATCTCAACAGAAAGCTAGAACAAAAAAGTGGACGTATTCATTTAAACTCGTTTTTGCCTTGTTTAACTGACAAAATTATGACTCGGATTTAAGATTTTTTTATTTTACATGCAACAACAGTTGACGAGGTGCTGTCAAATTCAGCACCACCGCTACCAGAGTATTGGATATTTTAAAATAATTGTAAATATTTTTACTTTTTGCTTTTTGACATGCTTCACTAACGCATACACACTGAGAACCGGAAAAGTGTTTTCATTTAACGGAGTTTACGATTTTATATGACTACAGAAATACGATGGTTACGAGTTTATATGAGTACGTCTGGTTATTTTAAAAATTGAGACTACAGATCACAAATAAAAATCACTGACTGCGATTTATTTTGGAATGATTTAAAAATCACCGAATGATTTTTATTTTCACATTTTTAAATAAATGTCAGTTTTATTGAATTCTGTTGTGAGATTCGCCTTGCCAATTGAAAGCGTTAATAAAGCAATAATTTATTAAAAATTCAAATAATTAAATCCTATTTACAAAATGAATTTTCCAATTTTTATCTAATCGTTATTTTTCCCAAGTATCTACGAGATATTAAATTATTTGTACGCTGATAAAAAAGAAAAACTTCCTGTGGTGGCTGCGACAGGAGAAAACGGTGAGAACTTTTTTAAAATAACTGTTAAAATATAGAACAATCTGCGCGCCGCCAATTTCCGGAACTGTTCTTTTTTTTAATTTTAACGTTACTTTACTTTTCCCAGGAGAAACATAAAAGCCGCCAAAACTCCAATTGAATATTTATTATGGAATTTGTGCTGCCTCCTCGAACCAAAAAGTTGGAAAGAAAAAAATTTCAAAATAAAGTAAAAGTAGCAAAAAACGGCACTTTCGCTCAGGCTCTGACTGAGCCACACATCCTCGTACATATGTATGCCGCAAATGCGTCGCGTCGCGCCGCGTCGCGTCTTCGTCTTGGAAAGTAAAAATAAATTAATGTTTGGGAAAACATTAAAACCGTACATGCGGCAACAAAACACATAAAAAGACTTAAAGCGCTTTGCCTACCACCGCCCGACGCACTCCCTCCGACGCTCTACGCACTTGCTACCGTCTTTCGTAGAGCGGCCGTGTTGCCCTCCAGATGGATGACAAAAATACAACTTAACGACGCCGCGAAAGTGACACCTAAAATGAAAGATTGAGATTTACGATTCTGGCGCGCTTAGGCGCGACGTACAGTAAATTATAAACCAGCAACAACAAATTTTAGGAACAATTTTAAATTTACTAAATGCGCCTCACTAGAAAACAACAACAGTTTAGCGCGATATTTTACCAAGAAAAAAATGACTTCAGTTAAGGAAAAAAAATAAGAGAATTATCTTCGGCTATGCCGAAGCTGATATACCCTCCGCCATTAACTTAGTTTTTTTTCGCATGGTAAGGAGTGGTTTGTATGTAAGGGTGTCAGGGCCGTATCTAGGAATTCAGGCGCCCGGGGAAAGAGTAAATATTGTCGCCCTTTCAAAATATTTTATAACTGTTTTGTTTTTTAATAAATAGTAGGAAAACAAATAATTCTATTACCTTCCTTTCATGAGCAACGCAGATGAGAAAAATATAAAAAGGTACTTACTTTTGTATAAGTTTCGCCCTAAAGCTTCTTCCACATGCCCTTACAAAGTGGCGCCCGGAACAATTGCCCCCTTCGCCCCCCTAGATATGGCTCTGGATGGTGTAGTAGTTTAAGTCCGGTCTGTCTGTCTGTTTGTAACAGCGATTGCAGTCGAAGTTTAAAAGCTATTGAGCTTTATGTGAGCTCCTACAAGCGGAGGCTAAAATGGACAACATCGGACCACTTCCCATATGCGAAAATAATAATATAAATAGTTTTAGTGGAGATATTCAGTTAAATAAAATATTTAGTACTTTAGTAGAAACACAAAACAGCAAACCACGCCCACTTATAATAGATTCATGTAGCACTTATGTGTTACAAGAAGCATATTGTCTCTGAAATTGCGGAAGATATTAAATCTTCGGCATAGCCGAAAATAATTCTCTTACTAGTTTAATATTTTTTTTTAAGTATAAGGAAAACAAATTTTCGGTTTTTTTAAATATGTCTGAGCTAAATTTGAAGTTCGAAAATGTGGCTGGCCCGCGTCGCTAAACGGGAAATTATTTTGGAGACAAACCAGAAAACGCTGCTTTAAAAACGAAAAAGCGAGCCAATTGCCCTTTGCAAAGTTCAGGAAATTAAAAAAAGAACAACCTGCACTTAACATTTTAAAGGCAAAGAAGTTTGTGCTCTACAAACCTACTCAACATTTAATCACTTATATTTAACATGCTCCATTGAAATTTTCTAGGCAATTCAGTTCATTACGTCCATCCAGTAATTAAGTTTATCCAAACCAAAAATGTTATCCAGTTTTTCACAAATAGTGGCATAATAGGTGGGCATGAATTTTATATTGCCTAATACATATTACTTCCTGACCCATTCCAATGTATTTATTTTCCTTATTAAGCTTATTAAGTTCCTAACCTATTGAGCTGGTAATTAAATCATTGAAACCTATTTCTCAAAGTGAGCATTGATCCAACCAGGACCATTTTTGGCAAAATTTTCGACACTTGTCATACAATCACATTTACCAAATTGTTGTAATAAATTGTGGACGTAAATGGTAGGCGTGCCAAATCCTTTAAGGCTATGTGTTCCAAATTTCAATGAAATCTGTTCAGCAGTTTCAAATTTACAACAGACAGAGGGACAGAACGACAGACCTATGAACGGTGGAATATAGATAGGACCGATCTTATATTAATCTAAAACTTTAAACGCATTCATTGAATAGCTGCTCTGTTGCCAAATCGTATACAATTCTCATTTGACTTAAAGTAATTAAAGTATAACAAAAAATACCACTCGTTCTAATAAGGATTGTTTCGCTAACTCAGAAATACATCGTAGTCAGACTTGTCATTCAACATTTGTCAGCTCTATTTGCAAAAGTTAGTTAAGCAGAAAAAATAGATCTTGAGTCAGAAAAATTTACTTTTTTTAAATAATTATTATAATCAGTTATCCGATCAGGAGCAAATTGTAACTGGATACAAATTTTAAGTTAAAAATTTCTATAAAAACAATATTTTAATTAAATATTTTTGTATCTAAGAGATCGGCCTATTTCACTGTATATTCCTCGTAATTAATTAAAATTCAATTACACTTTGTTGTTATAAACAAAATAATTTTTTTTTTGATTATTATTGAGAACAATTTAAATTTATGCTCCAAATAAAATACATACTCATAAACTTTAGCGCTGTTCGAGCTTATAGTTTTTTTAGAATGGCTTAAAAAGAAGTATCATGACATACACAATAGCGTACATACATACTTCATTTGTTTGATGTCAACAACTTAATTAGCCATTTATGTCAGTATATTGCGTATGATTTTGAGCTTTTAAGCTTTTACTTTGGCAAAGTTGAGAGTAACATTAAACAATTTAACTTCTTATTCTAATGACTGCACACTAGAATAATCCAAATTAGGCTAAGCACTCCATGCATAACTTAAAGCAAATGCTCACAATAACGTACATACATAAATACATAAATATTTAGATAAGTTTATTCATATTTCTACATCCATCACCTAAGGCAGAATAACTTTTCCATTCTTCTCGCAAACGAAAATTCTCTTGTTTTGTCTAAATTTTATGTTTATATTCCTTTTCAATAAAGAAAGAAAGAAATACCCGGGAGCAATTTATCTACAATCTTACTAGAAAATGACTTTGTAGCAAATGAAATAAAATAAAATTTCAATTGTATTGAATTGAATTGTGCTGAAATTGGAAAAACAAATTTTCTTTGTTAGCCTGTGTTAGTTTATTCATTTATTTATTTGTATATATGCGAGTGTATATGTATGTATGTAGTCAAATTATATGAATCAGTACCAGAACACACAAATATTATATTGTAAATTTTTTTGGTGTTTCTAAATACAAGCTTGTATTTTCATTTTAACTTGCAATTAGGAATGACAGCCAGTGTTGGGTGCTACTAAATTTAGAATGACCTGGTTGGATGCAGTGCCAACAATTAGTGCGCGTTTTTAATTTAAAAATACGTTTTTGTTGTACATCATTTCTTGTACTTTATTTTTGTACACTCTTTTTTGTTTAAAAATACAAAATTATAATCACAATTTTGCGGTGACATACATACAAATTGCTACCAACTTGCATGTGCACATATTTTTATAGCTGACCAGAACAAATGCGAGTGACCAGCACTTGTCGCATTCGAGCCAGTTTTACATTTTGCTGCTCAATCATCACATTATTTTATTTAATTAAATTATGTTTGAAACGATTGGATTTGATTTGTATTTCTGCTAAATGAACAATTTTATACAAATACATTAGGAGACGCTTTATTAAAAATTTAATAAACATTAAGATAAAATGTCGAAATGGGAAACTGATTTTTCAACTTGCATCCCATTAATCGTAAATAAAAGTAAGAAAACATCGGAGCAGTGTAAGTTCCATAATGTTAAAATTTAATTATAAATATCTGAGAGTTTGTATTGAAATGACAAAGTTTTCAGAAATTACAATGAATCGAGTATGAACTAAGGTTTCCCATTCCGGAACTCCGGTGGTAGTTTCAATTCCGAAATACTGAGTTTAAGTCCGGGCTCCCGGAATATCAATGAAATTATTATTTTTAAATTTTTTAAGAAATTATATATATATCAGATCAGGGGAAAAGAATAATTGACGTAGTTATATTCGGTGATTTGAAACTATCCAATATAATGAAAATAAGTAATTCTGTTTGGTTTTTTTTTATTAAACATTGAAATAATATAGAAGATCTACAAGATAATAAATCCGTTGGTTATGTAATCGACTGCAAAAAACGTTGAAAATCGCAGCAGTCCAACTAAGAAGAGACATATTATATATTTATAATAAAATTTGATTGGAGAACTTTTTTTAAAAAGTTATTTACTCGATTCGGGTGGTGATTGTGTGCCATATCGCAAACTTGCTTATTCAAAAGTTGATGTTTTTAAATAGATTATAAATGCTTTGGTTGTAAACATTTTAAGAAACGTTACCCAAGCTTACATACGCAAATTAATTTCAAATGTATTCCAAACGTCGATGTATATATATAATTGTTATAAGCTTGTAATAAAAGTTTCTATTAAGTTTGGATCATGTTTCTTTAAACGTTTGCATTAATTTTACAGCAGAAACTTAATGTAAGGAAACCGTTGTAAAGATTTTATAAACATTTCTCAAGAAAAAGGATGAATATAAGAAAAACATAATTACGAATAACCAATACAAATCTCTGAATAGTCCGAAATTTTATCAATAACCGAAATATTATGAACACAAATTTTAAATTGTTTGTACTTGTAATGGAGTGGATGCATAGCATGGGTCTTGAGCGGATATCTATTTGGCGATAACAAATTCAAAAAATCCAATTTCAAAACTGAGCATATTTCTTTGCACAGCTAAGCAAAAGCGTTGCGCCGTCGCGCATATAAATCATCACTTTAGCAGTTTCAACTGCAGTTGCAGCCCAGTTGCAATGGATGCAGTCGCGCTTGTGAAAATGTACAGTTTAACAACAACACTTTCCGGTTTGTCCATGAATTATTGCTGTCGAGTATGCTCTTGATTTCCTACTCTCACAGCGAAGCTGCGGTACACTTGTTTACACTTAACGAAATCTTTTGCATAATTACAGGATGTACACACGCACACACATTCAAATGTACTCGTATGTATTGTATATAAACATGTCTATTAGAATGTGTATAACTTAGCTTTCAAAGCAAACCCAGCAATAAACTATCTTCACATTTCCGTAGAAACAAACTACTTTTTTGTATAACAATAGAAAAAGTAAATTATGTATCTTAAAGATACGCTTAGTTGCCACAAAATAACAACAAATAAACCTCGCAAACATACAAAATATTTTCGTTGGGAAAACAAATAAAGTTTAAACGTTTATGAAACATTAGCCCACCGGTTTCATCTAGCATCAGAACTAATCTTTACATTAAAAATATTTAATTTTCAAGACCTCTTTAAATGGATCTAAAACTACATTATCGGTTATTGTAGTATATTCTATATTAGGTTGGATTAGGTAAAAATTGCAGGGAATGTCTCACATAGACCAAAGGACTGAAGCGATAACCCTTTAATTGGAGAAAATCGTTCAGCTAACTTCGTGATACTGGTCCATCAAGAAAGTTTCAGTCATAAATGTGAAGTGTTTGAGTTTGGAGATATTTATTCCAGATAAGTCACTTCGATCTGATAAGATCTGAAAATTCCTTTCTTAGAATTCCCAATTTGCATTGTGCTTGAGCTGGACAATGGCAAAGTAGGTGTTCTAGAGCTTCTTTTTCGTCCGGTTGTTGCTGTTTCTATACCTAAAGGCATAGAGTCTAGTTCATGCTGGTTCGAACGGAGTTTTGCAAAATATTTCTACTCCAAAATGTTCAATATATTATTGGACTTATTGACTTTATTTGAAAATTTCGATAGCTTCTTCATTTCCGCAGAAAATAACTTCATGTCATAAAAGATGATCTGATTCCAAGATTCCAAGGCCGACACGACAAACTGATGCTCTCCAGTAAGTGTTTTCATAACAAATTAAAGCAGCTCTTAGAGTCCAATTCGATTCCTAAATATATTTTTGAACTAAAGTTAAAGATTTATTCATAAGAATATTGTCTCAAATTTCAAGAATTTAGTTGAGATGGAAACAATTTGTGGAGTTGCTCTCCAAATATCGTTCAGTGTATAAATACTTCACAGATGGAAAACTCACAAAGTGTGCCGAAAAAAAATGTATGTAACATTTCTATTATTGAAAACTATTTTGTAGTAAAGAGTCAAAACGAACGAACGAACGCAGGAAAGATGTAAAAAAAATACACAATGGAATTTAGTTTGGGATGCAGTTTGTATTGCAATCTGCGCGCAAATAACCATTTTTTTTATACGAGCACTTTTTTTTTGGCAAATTGAGAGAAATGTTAACGAGATAAGGCCGCAACGAAACGACCGCAACTTCGATAAATATGCAACACTGGTTGCAAGTGCCAGTCTGTCGCTCTGTCTGTCTGTGCAATTGAGTATTTGTAAATACAATTTACACACACCGCAAATTTCTTTGAAAATAGTCTGAAAAGTGGTTTTTCATAAAGTTTAGTTTTGAAACTTTTTCTCGAGGTCTATAGAAAAAAAAATGGTTATGCAAGGTAAAATAACTCTGACCTTACTTGGTGATTAACATCCATCACAAAAGTGCCGTTAACTAAAGCGAAGTTTATGAGTTTTGTTGCTTTGTTCCTTGGAAAATCGTTGATTGACATAGGGAATTATTAAATTGCAACTAGCTTACGCTGGAGATTGGCAAAGCAGGTGTGCTATGAGTTTTTCTTCATCTGCTTTATTGCGGTTTCAATAGCAGTTATTGATAACAGTACTCAATCTATAAGAATGGTGTCGAAGAAGGCTGCAAGTGGCATCTTTTCTTGGTGTCTCAAAAATGGCGTAGGGTATTTAAGCTCCGGTTCAGCCAAAGATAATTCTGTTACTAGTTTTTCCTTATTTTTATTTAAAATTTTCGTAATAGTTTTGGACCTAGGAAAATTCAATTTGCACTAGAAAATGGCCTTCATCACAGGTTAATACATTATTTTAAATTCCATTGTTAGTCAATAAAAAATTGCAAAAATAAAATTTTAAGTTAAATGGGAAGTTATTAACTCGACAACGGAATATGTTTACCAAATAACACGATTACTATGTGAATGCTACAATTTTTTAATACATGTGCGACATTTTTTGAGAGGATTTCATGTGCATTCAATAGAACTTTTGCTCTCCACTAATGTCCAAGTTATTTCCACAATTTTTTTAAATCTCATTTGAATTTCTCGATTATGTATGTACATACATAAAATGTATATTTGTATGATATAATAGTTAATGGTTTGATAAATAAATGAAATTGGTTTTTTTATAGTAAATCGGTTTATGGGTCATAAAAGATATATGTACATATTTTTGTACTGTTAAATATATTTTATTCTAATAATGATATATGTACATTAATAGAAAGAACTGAGATTTTCAGATCTTATAAAGTTTATTATTCTGTCGGCGTTTTACAACTGTTAAAATCCGAATTGTGTATATATAAGAATATAAAAAGGAGATTCCCTTAAATGTGAAAACTCGGAAAGCTCATAAAGTTTCGAGCCTCTTTCCGGAAGTGCACCTTTTTGTTATATTAAAAACATTTGTGAAATTTTGCAATCTAACTATTTAGTCAGTTGCTTTTAACTTACAGCTGTTTTTTTATGTGTTGCCCAATGTAATATATAAGTTAGTTGAGTGAAATATCTATGTATAACAAGACAACTTTTTTTATTTAAAACAAGAACAACATATTTATTATAATTTTCTACAATTTTATAACTTTAAGTAAAAAGTTTCCTTTTTATGGCATTGTTAGCTTTTTACATACACGCAACATTGAGGCTGCTTTTGCGACAAATTCGTAGCGAATATTTGTGAGGCACTCGAAAACTATGTTTTATATAATTTTTGACAGTTATTTTTCGAGGATTTCGAGAAATTTTTACATTGAAGGGAATACCCTTAATATATTCAAGCGACTGTGTTGACGTGATTTTTGATTCACTATAATTATTAAGATGATATAAATACTTTTAAGCATTAATAAAAAACTTAAAAAATTTAACAAAAATGGAATTTAATAGGGCCTTAATTTCCCTAATCAAGAAACGAAACTGAAATGAAACCACTGTAAAGCCAAAAATTTGTAAACTGATTATGCTCATTGTCGAGAATCAGCAGAGAATATAATTATCGCATTCCCCCGTTTCCCATTTCACACTTGAAAACATTTTCCATGCTCTACTTTGCGAAATGATAATGAAATTTCCAGAACTCTACTCTACTTGGACAAAAATGAGCAGAAGAATTGATACAAATTCTATTAATTTGCTTTCAGCTCTGCTGGCGGCCACATTGCGGACATACCAAAGGGCCGGCTGCGATTCGGAGCAACTGTCGCTGAGTTGCCCCCGCGGCACCAGTATCTCCATCGAATTGGCGCAATATGGACGTGCCGGAGGTAAGTGTGAGACGTGAAGTGAAGTGTAGGACGACGACGACGACGACGACGTCAACCGATTTAATGAGGGTGGACTAAACTGGACGGTAAAACGTATTTTGTAGTTTGCCATTTGCTTGGAAATCAAAGAGGCATCTTCTATACACACAAACACTTACACAAACACAAAACATACACAGCATAGCACAGCACAGCACAAACACTTAAATACAGACGCACTCATTTCGGACATATTGTATCTACGTAATGCCTTCTCGCATTCCGTCTCTCATATCCTATCTTTAATTTCCTTCCACACAGATTTGAGCGATCACAGCCTTTGTCCACCCGTATCGCAAGAAGACCTTACAACAACTGGCAGCAGTAGCAGTTCCAGCTCCAATGAAGGCGGCGGTGGCATAAGCGGAGGCGTCATTCACAGCGGAACCGAAATCGAAGTCAAGCCACCGGAAACATGTACCGTAAGCGGATTACAGGTAAGCAAAACATAATTGGAAACGCCTGCCACCATATTAAGCGGGCGGATGTTGCACAGTACTCTGCTGTTGTTTCCAATAAAAATGTTTTGGTTTTTAATTTCGTGATGTATTTTATGTGTACAACTCAATAACCCGAGGAGTTGTATATGCCTTGCACAACCAGCTGATTTTTACAAACGAAGAGGAGTACTTATACGTAATAAATATAAATACATATTTGGCGCAACCACCCTAGCAGAGTGTGGGCCGAGCTTTTTCATGGCAAGTTATATTGTTGTTTCCCAGAAGATTTGTGGGCGGCGGTCGCACAGAAACATTTTTCAAAACAAAAAATAAATTTTTTTCAATTTTTTGTCGCGTTACCTGGACATCGACCCTTGGACATTACGCACAGTAGGCTTCCTACGTCTCATCAATCGGTTGGATACATACACTTATATGCTCTTCCATATCTGTTCCAGTTTTCCGATAAGTTTATGCAAATAAAATCCAAGATTTAAACTTTACCATTCAATATGTTTGCTTTTGTAATATTTGTAATATACTCGTAACATATATTGTATAATTTGGAAACTATGTACATAAGTCAAAGTACTGTGCGCTCAATGCAGATAAATGCTTTCGTCTCATTTCTAGAATCTAATTTTATTTTTCGATTTTCCGCATTGTTCAACAACGGGTAGGATAGATAGATATATAGATAGAAAGATACTTGTACTTATAGATAGCTGGATATAAATAAATCAGTGAAGCAGAACACGCCCGTAAATAATAATTCACGAAAATTCGCGACCCAAAGCCAAAGGTGAAAGCATAAATCAATTTAGAGGAGTAGTACGCACCGTTCTGTAGACGGACACAAGCGCCAGAATAACAACAAAACAGCCGATGAAGATGTTGTTGTCGAAAAAGAAACAAAAAAATAGTAATATAAATAGAAGCAGTCATGGTGTTGATGGCATATAAATGGTTTTCCTAAGATACATATCGATGATATGTTATGTATTCGATGTATGTGTGTTCGTAAGTAACTGCTTACCTGTGATGATAACATATTTATGAATGCGTAAAAATAATAAAGTTTTCCAACGAAATAAAAATGTTAACTGCGATATTATTTATAATACAAAAAAATATATTTCTGTATTTTATGAATTGGAAATCGTAGTTTATAATTCGGTTAAGTAACATAAAGACTAATTCCACATTTGGTTAGAAGTTGGCGTTGTATGTATCTACCCGATTTAAAGCATTTTTGTTTGTCTGAAAATAAACTCCAATAGGAAGATAGGAACGCGCAGGAGCTTAGGGATATACAATTTGTTTATAACACAGAAAAATAAGACTACGTCTTATAAAGACCACATTTATTTGACAATTTGAATGGTCAGTTTTGTCTTTCAACTAAAAAAATGTTCAAATGTTTGTTTTCTCTTGGTTTCAACTGTCTAAATTACATTTAAATTGATACGCATATTTATATAAAATTACCGGGAATTGGTCATTTACACACACTTGAGATGACTGACAAACTGTAAACAAAGTACACGACTGATCGCGCTCAAACTCAGCTTCAGTGCCGAAATAGAGGCAAAAAGAATTTTGACAATCCCTTTAAGCGGGCTTTTAAATGATTAATTTCCGGTTTTTTGACAGAATGTATATATGTATATTGCTTATACTTATATATTTGATCTAAACACATCACTTGCAAGTACTATGTTAAAAGGCCTATTCTCTTAAACGCGAAAATGTCGCGAAGCTTCGCAGATTTGCAAACCTGAAAAGAGAACTGTCAAAAATTTAATGAAACAAAGTTTTCGCGTGCATTGCAAATATTCAAGGCAAGTTAGTAGCGATAACAGCCCCGCAAAGTTTATCGTATGTTTCAATGTTGCCTGTATGAAAATGAGAGTAAGCTTATCTAAAAGCGACAATAACTCATTAAAAACAGCTGTTGCAGCAAAGAAGTAATAGAGATAAAGAAAATTTTTTGTTTTAAATTTTGTTAATATTAACCATGTTAACATTTGCAAAAAGTACTATAATGGTTTAAAATACAACGAAATATTGACTGAACTGTTAAATTTCAAAATTGTTTTCGACGTTGTGCGTTCCAAAACGTGGCTCAAAATTTGTCGCGCTTTTCGAGGTTTTCAGTTTTCGCGTTTAATGAAATAGGCCTATAGTAAAAACATAAAAATTTGATGTGTTTTTTATGTTATTATTCCAATAAAAAACTGGAATAACATTTTATAATAAGTGCAAGTACATATCTTAAATATAACGTAATAAATTCGTTTCATCAATAAAATAACATTTGGAATAGTTTATGTGAATGTAGTAAAAATTCTCGAGTTTTACAACAAACACTTAAGTGCTCTTCTTAGTTTTAATTTGCTGGATTCAGTGTTTCCCATTAATATAAAAATATTTTAATGTCGATTTTTTTTATTTAAAAATTAAATAAAAACTAGAGAACAAGATTTGAGCTAATCAGCTGAAATTTTCAAAAGTGAATTACTTTTAAAATTGTTTTCGATTTTCGAACTGGGCTTTACTTACGTATTCTAGCACACAAATCGCCGCAGATTATATCGTATAAAACTTATTGCTGTTTGCTGCGCCAAATGGGAAAAAAGGAAAATAGGAAAACAGCAAAACACAACAAATTCAAAATTCGCAACGACTAAATGTGATTTATTATATTTGATTAGATTGAAATACATCAGAATCAAAGCATCCGAAATAACCGCAGAATATTAAAAATTCAACTGGTTTTGTTGGCTTTGCCATCGCTCAATCGATTTGGTTAGATCGAGATACGATGCACACATACAAACTCGTACATATATACATATATGTATATTGAATTTTCATTTTCGCATCTGCAAACCGCAAAAAAAAAAATAAATAGCTTCGTAGATAGGTAGGTAGGTAAGTTGATACGTATGTATCTAGTAGGTACGTTAAAATGAAAACCACAACAATTTAGAAACTGAAGTGATGCCCAAGCTTAATTTCCGGTTTTGCTGTCAACACTCAACCGGAATGGAATTGTTTACGGAAGCATGGTTTTGCAATTGAAACGCCCATATACGAATGTCCTTGTTTTTGGAGTACACACACTCATATATGTTTAGGTACGCACAAGCACTTTTACATACATACGTACATAGCAATCTACACGTATAAACAAACATTTTTGGTTGTGTTCGCAATCCAGTAGAACAGTTCTGTAGTGGTTATCATTCTGAACAATTCAGAACTTTAATGTTCAGGACTGAATCGTTTAGTAGTACATTCGATGCTTGTGTTCAGGTCTGCAATTTCAGTAGTAAATTCAAGTCTAAAATTGTATCTAAATATAATATATATATCAGTTATCTATTTAGATCTTAAATTTAGATAGACAAATTCTTATAATTTTAGCTATTAAATTCAGGACTGAAAATTTCGATTTGATTAATTCAGCTTCAAATTCAATGCTCTTTTATTTCAGCAATGATTGAAGGTCAGATTTGATTATATTCTAGAAATTTGTTCAAACATTTGGTGCTTTTGTTCTGGTGGATATAATGTGAATATAATAAAAAAAAAGTTGCTTGATCATTTCAAATTTAGGAATATAGTTCTTTTTGGTTCTAAGACCTGAATGTAGTTCTGAAGAACCCTGAAATTTTGATACAAATTTTATAATTTCTGTTCTGAAATTTTAGTGCTGAATTTAGATCTAAAACTTTTATACGAATATCCAAATAATGTTGAGACCCAAAACAGAATTCGACATTTTGTATAAGTACTTGACGCTGGATGCTTCTGTTTTTTGTTGTTTTTTTGTTGTTCCAAAACTTAATATAAACTGCATCACTACAATTTCTTCTAACTTTAAATAAATTTCTCGGTTATTAAACAAATTCTCTGTAATCTTTTAACGTCTTAACGTTTAATATTTAATAGATTGATCTGCCAACTTACCAATACCTATCTAAAGCATTTATTGGTGTCACTTTTCTGAGATGATAAATTGGAATTCCATATGCATTAATTCGCTACGGAGATTGTGGTGGAAGACAACTTAATTTTAAAACGTTTGCGTCGTTTTAAGATTTCATATTTCTTTTCATTAAATTTTACTGAGGTTTAACTTTAGGACGACTAAGAGCCATATTTACTTTTGACTTATATACTCGTATACTCGGATATTAACATAATTCGCAAAATTTCACAAATTGCCCACTTAATAAGGGTGTGGCAGATTTTTTATCCCAAATTCTTCGCGGGTACAGCATCTCGCCAAAGTTTCATCGCAATTTGATGAATAGTTTAGGAGCGTATATGGTACGAAGAAAGATATATATAAAGAATTAAAGAAAGATAAAAAGAAAAAAGAAAGATACAAATATTACATTAAGTTTTACATACATATATATGTTTACGAGAATATAAGCAAAATAAGTTTTCTCTAATTAAGCTTCAGCAGAGCCTTAATGTACTTTTCCGATATATATATATTTTTCTACAGTAAATATATTATTTGAGTTAAATTTTTTCGGATTAAAAAAACTACGCATTTCATTAAAATGGGGTAACATACAGTATAAAATCTTCCAGAAAAGACGATAAGAGAAAAACAAAATATTTTGATAAGCTTTTTTTTTTAATAAAACTGTAATAAAGAAAGTTGAAATTTAAATCAAATACTTTTTTAATGTTTTCCCTTAACACCTGTTTTTAGTTAAATGACAAAGTCGACCAATCAAATTAATAATTTTCAACCAATCGCCAACATAACAAAAAGAGCAGAATCATTAAAAAAAAGTTTGCAGCAATTTGGAATGAATTTTATAATTGAAAAATTTTGCAAATAATAATAGTATTATTGAATTTATTTGATAACACATTTTACTGAGCGATCCCTTTCTAAGCTAAGAACACTTATCTATCACCCCTTTTGACAATGAAGACAAGCGGTCAATTACTGCATGTACCTGCAATTGTTTTGCCATCGTTTTAGCTTACAAACAAATTTAATTTTGTTGCTTTTACGCAACAATATGGCGAACCGAAACCGGAAATGGGAAATATTCCCAGTTCGATTTTCGAACTCTTTACAACTGTCAATATAAGCTATTCTTTCAAAAATCGTTGGATCATTTGAAAATGGATTTGCCTTTTTATTTCACTCTTCAACAAAACGTTTTCACATCCAAATCTCTTGACGTTTAAAGTGAACCATTTTACTTTTTCAAGTTTTTTTTTTTACATTTTCATTTGGGCTTTTTTCCATGTGTGAATTTCGATGCAAGTTTCTTTTATAAAAACACGTTTAAATGCTCCAATTTGCACACCCACAAATCGTGCCTCGAAATAAAATTAGAACTGCAATAAATAAGCCTTTCAAAATGCAATTTATGTGTTCCTCTCAAGCCCGAAAAACCAAACCATACCGAACATTCTTGCCTCCTTAATTTTTTTTGTTCATTTGTGTGATTTTATTTTTCTAATGCCATAAATTTTTGTCTGCTTTTTCTGCTTTCGTAGTACGCCCTGCTGCAGACGGTGGTCGACGCATGCCAAAAGAAGAGACACTGCAAATTTGCCGCAAATCCCAAAACACCCTCGTCGAGCAGAGGAGATCCCTGCTCAGGAATACGGAAATTTGTCGAGATTGCCTACAAATGCCGTCCATGTATGTATTTTTGTATATAGTATGTATATGTGTGTAAGCGTGAATGTGTGTGTGATGTGTATGTGTGTGTGCAAATGGCGCGGAGCCATTGTGCATTTGCGAATGTAATCGATTGGAAGTGCAGGCAGGCGTGGATGCATCGAACATATTATTTTATCCATATCAAGCAACGGTCGTTGCTCTTTCTTTTCTTCTTCTTCTTCTTCTTCAAAATGTCTTCTATTCTTTAATTCTCCTATGTACATACATATGTGTGAATGTCCATACATATTTCGAAAACATTTAATTGTAGATTCTTTCAATTATTAAACATTTTCTTAACAAGTCATACACTTTGTATTGCATTTTTTGTAATATATAAGTATGTATGAAAAAATTTGCGTATTTCAAAATTCACTATACAGACGACAAAATGACAGCGAAACTAAAGAAGATATTGCCAAACACATTTTAACATTTAAAAGATCTAGTTTAAAAAAGCGAAAGTAAAATTCATCACATCCGGCAATCTTCCAGAAGTTTAAACATACGAAAATCCGATATAAATGGAAACTTATGAATTTTTTTTAATTTTTACGAAAACTTTTCAAATTAATAAAAGAAATTCTAATAAATAGTTTATTTAATGTTTCGAAGATCTAATACATATTTAATTATTTTTTTTTTAAGTTGATAACTTTGTCAAAAATTTATATGTACACTTTTTCGGCTTGAAGTTATAACTTAAACTGGAAATAATGCAGCTAAAGATGCAAATATCGGAAAAAACTATTGTTCTTAGAATATAGATATTTTATAATTAATCTTATCTACTATTGAAGAGCTGTTTGGAATGGCTCTTTTAGCAAGTCGGTTGCGCACCTGATTGATTGGTGCTTCGGTCTCGTCGCTTACTCGGTATGGAAGTAGCGACTCTACTGATAGATCAATCGTGGATATGTATTAAAAAATTAAATATTGATTAATCAACGATATCATCGTCGTAATTGGCGCAAAATATCGATATTCTCTTACATATATTTTGCATGCCTACATATATACAGTTAAAAGCTGTATACTTAGATTAAACAAAATTTCCGAATGAATTTTAGAGATAATTAAATGTCGGTTTTTTTTTCATATCTATAAACTGGCTTAATCTGAAACATAAATTGCCGGAATGGACTTTCATTCTTTAATTTATCAAACAAAAAAACAAAAACAAAAAAGGCTGGTATATAAGTAAATATCAAATTGTAAAAGTGTTTTATGTGCGCCATTTGTCATGTGCTTTCGGGCTAGCATCATGACAGCAATTTTTCCAACCGGCTATGAAGGCGAGATCGCTTTAAAATATTAATTTTTGCAAGTGTTTCTTTCTACGACATCTTGCTTTGCTGTATTTTAGAGCTTCTATTAATTTTAATGATTTTCTTCTTTTTTTTCTGTTTGCCACAATGGTTTATTGGCGGCGCGGCGCCATCCCCCTCAAACTGTCAAAGGCGAGAGTGCAAACAACAGGGTCCTTGGTCCTTTATTCGGTTGGTTTTTTCAATGGTATCAATGCTCATGTCCCTTCAATTATTTACATTTCAGTGGATATGTTTATCTTTAATTTTTTAGTTGAACGCTTTGAGTGATGACAATAATGACGATGATGATAAAAAATAAAATTCCAATAACAAAATTGACGACAGGCATGAACAAAATAAAACAAAACCAAAACTAAACGAAACGAAACGAAAAAAGGCAAATGAAACATTCACCCCGGACACTAACTACAAATGCCAGCCAGCATCAGTTGTGATTAGGGTTGCCGGATCGTCTTGCGTAAATTCCGGGACAAGTTGCGCCCGATAAAACATAAAAGTATCTGTTTTCTACTAACAAAGGTGTAAAATATAGTAAATTTTTTTTTTAAATTAATTTTAAATCTGATTAGTTGTAAGTGTATGCATAAAATTGTAAAATGATTTTTAATTATTAATTATCGATTGAAAATTCAACAGTTAATTTATCAGAGATAACTTGAAACTCTTCAAAAAATTTAAATTAAATGAATATGTCTTAATTAAAAACTTTAAAATAGAAAGATTAGTGATTAATTCTCAAATGCGTCTAACTTCCGCTAGGCGAGTTTATCGATTCATGTCACAACATGCATGTTGTTTATGGGCCGTTATAAAATTTCGTCTTTTGATTAATGGATTTATCTCTTATCTCCGGATGCTGCACCTGCTTATAGTTACAATTTATTAATACAGTAGTTTCCGCTTAATTGCGTCGACAAAATGCGATTTTTTTTCTTTCAATGAAGTGAAAATGTCATTTACCAGATACTCGGTTAATTGATTCACTGGCGCAATTAAAAGAAAGCCGCTTAATTGTGCAGTGTACTCAATAAAGCGAAGCTGCTTATAAACTAACACAAATCGAACACAGTCATATATACATAGTACATACATACATATATATACATATAAAAATAAAACAATAGTTACCAAATTCTTAAAAACAAAAACATGAGATGTGTAGTGCTACCACATGTATTCAGTAAAAAATGCTGCCACACATTTTTTTTAGTGTTTGGCAATTAACCGATTTTTGTCGCTAGAGATTTACAAAGCTGTAAGAGGGTTTTCCCATTAAACGGAACTCAATTAAACGGCTAATTTCCTGTGCATTGTATATGAGACATTTTCGTAGCATTTCTTTTACTCAATTATACGCGAAACTCAGTTAAGCGGGTAGCAATTAAGCGAAAACTGCTGAATTTTTAAATTACATATGTTCTTTTAAATTTTTTTTTAATATACAATGCAGTACTAATGCTTTGAAAGAATTGTTGTTAAGTGGTTTAATATATTATATTTTGTATAATATAAATTAATTACAAACTAGTAAGAGAATTATCTTCGGCTATGTCGTAGCTCAAATACCTAAATAGAAAAACAAACTCAATATATTCTTTGGAACGTGCTTGGACGTGGCGAAGACTATATAAATAGGAAGAGTTCTTATGGAATGTGAGAGTAATTTTTGTATTTCAAAAGTGATTCTTTTCTCATGAAAAATTGCACAACTGCGATATTTTTTTTTTTAATATTGCAATATTCGGTGTGAAGAAAAACAAAAAAAGGGTTTATACAAGAAATGTTGTTTCTATTATCATTAAAAAAAAATTGTACAAATATTGAATTCAAGCACAACGATTGTCCAGCCCTGGCTTAAGGACAACCACCCAAATTGTGAAACGACGCGATGCAATGTGAAACATAAAAGATATCAAAAGAAATTTCGAAATTGGAATTTGATTGGCGAGAACTGTTCGCTCGGTGCCGATAATTCGTGAATTGAGTACTTTCTAACAATGCGGGTTAAGTCTAGTAAATCAGTTTCAAAATGTGATTTCCTCTGTAAAATAAACATGCCCCCTCCACCACTCTACAGCCAGCCAACCGGCGAACTGGCATCAAACGGTTTTGCTTCATCAGTGCCATTGACCCGAGTCGAAGCGAAGCGAAGCGATTCTTACACTGTTTCATTTGATTGCGGAACTTTAAAGCTTAAGTTTACCCCGATAAATGCAAATAAGTATCTCTCGAAATAACGGATTTCATCTGAGCTTTCTTTGTGTACGAGTATCCTTTAGCGGGTTCTATTCAAAATAACAGTAAGTCTGCAGTAGACTGGTGCACACATTTTTTTGTATTATCTCAGCACATAAACAATCCTAAGCATGCCAAAACAATATTTTATCTTAATTCTTCGAATGTCCTTCAACATGCCAGAAATTCTCAATACATTCGCTAGCAAAGAATCAACATTCCTTTTGAGATAGCGTCCGGGCCAAATTAGATTTGTTTTTTTTTTGTCAAGTTATAAGCTGACGATAGATTATAGATTTCTAGACATTTAATTAGTGACCGCTCATGGAAAATTTATCATCTACTTTTATTTCAATACTTTTTATAAAAAATTTTTAATTTTAAATTCTTCTTCGTTTTTGGTTTGCAATTTGTTTTATTATAACTTTTTTGGTTTTTGAGATATGCGCCATTTAAGGTTAAATTCTGATGGGACTATTTATTATCAAAATGCCACAAATACAAAACGAAAGAAACTTTATATCTTTTGACTTGAAGTTTCATTTTCGCATTTTTTTTAAAAACCAAATCGTATCACCAAGTATAATGAATCTTCAAGGACATTGTGCACCATTTTTTAGTTGCAAATGTTACGAAGAATTAAACTTGTATATCAAATCATGTTGTATATTAAAATTTTCATATTTTGGACATCAACTTTTTAATGTCTTTAAATGGTTTTGGATTTCTAAATAAAAAGTATAACTAAATAAATAAACCTATACATATATAAATGTTATGGTCACAAGTATAAAATTGTTTGTCTACCAGTCTACTCTGCAGCTGTGAATTTTTTTCGCTATTAAGTAGTTTTTTTTTATTTCGGAAGCTTGCACAGATGCCATCCTTAACACACACAAAAATTTAAGGAAACCAACAAAAAAAAGGACCAAATAAAAATTAGAAAATACCAGCAGCGCAAGCACAGTGGTAAAAAAAAGGAAATTTTCGACAAATGTAATTAAGGAGGTTTCTTAAAAAAATTGTCTGTTATCTTTTCCTCATTATGGACAGCAGCGACACGTAATAAAATTGCAAAGAAGGAAATGCTCACACAAAAAAAGAGAAAAAAATGCGGCCGGGTTATGCGGCTCCACTCCACTCCACTCCTCTCCACTTCAGTCCACTTCACTTGTGCAGCGCATTGTGCGGTCATAAAAATGTTGAAAATTGCAACTTTTCTCACGTACTTTTGTAATAAAACGTGGATTTTAGTCGAGCACAAAGAAAAGGAAGCAGAAAAATAAGGCAGGAAACCAAAGCAAGTAGGTCCATAATTCTGCAGCAGTTATAAAATAAAAATCCCGACTTGGTGCTGGGCTGCTTGGCTTAAATATTTACTTACTTGGTTTATCAAAATTTACTTAATCACAATTTAAAGTTGGCAAACTGATTGCGAATAGCTGATTGTGAACAAATGTCAAATAGAGGGTAAAAATTGTATTTACCACTTCACGAAAAAAAACCAAAACTCAAAAATTAAAATTAGAAAAATAAAACGAAAGGGCGATGCTAATCGAGTTCATACATACTAACGTGTCGGTATGTATGAACGAGCTGCGGACAAATTTGCTGATAAATAATGGATTTTATTTTCTTTGAACAAAAGTGAATTTGTATGCAGTGAGAAAGAAGTTAGAATTTTGATTGCTTTAACTGATTCTGGTATTGATCATGGGGAAGTAAAGGAATATAGTAGATATATGTTCCTCACCACCTCGATATAGTTTTTCTCTTTAAAATGAAATTATTGTATAGTTTCCATGACTATTACAAAATTATTAAGTAAATAAAAACAACAACATAGTTTGTTGTCGAAAACCAAAAAAAAAATAAAAATAAAAATTCCAAATTTGGTTAAATCGAGATGAGTTCGCTCGATTTTCGTTCTCATTTCTACATCACGAACCTTATTATTCAACCATGGTATTGATAATCTAATATCATTCGTGTTTTGTGATCGGTAGCGTACAGTCGATCTTTGCAGCTATTCGAATTGTATTTTCCACAGACCTTTTCAGGCTAGTGGAAGTAACGGGATCAGAATAACGGGACGCGCGTTTGCTAACGGGAACAAACACGAGTCCACGTGGTGAAATCTTAAATTTGTCACGCGTATTGTGAAAAAAGTGTTTAAATAGATATAATTCTATAATTTTTTAACAACAATTTGTTTCTGCGCTGGCAATGTCAATCCCTGCTGATTGGGTCATTAACTCTAATAACCACAAAAAATATATATTCTTATATACTGTAATATATAGTATATAGCAATTTAACTAGTAGTGCTACTTACCTATCGGTTAAATTTCACATTCATAACATAGTCTTCTCTGTGTGAGTTTGCATAATTTTTGTTTGCATTTGTTAACTGATTTGAATGAACGTACCCGTATATATGTAAGTAG
Source organism: Suillia variegata (assembly GCA_949127995.1). Taxonomy (NCBI): domain Eukaryota; kingdom Metazoa; phylum Arthropoda; class Insecta; order Diptera; family Heleomyzidae; genus Suillia; species Suillia variegata. The sequence continues at coordinate 22,136,696 of OX421843.1, forward strand.
TTATCTCGCTTTTGGTTTTTATAAGCCGTAGTTTAACCGCAAAATTTTGAAATTTTGTTAAAAAAATCAAAAAAAACCTACAAGTTTTTAAAAAAAAATTTTAAATTTCTCTCAGGATATACATATGTAAAATACATACATATATAAAAATACAAAGTAAAAAATATAAAAAGAAACCAGCTCATTTATAAAAAACTTCTTTTTTTACAAATGAGTGATTTGTATATGCACAGGTTTCTCGCCCCTATTTTTTATGTCTATATTACCCAATCGACGACCTTCTACTGGTTGACTTCGAAGTCGCCCTTCTCCACGAATTTGACATTTGGAATTTTAAATATGCCTTAATATCAACTGTCAAATCTTTTATGGCAATTACTCATTAGGACGGATCAAAACAAACAATTTTAAAAAATGTTAAACTATTTTGCCTTTTGTTGCAGAAACTTCAGATTCTCCAACTTTCTTTAACTTTTGATATTCAAAAAGCAAATTTTTTATGGCATTGGATATCCACCTTTAAATTATATATAATCAAACAGATTTATTTGATCACATACGTTTAATGTAGCTTTTTATTTTAAATACTCTTCACCTGACACCATACTAAGAATTCTAAAAACTTTTAATAAATATAAAAAGGGAAAAATTTCGATTCATGTGAAAACCTTTTTCTAAAAGGGTTATTCTGAAAGCTAAATAGGTCCTGAGGCGATCAATCCAATCTGTTTCTAAAAGTTGGCAACCATGCCCATTCGTGCTGAAATTGTTGACAGTGACAGAGTTTTATATATACTTATATACGTGTATATAAAATGATTATCAGTTTTGTTTTCTAATTGATTGTACCTTATTGACATTTTCAAAGAAATCCTGTTTAAAAAAAGTAAAATTTATTAAATTCATAAAAAATTTGCATTAAAAATATTTGCACATATCTCTTATTTTTTCATGTCAAACTCTCACACAGATGAATTCCGCAGCAAAGTGGCCTGTGAAAATGACAACATGCCGCTGGTTTGCAATCCGTATTCCCGCATCGCGATATACAGTGCGTCCTTTGGTCACATTGAACGGGAGAGTGTGCAATGTGGACACGGTAATACGCCGGATAACTCCGAGGATAACAACAAACAAAGTAAGCATTGTTACTATTTTACCTTATGTATGTCTGTCTGTTTGTCTCCCTGTTGTCTGCCGGACAATCTCGATGGCTGTAATATGGATGCTCTAAAATCCGGCTCCGGCAGCAGATCAACGGCATAATTTCATGCTCACGAGAAAGCGAAAACCCATACTAATCGCATTCTTTAACCCTTCCTCCATTTGTTTGTTTTTCAGCGTGCCTCGTCTCGTATGCAACGGAGACAGTTATGCAAATTTGTCACGGACGACGTCGTTGCTCAATTACGGCGGACGCCGGTACATTTGGAAGGCCATGCAAAAATGACGTGCGAATGTATCTGAAAGTCGTGTACACTTGCAGTAAGTATCGGTGTGGTGACACTGACTGGTGTCGATGAACGATATGTAGACACAGTAGTTCATAAAGCACTTTCTATTGGGCAAAACCGCAGACAACTTAATTATATTATTAATATAAAATTTATATATTCTTTGATATTTACTTATTTCAGTACCAAGAAAGGTGCTGAAGGACCGTTACGAAACGGCACCGGAATCAGATGAGCCGCAACAAAGCGAGCTGGACATGGATCAGGATGAACTTTACGACGAAGATCAATTCTACAAAGAATCCGAAGCCATACCACCGGCACCAAAACTGCAGGGAGCAATACCGAATCCCTCCTTTCCTTTTGATTTTAATTTGAGCGACGACGACGAGGAGTATAATCCAAGCAGCACACTAATTCCGCCATTATTATCGCGCAACGACAGTTCATTAGAAGGTATGTAGGAATGTATGTATGCACTATGGCGGAACGCTTCAATTCCGTCGAGTGCTCATTAACTTTTCTATTAGCAGTTTGACTTAATTTTTGATGGTATGCTCAAATTAAATTACTTGCCCCCTCACGTTATTTGAACAATGCTGACCACCAACGTCTCGCTTCTTTTCGTCATTGTTTAAAATTGTTAAACATTTTCCTTCGCTACTTTTTTCGCATCACATAATTTAATTTTAAATTCATAAACCATTTCCATTCACGTTCAAAGCGAAATTTTAATAATGAATTCATTCGTGGCCGTAGCGGCGAAGAATCGTCGTCGTCAACCTACATTAATATATCCGCCAGTGTAAATATTTTATCGCTACTGACACCGCATCATCGCTGCGGATACATTTACATTTCAAAAGACTTTTCGTTGTTGTTGTTGCCGTCGGCTGGTCGGTCGGTCGGCCGACATTGAACGGGCGGAGTCGTTCAATCTCATCCAATAACATGCCCATTGACCTACGCCCCTCACCCCCTCTAAAATGACATACGCCCATACACACACACACACACACATACACACACACATACACAATGACTCACTGACAGAGCGCTAAAATTATTACGATTTCCACAGATTTAGGCTTGCCATTGTTGCCTGAAATTGAACCTTATAGTAAAGAGATGATCTCTTTCGTATTTGTGTACCTTTTTGCCTAAGTTAAGAAGAAGAAATATAAAATTAAATTTTAAAGATGTTTACAGTGTTTGATTATATTTATTAAAATAATAATATAATTTTTAGAAAAAGTCAAAAAAAAGTATTAACAAAAAATTTTTTAAAAGAGTTATACTTCAAGCTTTAATATTCCTTAATGTGGATCTAAACTTAATTTTTAAGCAAACTGTTGTAATCGTCTATTAAGGTTGTTGTATCAAAAATGAATTATTACAAAAACATTTTTCAAACAACAAGAAATCGATAACTTTCAAATTTAAAGCCGAGATATACACATTCAAATCATGTTTCGCATTTTTTTAGCTTAGAAAAAATATTTTCTTTTTGAAGAACCTTTTTTTTCTCTCCAAACCGTTTATTCTTTAATTGTTGGTTGACCTTGAGATCGTCATATACGCTTATTAACATTTAAGCTACATTTTATTTTATACGTGATTAAAGCTATTCTTTCTAAAGTTTGTTTTCAAGTAAAATAGAAAACCAAATTTTAAGAAAAGTTTCTTAATAAAACCAAAGCCACCGACAAGCCTAAAACAAACTTTCGTGAATGTGAAATCTTGCTTTTTATTAACGTCATACATACATACATACATACATACATACATACATACATACATACATACATACATACATACATACATACATACATACATACATACATACATACATACATACATACATACATACATACATACATACATACATACATACATACATACAAACATACATACATACATATATACATACATACATACATACATACATACATACATACATACATACATACATACATACATACATACATACATACATACATACATACATACATACATACATACATACATACATACATACATACATACATACATATATATATCCAAAGGACCTTGTGTTTGATGTTCATCAACGTTGCATTGATACTGCAAATTAATATTCGAAAACATTAGTTAAATCGTCTCTTTCGAACTGAGCCGACCGAACCGAGCCCAACTAACCACATCAATCTTCATTAATCTATGATACTCCATTGGCATGTCGATTTGGTAAATTGTCTTCCTTTGCTTCAAAGACGACGAGGACGATGACGACAACGATGACGATGACAATGACAACGACGCACACAAGTGGCTAACCAACTCCCAGATGCGCATTAGTAACATTCGGAATGTGAATGTGGTAGCTCAATGTGTTCGCTATCGTTTTTGTTGTTTGATTTGGCAAATGTCCAAAGGCGCATCCATCCAACCTCCATATTCCCAAGCTGAATGATATCCTGACACTTTAACATACACAACCACCACAAAAGGAACTCACTTTTGCAATTCCTTTCGACTGACTGTCACTTAATCCGTGCTATGTAAATGTCACAATTCGCAGATAGACTGCACTCCGCATCTGTGAATGTCTTCGATTGGTTTCGAATACGTCAGCCAAAACTTTACATCACTACGAATCAAAATGGGGCAGACTCATCGCCTTCGACTGTTGCCACTTTAGATGTCACAGCTGAAGAAGCCGAGGAAACCGCTGCTGAGGATTCCGACTTGAATGCGGTAACGTGGCGGAATTTCATCTACAGACAGCGATGTCAAACGGAAGATGACTGGGGCACCATCGGTTTGAATTGCACCGATGAAGACATTGTCACGGAGCGTGTCGAAGTGGTTGGTTTTCTGTTAAATTGGATGCAAGCGTATGCCCACATTAGAAGTGAGTTCATTGTGTATGTCGGTTTCTCCGGTGCAAGACATTTTCCTTTCTGGGTTAAGAAATTCAAGTTTTTCTAGTTGCTAACGGCAAACTTTATCGAAAATAGTTCAGATTTTTGCTTGGGAACCTTTTCGGATGAGAAAGAAAAACTTGCCTCTTACATGAAAGTTGCGTGCCATTCGAAGTTTAATAACCTAAATATATAAAGTTATTACGCACAAGAATGCACATTCCGCAACCATTTCAGGTTTAATATAAAATTCAGAAGTTCACCCAACCTACTTCTCCCCACCAACAACACAGAAATTCCAGCTAACGCTTCAAGTTTGTTCTTGTTTTTTTTTTTTTGTGTTTCTTCGTTTACCTTTTGTACGCAGAAAACCAGGAACAGTTCTACCTTTATCTGATCATATCGGTCGCTGCTGGAGTCCTGCTGTGTCTGACGCTCGTCATTGGTCGTTTGATGGTACAGCGGCGTCGCACGTATCGTAAAAATAGCGCGTCCAGCGGCAGCAACGCGGGAAAACAGGGCAGCGGTGGAGATGCGGCAGGCAGCAGTGCCCTCGGTGGTATCGGCAGCAATGAAAAATTCAAGCACGGCAATCTGGGCGAAACGCATCTTCCCAACTCCTTTGGCGATGATATTTCAGACATCGATGCTGACATTGATTTGACTAGCCCGATGCCATTGCCAAGTCTTTCTTCCCGAAATGAGGTGAGTATTTGTGCGCATCAAGCAAGGTTTTGCTTTTGTTTAACCTCAATTTACCGGTATTTAACCAATAACTAAAACAAGCAATTTTAAATGGACACAAATAGTGGCAAAGTCTAGTTTTGATTTGGCAACTTCCGGCATGGAAAATTTAATTTCAATTCATTTAATTGTATAATTGAAATTGTTGTCAAGCATTTATTTAAACGTTAAAGATAAAGTAATAATAGGTTTTTTTTTTCAAAAAGCTTTTAACTGAAATTGTAACTTTAAACGCGTACAGCAATGGAGCTCCTCTATGGCGTGTAGTTTATTTAGTAATTGTGAGACCTTGCTCACTTGGACGCGCATAAACGAATTCTTATTATTACCTACAAAAGCCAAAAGGGACGTTGCAATTTCGTAAAAGCTCTGCAAAGCAATAATAACAGTAATTTTTTAAAGCAACTTGCAGCCTTGCGTTAAATGTTCATGTTCACTTTACTTTTTGTTTGAAATTAAAAAAAAAAAAAAAAAACGGAGGTTTAAAAATCCACAGTTGAAATTAAAACTACTTAAGCGTGCACACTAAAGCCCAAGGTATAAACAGACACACACATACACATACATGCTCACACACGCACACATAAAAGAATGCACATACGAGTACTTATGTATGGCCGTGTTAATATAAAAGTAAAACATTTCTGCTCTGCCTTTTCATGTTCATCCGTTACACACATATGCACACATATGCACACACATACACACATACATACAATGGATGGGATCCTTTGTTCGGTCACTTCTTGTGCACAAAAGCAGCCTTACATGACATATGCCCCGACACCGTCATGTGCAGCGTACGGCAGTATTATGCCGCCGCACTCTTCTGCGACGACAGTCCTGATGCCAACATCTCATCACGGTGGATTGCTTATGTCTGGCGGACAACATGGAAGCCACCATCCGATTCATGCAAAACAAATAGGCGGCGGTCCAGCAGGAAACCACCGACAGTCCACACCACCACCCGCAACACTTTACACCAGCATGGGCGTATGTTCGCCCACCGTAAGCGGCGCAATGACTATGGGTAAGATAAGATTGTATACCTTCATTTGTTACTACTAGTCACTCATCTAAGGAAATTAGTGTTTGGAAATACTCATACCAACAACTTCTTAAAAAAAGTGGATTCTGAGGCAAATTAATATTATTAATTCAACTCAGAATTTTATACTGTCATTCGCGTTAAAAAAAAAATATATATATATATATATTGTTATTCTCACCATGTCTCCTTATGGTCGACCACACCCAGTATAATTATAAGATCTTATGGAAAAAAGAAAAATCGGATTGTATATATACTGTACGGTTCCTTGACATGAAAATAAAAGAGTTCTCTCTTAAATTGTGCAGGGTATTTAAGCTTCGGCATAGCCGATGCCTTTCCTCACACTAGATTTTTTACAACTTTTGTCTGATCTCGATTTTTTGTTTGGTAGGACCACATATGCTAGGACCATCCGGTCTGAGTTCCGTATCGCATCATTCCACCAGCCTTGGTAGCAATGTACCATCATATCTTACCGGCACCATGATGGTACCGGGACATCATCACACCCACACTGGTACACTGCGTCGTACGTTGATTCCCACCAGCATGGGAATGATGAGCACAGCTTCACCGCCGCCCCCACCATCATCGCTAACTGGCGGAGGCAATGTGATGCCACATCCGCCCAACTCCATGACAGGCATTCCATCGGCATCGAGCATTTACTACGACAGTACGATACCGAGGAATCTGAATCGTGGCATGTCGGCCGATAGTACGCAATACTTTTACGGATGACACTCACTCAATCGTAAGTCTTCACTTCCCCTACCTATTGCCATTGCAGTGAGACCACCACAAGCGGTGGGTACTTTTAATCTTATGCCCATGTCGGGCACTATCGGTTCAGCGGCGACAGCGTCATCGTCATCACCGGCCTCCGGAAGTGGTGGTGGCAGCGGCAGTCGCGCCGGAACACCTACAGTCGGAAACAGTGTTCGCGTAAATGCCAGTATTCCCGAAATACCATCAATTACGGTGACTGCATCACCGGGTCCTGCGGCGGCCTCGTTAGCATTGGTCAATCAGCAGCACGCCTTGAAGATTTCCAAACATCAACTGCAGCAAGAAGATCAGCAGCAAGAATCCAAGTCAAGTCCATCACTAGTGGGCGGAACAAATCGAGAAGCAGTGCACACGTACCAACAGCAATCGCAACACTCGCAACTGGACCCAACAGGCCGCAGTTACTGTTTTTAGAATAGAACGCTATCGATGGACCCCAATTCAATAAAATTCGCAACCGCCTGTGCCACCGATGAAGACGATGATCTGGTCTATTTGTAAATACATTCGCTGCAGGGCAAGTTCTGTAAAAGAGTTAGTACGCATAAGAAGATTTAACCGTTTTCTAACACAATTAGTCTAATTTAAATATCCTACTCGTAAATACACAAGCGTCTTAATCTGCAATAACGAGGCTAATCTTTTAGTTTGTAGTTTTAAATCGTAAGTAGTTGCACATTAACAACAACAATTATTATATCCGGTTACAACAGTTATTTTAGACATACTCAAACTCATACATATACATTTGTAAAGGGTGTAGCAGTTAAAGTACCTTCTCAAAGTGACATGTGCGTTCTTTAAGCGAAGAGTAAAGACAAAACAAAAGAAGTTTTACATTTACTATCCTCTTTTTCTTGACATTCAGACCTATTTGAGTTATCATCGTGTTGTTAAAAATTTAAATATTCACGAGACTAAATATCTATGATGTAAATATTGCATAATTTAACATTATCATTGTTGCCAAAGATAAGGAGAAGATGAAATAATTTCTGTAGAAACATCACAAGAAATTTATTCATATACTCGTATGAAAACATTTACTTTAACGCTCATACGAGGTTGCGAGGTTTATGAAAAATGAAATACATAGAGCCTGCGTTATTAAAAGAAGTACGAGCCGTTTATATATCGTTAGTCGAGGTAGGCATGGTGGAATAAAAAGGTTAGGAAAGTATAAATCAGAACATAAATTGAGCGAACTCACCTCGATTTCTGCCTCATTTTAAAGGTTTTTTTGTTTTTATTTTTGACAACAAACTATGTTGTTGTTTTTATTTACTTAATATAATAATTTTATAGCAACCATAGCAACTGCACATAAACAAGAAGATAAGCAATATCGAGGTGGAAAGGGACATTTTGCTACTTTTTTCACCTTTTTTTTTATTACACCACAGACGTAGGGATCGTTCATAAAGCATTTACCATTGAAATCGTAGACTGTAAAAAATAATGCGATAATATTTATTGGAAACACTAAACATTTTCCACCATTATTCATTTGAAAGACCTTCTTTTAATGAATCGTTTTCAAGACTCTTGAATTTAGTTGTAAGGGAGGTATTGATATTTATACAATATTTGTTATAAACATATTGTATGAAAATATATTTATATGGTTTCAACCTCCAGATGAGAATTGATATACAATATTAATTATGTATATATTCAAATTTCAGACTTTTAGAGAAACAAGAAAAAAATTTTAGTTCGTTGTTGTTTTATAATTTTTATAATGGTTTATTTTTTAAAGAATTCATTTTGAATGTTATTTTGTCGGGTCGGGGCATATATGTATGTATAAAAAACTTTTATATTGGCTCTTATTTATCTGCTCAATGTGCTGAATCTAATCAATATAAAGAATTGTCACATCAAACCAGGGACGAATTAAAAAAGGTTATGTCAAAAGAATTATATCAATTATAAATTATTTTTATTTTTTTTTAAATATTATTGCCATCGCGACTCTTGCATGAGTTGGCTCGCTAACGTGTTCAATGAATATGGCCTTAAAAAATATTAAACGACCAATGAAATTTAAAATTATGTTTAAATCCTATCTGATTACACATAGCAGATCCAATAGTGGGTATCGTATCGGTAGAATGTTCTTCTGATTCTCCAATATACTTTTTTTATATTTATGTTAAAAAATTTATCAATAATATTTTCAAAGTCTCTCCTGATTTTCTTTATATGTTACACTGACTACTAAGGTACATTCTCGAATATGTATTCTCACTAATAACAAAGAACAGAAGCAATATAGAAATATTACATACATATACACATTTAGGTCAGGTCCACTAAAAGTAGGCACAATTGGAACACTACTATAATACATTCTTTTCATTGAACAATATAATCTTCTCTTATCTCTCTCGAAAACCTCGAAACTTCGCAATTTTTCGAGCATGGAAAAAGAACTGTAAGAATACAGCCTCGGAAAAATGTTTCGTATGTTTCAGTGTTGCCAACATTTAAAAAAAAACTACTAATGTCATGATTGTATTTAACTTGATTTCTTTAGGTTATAACATTTTAAAATAATAAAAGTTAATTTTTGTTGTTGTTTTAAAACTAGTTCAATTTTGCTATTAATAAAAAATAGTTTTGTAATAAATCTTTCACAGCTTACACAACTGCTAAAATCAAAACCAAAGAAAGACAGTACTTATTAGAAAATGACATTAGGCAACACTAATTAAAACAGCTGACAGAACTGTTTAATTTCACAATTCGTTTTCGAGATCGTGAAGAGGCGTGGCCTGCAACTTTTCTAGCTTTTCATTTTTTATTTTTTTTGCATGTAATGTAATATATGTGAGATATGCGATCATCAAAAAGTTGAGCGATAATACTTAGTTATTAGCTGATTTCTTTAGATAAATCTTACAGAATACATAATATGTTAAATACTAAGTTTAAAGAACGCACTGTTTTTTTTTTTAATTACAACATAAATAATACAACTCTGATATATATATATATGTATGTATATATATATATATGTATAGCAGAAAGTGGTCAAGCTTTTGTTTGCCTTATGTACAGTTATTATAATATGAAATTAAAGTTTATCGCATTAAATGCAGTTAACATAACAGTTCAAGAAAATTAAGTAGAAGCTAATAAAAAAATTGGTATGCGGGTATCTTCGTCGGTTTCAATATTTTTTGAGTTACCAATTAATTTAGATTTAATTTACCTGAATTATATGATAATAAAAATGGCTAGAGTCATTTTGCTCAGCATATTCTGTGAAAACAAAACAAAAGTATTGGCAATAGTTGTTGTTCTTTAATTATAATTTTGAACAATATTATCAAACTCCGAAAAACGAACTTTTGATTTAGCACACTTTTGGAGAAAGTGAAGGCATCAAATGTACACAGTTGCATATCGTTTAATGTAACTATTTTATATCTATTTAAACAAAAATCATTGATACGAGTATCTTTTGAATCCAAATTTCCCAACAAGTTTTCGAAAACTTATGGATTGCACTTTTCAATATGCCATTCAGCAGTTACCTTTCAGTTTAAAAGAATAGCAACTACAAATTTTATTCTGGTGCAATAAATTAACATGATTTTTTTTTGCAGCTGACTTCTGCTGGATAGCTTTAATGGTTAGGTTATCACCTTCTGAGCTCAATAACATCGACTGTTGCTTGGTTTCTTGTTTGTACTTGAAGGACCAAGCTCTACCAACAATTTAAATTTAATTGAATGTAGTGAACTCGCCAGTTAGAAATTTTTAAAGAAAATATAGAGCAAAAAAATATAGAAAAAAAATTAGAATCTCTGAACCACTTCGAGATGGTGTATTCTCTTTAAATGTGTCCCTTACTTAATATTTCCACAGATTTTAATTCACTCGGAAATCCGTATAGAATATCAAACTGAATTGATGACTTCCGACTCTTTCTCAGTAGCTTTGCCTCTTGTCTCTATGTCGACTTTTTAGTTAAATATCGCAATGATATGCTAACATAATTGCAATTTTTTGATCGAAATGTTTAACATTTACTCAGTTAATTTTCTCGTTTAGCATCGGAATATTTTGAGCAGAACTTCTTCCTTTAGTGGATTCCCTGAATATCCTTATCAAATATTAATGAACCTGTAATACGGACTTGAGCTCAATTGCTCTCATCATAAAACCTAATTTTCTTACAACTTTTGTACAGCCGTCACCTCGGCCTACACCACCTCCCCCCCTATGTTTTTTCCACAAAAATTATTTTTTTATTATAAAATAACTGTACTTAACAATTATATCATTTAGTTTTAAATTTCTGTACATATGCTTTTCCCGAAAAAATATTCAAATAAAATCCCGCAACCAAAATAATCGAATGTAGATTTATGTAATTAATTAATAAGACAAAACATGTTAAGCATATACATAATTACTTTATTAAATGCAAATCCGAAATCTTTTAACTCGATTTAGAAATTTGAATTTTTTTAATAATAATGAAATCAGAACTATATAAATATATATATAAAAATGCATTTGTATAAGCAGAATCAATGTTTTATTTAGAGATAGAAAACTAAACAAGTCTAGTTTTAAAATAACAATGTATAAATTTTTTTATTTGGGGAAGAATTCTTTAAACAGGGTAAATAAATAAACTTACGTATTATACAATAAATTAAAATATTTGACTCAATTATTTTACCAAATTGCAGTAAGTATTAACTTAAATAACTGACCATTGTATTGGTCACAATAAAGGTAAACAAAATACAGACTCATCCTGAAAATATTATTTATATTCGTGGAGTAATAATAAGGTTAGGAAAGTAGAAATTAGTACGTAAATGGAGCGAACTCACCTCGATTTCTGCCTTATTTTTCTTCCTTATTCTTATTCTGATATTTTTGATTTTTGACAAAAAACTACGTCGTTGTTTTTATTTATTGAATAATTTTGTTGTAACCATAGCAACCACTTAATTTTCAGTGAGAGAAACAATATCGAGGTGGAGACGGACTTATTTTGTACTCTCCTTACCTTATATTTATTACATTTATGAAAAACATTAGTAATGTAGAATAATATCGATAATAAAACGATCAGAATTGTCGATATTGTTATATTCTTAACTGTTCATCAATTTGTTTTTAAAGAAAAAATAATTTTATTTTAAGTTGATCTTATCTTGACAGTAATGAAAAGATCTATCAGAACGTTTTTTCCCTAAGAAATTGGAAAATATTTTCACCGATATACGATATTGATTACTACGTTTATGTATTCTGCTCACATCACTAATCGTATTGGATATAAAGCAATGAAAACAAATTAATCTGAAATGTAGAGAAAAAATAAAATTTATATTTTATTTAACTACATATACTCGGACTATACATTAGCAAAAAGAGAAACCGCGCCCACAGAAATCGACGCATCGGTAATCGGATAGAAGAAACAGTTCATGTGGAACACAAGGTGGCCGACAAATTGTATTAACTTAAATAGTTTGGATGAATACCCTTATACTCTTATAACCCTTTTTATGTTTTTAATGCGAGGTTCATATTCTTTGTTACAAAGTTCTGCCAGAAAGTAATATCATCTATCATGATGCGGTGCATTTAAATGCAATAAGATTTAATGTACTTTGTACAAACATACTCGTACATATGTACATATCTACACTATGTGAGATAGCTGTTTTGTTTTTAATTTTTTTAATAAAGTTGTATGTTCACATTTCACGGCATGTTGTACTATGCAAATCGGTATTGGTATTCTGTCTAGATTGCTGGAATGTTAACACGGTATAATAATGATATTCAGGTGATTTTTGTTTATTTTTCAATTTTTCAATTTTTAATGAACGAAAAAATAACATTTATGCTGGCAAAAATAACATAACATAACATAAAATCATCGCATCCGCTGACCAAACATGGAAGGATGTCCGCGCGTGTGTTGTCTGATTAAATCCATTGCGGCGTGTTGTAAAAACGTAATTTGCGCTAGAACCAAATGAAAACTCAAACATTGTTGTTGGTTTTGTTTTAAATGTAGAGAAACCGCAACAGCAAACGGTAAACTTTGTGGCGCTGTGGCACCTTTAATTATTAAAATTGTAGAAACTTTTAAACGAATAAAGTTTTAAACAATTTGTTCCCATCGATTTGTTTACAACTCATGAAGCTAATAAAATCATTTATTAAAATTTTCAAATTGTGCAATACGTATTAACAAATTGAGTATATACTCGTTTGCATGTATGTATGTATAAAAAAAATTAAATTCGGTTTTATGTTTTTAAGAGAGAAACCAATTTTTAACCGGACTTTAAACATTCCGCAATATGCTCAAAATCAAAAATTAACTTTTACTCAACATATACATATGAATGCAAGTACTGTGCAATTAAATTTAACAAAATGGGAGTTGCAATTCGCCATTTTAACATGCAGCTAATTATTATTTAAATGTTGAAGATAATTTTAATTTTATTCCTCCAAAAAAATAAAGTAAAAATAAACTACAAACAAAGATCAACAATTTTTATCCGAAGTTTTAAAGTAAAATTTAAAAATTTTTTATCTTTCTGTTAGGCACTAACAAAAATTATGACTTCTCTGCAAGAAATTTAACGGATATATTACCAGTAATTTAGCTAGCAAGGCCACTAAATTTCCAATTAAATTTCCCAAAAAATTTTAAAAAGCTGCAGGAAAATTATGAAAATATCAATGTAACATGCGAGAGAAAACCAAATAACATTGACATTTTCGGCTTGATGGGCTTTGTTGCATTCATCACGGATGGTATGAAATATGCTCTCGAAATGTAGTAAAGCGTTCGTGTACTTAACTGCAGCACTTTGGAGAGTATATCGAGCGCAGATCGGCTTTCAGACGACTGAAATTATAAAAGATACATTCTTAAAAGCTTGATTTAAATTATTATTTTTGTTATTTTAAATACTTACACCATTTCCGATAAAACATATTTACGCTTCACGTGAACCTGCAAAAGAGTTGCTTATTGCAGTAGAACATTTTGTATGTCTCTTTTATATACGAGGTGGGTTCAAAAAGTAAGGTGTCTTTTCAAATTTCGCAGGCAACGTACATTCGATTATCGATATTTTTTGTTTTGTTAAGTTGGTACACACATAAAACTGTAAACATATCAGTTTCAGCTTGAGAATGCAAAACACCTCTCACAAACAAAGTAATCATGCTATATAGCTGAAACTGTAAACATATGTTCGTGATGAGTGTACCATTCGATAATCGAATGTACGTTGCCATACCTTTTGAACACACCTCAGTAGAGTTCTGCTATAAATCAATTTTAAGTCGGCAACTTCTTTTTTATATTAATATTCACTTGTATGCGAGATAGGCTTAATACAAAGTATCTTTACAAGTCTATAGATCAGCATCTTAAAGAATTCTTACTGGTTAGTTTCAGAATTTTTCTAAGTTAAGATTTTGACATTTCTATTACATTTACAGATACTTTCTTACAGGTTATATATACAAGTAATATTACCTATTATTAAACCTTAATCAGTAAATTTCTAAATTGTTCGAAAGATAAAGACGTATGCAAATTATTTAAATGGATAAGTGTTAATAAGAAGTTAAATTGAATTATTTATGTTGACAATCGGTTAGGTATTTCTTGCAGGGCTAACTACTTATACATAGGATGAAGATATTTTCCAACATTATTTTAAGAAAAATTAAATTGTTAAAGGTAAACATAAGCGAATAGAACTTGCAGAATTAAATATGAACATAAAAAGGTTATTGATGAGAAACTAGAAGACAATTTTATACCAAAGAATTTTTTTAAAATGTTTCTAATTAGACAACGTTCAAATAATTGATTGTATAAACCCAAAGTGCAAGTAAATCTATATATATATTTTTATTTTTTAATATGTCAGCTTAAGAAATTTTAGAATATTTAAAAAAATTTCACCAGTGAAAATTGTTTCGTTTCTGCTGGAGGTTGAAATTTTGCATCTATACCTCAAATCCGTATTTTAAAGAACTCTTCATGTACATATTTACAAATAAATGCAGACGAAAAATAAGAAATAGTCATTAAAACCAATTTAGTACAAGTTTTCCCACAAGATGCTCATTTGCGCATACGCTGCATGTACTGCAAGATGGGATTTGTCGTTTGTTCTGCTTCTTTTTCCATAGCTTTCAAATGCACAAAGAATTCGCGGCAGCGAATTTTCATTTCGCGATTTAAATATTTCGGGAATTCAACTACTCGTTGTGAACAAAAGAAGTTTCATTAATGCGAAAGTTAAAAACGAAATTAAACACAACTCGCACATACTTTTAAACTCCACAATTAAATCGCCAAATTGCTGGGAACTCGCTTTCGCACGCGGCTTTGCTTTCTTTGGAGCAGTCTCCAGGACGACGCACTTCGGCAGACCTTCGCCCGGGAGCACTTTAACGAAGCCGGGATGAACAACGTCCGTAATGGAGACCTTCAGTTTGCGCTTGTCCAGTGTGTCAATGATAAACTGAAAGCCGACGAGTGCCTTGCAAATGTCGATGTCATAAGTGTAGACCAGATCGTGGTGATTGCGTCTCTGGAAGATTTTGTGCGGTTTGTCGGCGGTAATAAAGACGATGTCTGCTGGAATTTTGGTTGGGCTGCGGTCACCCTCATTTTTAAAACAGAATCGTGTGCCAGGTGTGGTGCCCGGTGCAATGTTCAGCGTAAGAGTTTTTTTTCTGTCAAGGAATGAGCAAGCATATTCAAAATATTTTTCATTTAATAGAAGTATCTGAACTACTTGAAGTTATCGCACGATTAGGAACCTACTTTTTTTCAGTTCGCGTCTCTTGGTTGTCAATAAATTCCTGACGCCAGACATGCATTAGTTTTACCGATCCGAATCGAACCTCCTCCAATTCCAATTGAATGACTTTTTCAACGGGCGGATCTTTAGTTCGCACGCCAATACCATTTTCCAGATTTGAGTACAGTACCGGCGGGTTAGTCACGCCGTCGATGACATTTGCGTATGGTGAATACGAGCCGAAGACATCGTGATAAACCTTCAGATGATCACCATGGTACTGGTAAGGCGGAAAATAGCCGTTGGGCAAAAGAATGCCCTGAAAGAGTCCAGCTTCGCCATAACGATCGTATATAGCTCGATACAGCTCGTTGCCTGGCTTTTAAAATGTGAGATCTCAGATCGGCTATTGCAACAAAATTTAGCTTTCGTGTAGACTTACCCAGCACATCGAACGCCATATTGATGTACTCCCATTGCCGATTCAGCGACAGCGGCGTCATATGCGTCACGTCATTTTCGTTAGATAGCGGCACAAAGTCACGCTCATGCTTGGGGTCACGAAAAGGACAAAGTCGAACGGCCAGCTTACGGTAGGCAAGTGTGATCTCTTCCTTGGTGGCGCTGCGAGGCACATTAAGCACAGCGTAGTAGTCCAGTTCGGTGCGATTCATTGCGCTTGACTAATCCTCTCCAAATGTTCTGAATGCTTTGGTTAAACTTAAAATAAAAAACAAACAAATTTTGACATTTAAATTAAGTTGTCGATTATTATCACACAGGTTCCTGATAAAGCTCTTATGTCTAATAACAAGTAATATTATTAGTAAAAAGGAAATGACTAAAACCTGTCAACCAATTCTTAATGAAGAGTTTCAAACTCAGAAAATACGTTACATCCTTCCCGAAGCCTTTAAGAATCTGATTGAAAATTTAACTGATAGCTCAGTAGGGCTACTGTTTAAATTATATTAAGTAGTAGCTGGACATCATCGAACTTTAAAGTTTTATGTAACTTCTACGGGAGAATTTTTTGGCCATTTTTAATCAAAATAATTTTTAACAATACAAAAAGAAATTTTAAGTAGAAATCAGAATTTTGACTTAAATTCTTAAATGATAACTAGCGGAAATTTTTAAATAAATCTTGTCTCAAAAAGAAGAAGATATTCTCGTAAAAGAAAATTCCAAACGATGTGTGACAGTAAAGACTCACACTTGGCTATTAAAATTAGTAGCTGGTAAGCATTTTTCCTAAATTGAATAAACCGAAATAATTGCAAGAGTTGCATAATTTGTATTTACTTTTATCGGGGGCCACTTCAGAGGATGTCAAACAACAATTTGCGCACTTAAAAATAGTTATTTGCCACAGACGCACGACACACGACACACCACCGCAACGTCCGCATCCGTATCCGTTTGCTGAGAAGGCGCCTCAGCGTCTCTGGATGCTAACTCGACGGGCGCAAATATTTGTGCAAACAATAACAACAACGATAACAACAACAGCAGCAGCAAACGGTGTTGGAGCATATGTCAAACAGTTCCTTTGTTCGCAGCAAGTGACCGTTAGTACAAGGACAACTACAACTACAACAACAACAAAAACAAGGACATGCGAACCATAATGTAATGTTATACTTTCTGTGCGCTTCGTTCGTTTGTTTGTTACATGCTCGAGAAGCAAAAAAGAAAGCACAAGAAATAAATATATAAGGAGTATGACAAAAAAGCACATAACATAAAAAGTATAAAATAAAAAAATATAAAATAAAAAAAATAAAAAAAATACAAAATACAAAATAAAATTAAGGCTACAAAATGTCCTGTGTGTGAAAATGTATGCTATAACGCTTTCGCTTGGGGCGACAAATCGTCATCAGGACAAGTTCGTATTAAATAAAATAAAATTATTTTTTTCATAATGTTTCAACTCGAAATATCAAATTACAGCGAAACCCTTAACAAAAAGGATTTCTTTTTTTTTCAAAGATTTGTTACTTCTGTCAAGAGATCTGACAAAATGCTCTCAAGTGTCCTTCAAATTATTTGCCATAGATTATTATACGGGTGTGTTGGCAAATGAAGCAAGTTCAATAAAGCATCATCGGTTGTTTAACAAAGCACTTTTATTTTAAAAGCTTAACAAAAAGCTTAAAAAATCGGTGGATTAAAGAATTGCAGCAGCGGTGATTGCTGCCACTATCCTCGCCATTAAAAGATGCACCAAATATTTTTGTAATGTAATTTGATTCGTCATGTTTTAGGAGGATAGAAGTGGACAGAAGATTAATTAAAATCATATGACTAGCAAAGTAGCAACAATTCTATTGACAGAGTTTGCCTCGACTATTTTGTTGTAAGTTCAATGAAGGTTTGAAATAGTATGGAGGAATAATTAAATTGCTGTTCACTTCTAAAGATGCTTTACATGGCCAAGTTTATAATCTCTTCAAAAAATATATATGTATGTATGTGCATTTAAATATTTTGGAGAACATTTTGATATGGTTGAGGTTTAACTTAATGCAGAAAGAAGCACAAAACCAATGAATTATCACTGATAGTTTCGTGAAAAGGTGTGTGGGCTGACAATGTTGTGATCCATAAACATAAACAACGAATTCGTTATAACATTTTTTATTATGTCTACATATAAGAATATTCGGATTTTTTATTTGTAATATTTTCATAAGATTAGCTTGCATTGGCTGATCTAAAAACATTACACATAGACCAGCAAATGTAATTTGTGTTACCAAGATTATGTAGAGGTCATGATGTTCAAATGTTAGTGTTATACATTTTAGCAAGTTTAAGCAGATTAGCTGTCTTTTGATTAAAAATGTCTTCCAGTAGGGAGAAATAAACTGATCCAAGGCATTTTAGTCTTTATCTTCCGTGTTCAGTTACTTCAGGTTCACCCTAGAATTGCCTTCATTATACACAAATCAATTCGCAATAGATCCAACTGAACAGCATGTCACGTCAGTACCACAAGTAATATCTTTAAATCTCCTCTTACGAGAGATAAAATATGATTTGTTGTATTGATGTCGTAATGGTGGAATATGATCTTGACCATTCTTTAGGAGGTAAGTGATGCCCACAAAGATTTTACTTCAGTGATCGTTTTTATATTTACCGCCAGCCTTACCGTTCTAAGAGAGACATGTACCTGTGACTCGCTTACCTCTGGTAAATAAAAACCAATTTTGGCTATCTCGTTGCTCTGGTTCATCAGTATACATTATTTCAATAATAATAATAGTTTTTTTACCGCATAAATCCTTAGCAAAATATAGTAATATCTCAAATGTAAAGCTATAATACGATGAAAACTTCTGTTAATACATTTTTGCACCAGTTAATACACTTTATTAGCCTTTCTCAGCTCCAACTATCTACAAATTCGAAAGAACTTATATCATAACTGCATTCACTTATTCGTCCTGGGTCAATGCAGATATGCTGCGTTTTTCTTTGAGGCGACATCTCGGCACTCCTTTTCGTACTAATTGTATCATCGATGTCGATTGTAGCCAATCACTTCTTCGGCAGTTGTAAGCGTTGATTTAAAGATATATGGCCACCTATGCTCATCGAGTTTTAGGGTGTTGATTGAGAAGCAAAAGTGAGAATCGTGATCTTATGAATTTTAAGGTACTCGAATCTGGTGTCTAGGCATATTAAAAAAGCAACAAAGTCGATAAGCCTTGTTCCGTTCTCGCTAATTTTACAAAAAATATTTCCTTTCCTACCTTAACGTTGAAGTTGCCGATCATATTTTTAAATATCACTGTGAGGGTAGTGCTGATATGTTCCATCCAGAAGGTCAAAGAAACTATCATGAGCTGCACGAATACATTTTTCATTTCGTATATCATTACTAAAATACGACATCAAAAACGTTATTTTGGATTACGTTATCGATAACAATCCTATTTAAAATTGTCTCCTTTTTTCTATCAAGAATGGAAACTACAAAATAAGCTGAAACCATCAAACATTTCGATTGCAGAGCTGAAATTGAGATAGGACAATTCTTTGTTTTTTTCTACAGAATTTTGAAAATTTTTCAACAACTGGGTTCTATTACTAAAATGCTTCTGGTAGAGTCGTTTTTCAATCTACAAGTTTGATTTTTTTTTTAAAGTATGAATATTGATGAACAAAATACAAAAAAAAATTTGGTTAAAATATCTATGAATTTGTTTATTTTTAATTAATTTTGAAAAACTTATAAAATTTTTTTGTTTAATCAAACAATTCTCTATTGCGAAAATTCGAAGTTCGAAACCGTTGCTGGAAACCGTTGCTATCTTCGCACTTTGGTACCCCAAACGCGTCGGTTTTTTTCGAATTTCGAAACCGTTGCTGGCCCGTGTTGCTAACTTCACTACGGTTGAACTGCTGCTTATTAAGCAATTCGGTAAAACTTCATTCGTTGTTGATTCAGAGGCCAACCCAGCTCTGCGATCGAAATGAAACACGGAGACATTTTAAAGTGGAATTGTCAAACAATAATAAGTAAATTCAGCTCTAGCAAAAAAAATGTAGAAAATGATTTTTATCAGAGGTTGTTGTCTGTAACGAAACTTTTTTTTAATAAGACATTGCAAAACCAAATATTATCTTTTTGTAGTTCAAGCCAAGATTTTGTTATTTGATATGCAAAAGAATTACTAATATAGGGTGTCCCAATAAGAGCCCAATTTTAATATATATCTTGCTCCTTTTCAAAGATATAAGCCCGAAAATTTTATATTTAAATTTAATTTTTTCGTCTTTAAAAAGAATAACATTATCGAAAACGTTTGTCTTTCGTTTTTCGGCTTTCGTTTTTTATAGAAAATGTTATTGAAAATAACGTTATTCATAACGTATTCATGCAGCTCCGCATTGCAGGCATCTATAGTCAATGCTTTCATTGTGTTGTCCATCACCTGGATTGCTGATATGTCAAGCGAGGTTTGTCATTAGGAGACGTTTTTATGTGGTGAAATTTGTTTGTGCTTATTCATAACAGAAGCTTTCAACGCCCTCTTTTGCTTATGTCTGGCTTTTGCTTATGTCTGGTATTACCTTCGTGGCGGTTATGACCAATGGATAGCCATTCATCTGAACTTATACATACATACCATTTGTAATCCAAAAAACATTTAACATTTCTTTAGTAATTTTATTACGTTTAATAATAATGCCACCGGATCTTGATATAAGTTTGTATTATTGTTTGTTCGTTTAAATCGTTTTTCTTAGCCATTCAGTTGCAGCAGCCACATTTCGATTAGACTCATTCATATGACGTCTTGTAATATTTTGAACTCCCTTTGACCATCATAAATTCTCAATGCCACCTTTTTCTATGTGTACGAGTACACACAAGTACATAAATACATTTGTATGTATGGTTGGAGTATATACGGTATGAACTTACCTAACCATGTCGTACAATCAATTTAATTTTCCCAATAAACTGCAGTCAAACAAATCAAATCAAAAAGCTAAAATGATTTGTAAACAAGTTTCTGCTTATTGTAAATTTCATGCTGTTTCGCAGGACATAAGAAAAAAGTAAAAGTAAAAGAAAAACTAAGAAAGAGAACAAGAAGAACAAGAACAAGAAGAGTTTTGTAAACAACAGCGAACCATAAAGAAAAGTTTCCGTCCGTTCGTCTGACCGGAAATTTTTTGTCTTTTATTTCAATTTAGCTGCAAACGTTAACAAAACAAAAAAAAACGAAGTATTGATCAGAAATAAACAATCTTCGCTAAACTAGCAAATATTAGCACTCCTCCTTCAGTGTCAGAGTGGATTGCTTTGTGAAATGGAGGGGAGTGGGTGCAGCGCAAAAGAAATACATACATATACAATATTTCATACATTGGCATTATTAAGTTATGGCAGCGGCACATTGCAGATGCTCCAAGGTAGAAACACAATAAAGAAAATAAATAAATAAATATCCTTGCACACGCGGTCGTCCCAAGCTCAGCATGCCATACTCTTAATGCTATCGCCCATACCTGCCGACGGCACCATGCCCAATTTGATATTGTGTTCGTACTCGCATTGAGGAGGAATTGCTATCGTTTTGGCATTGAATAAATTTTTCTTTCGCAGATCACAAAGCAGAGACGAAAGTCCCTCACCGTACACAGTGGCTCATCTGCAAAACATTTTACTAGTATATATGTACATCTATATATTGTATATAAAAATGAATTCTTCTTTCTTTCTTTCTTTCTTTCTTTCTTTCTTTCTTTCTTTCTTTCTTTCTTTCTTTCTATATTTCTTTGTACCAAATGGGCGTCTAAACCATTCATACGATTTTGATGAAATTTTAGGGAGTTGCTGTGGTCACGCCAACTTAGGGCAAAGAAAATTTTGCACGCCCACCTATTACGCCACAATTTGTAAAACCAAGTTAAAATATTCGATTATTTCGCTAATATTGCTCCTAAAAATCTGAAATTTGGTATGTCTATTTTATAAGTGGGTGTTATACTTATCAGATCACGCCCACTGTTTGTCAATAGTTTCGTGTTACTTCTCTAAAATGTTGAATACTATATAAATTTATTATTAAACTAAACTTAATTGTATTAAGATACTAAGATAGTTAGTATCCGGCGTTGACCGGAATTAGCTTTGAATAGAAAAACGTGTGCGATAATAAGTTCCCGGTACTCCCCGTTGTAGTGTTGCTTAGTTAAGCGGCGGGCGTTAAATTGATTCTACCACGCTCATTTTTGGTGGAGTAATCGACAGTGACCTTTCAGACTCAGATTTACAATTTTTAGGACCAGTATCAGCAAAACTAATGAATATTTTCACTTAATTGTACAAAT
The DNA here is from genome assembly GCA_949127995.1 of Suillia variegata. NCBI lineage: Eukaryota > Metazoa > Arthropoda > Insecta > Diptera > Heleomyzidae > Suillia > Suillia variegata. Next base: position 22,159,326 of record OX421843.1, read on the forward strand.
TGTGGGAGTATTAAGTAGGCGTGGCAAAATTCCATTCAAACGGATGAATGGGTTAGTTGCACATAAGCTTAAAAAAATGATCAAAATAAAGAAATAAACAAACATTAACTTGTATTGCATATATATATTTATTATCCGTACAACATTTCAGTACTGAAAATTTTCATATTTGTTGTAACTGCTGAACCACTGTACCACTGTATCCTGTGTAAAGTTTTGTTCTTCTTCTTGCGTATTGAAGGGAGCTCCTGCAGGGTGCTTTTAAGACGTTGAGTCGACCTGCTAACATGCCAACCCAGCCCGTTCCGCTTGCGATTTGTTTGCGATTTATCTGTCTTCGTCTGCAGTCAACTGCAAAAGTCTAATGGACTGCAATTGATTATATGTGTCAATAATGATGGAGTGTCTTGCCCGAATCCAGTGTGCTGAAGAATCAAAAGTTCAACTCAATTGTTGGAAAGCAGCGGGGTCGGGCGCTGTGGGTGTGCCCATGGACGTGCACGATAGGAAGTATATCTTTGTATGGAGTATTTGGAGCATTACAGTGACATGACGCCTTTGATTTGAGGACAAAAAGTGGGTTGTTGTTGTTGTTGTTTTTTTTTAATTCCGTTTTAAACTTTTACATTGATACTAACGTAGGAACTTAGTGACAAGTGTGTGTCTTATATTTTAGAATTCGTCTTACAATGTAATTTAAAATTTTTACAACAATTCTTTAGAATATCTTCAAAATGTTATCAGGTCCCCGGCAGAATATTAAGATTGCGAAAATTTTTACCTCAAGGATAACTTTGAAAAATGGATATAAAAGTAGGCATGATCAAAAACTATTTCTACTCATTAAATTAAATCAGTCGGTCAGGTAAGTCCGTTCTAATGCAAAACCTATGGAATAATTAAGAACAATAATTTAACTTTCTCCAGAAATAATCTGAATTTCTCATTTTTCTTAGAAATAATTAAATTAAATTGTAGCATGATTAAAAAATTTGCCGAGCCAACTCGGTCTACCAGATACTCATTATTTAATTATAATATGATCATTAGGAACTTGTAGACCGAACTCGCTCATAAAGTTTCATACCAATAGATATGCTCTTTTTTTAAGTTATGTAGGGCACGCTGAAACTCTTGAAAATTTTCAGTGGAAGTACAATAGAAAAGTATGTACAGAATCCACGCTGATCATGATAATGCAATGCTCATAAAAAATGTATGTAAAAACATCACGCCAAAACAAAAACAACAATCGTGGTTTATATAATTTGTGCCATACATATATGTACATATGTAACGCAAAATTGTTCAAAGAAATATATTCAAACTGGATGCTGTCATGTATTTATAATTTAACATGGCTACCACGCAAGAACCAGCCCAGCACATTGAAAGTTTAAAATTTAAAAGTTGAAAATGAAAAATCTGTTCCCTGTGGGCCATTCAAATGTCAAAATCGCGAAGTTATCCGCTGCAGAACATGACAGCTCAATATAATCATGTTTGTATTTCAATGTCAATTGAATTGAGAGTTTCTATCCACCACTCATTTGGCATTTTGCGTTTAAATACCCAAGACGGCGAGTGCGCTCAGGCCAATGGTGCATTTGAAAGCGGTATGTAAGACCGATTTGTATATTTTTGTAACATGGCTGGAGGCAAACAGAAATATTAAAAAGTATTATTCCTTCAATTTGTTTATTTAAGTAAATGTGTATATTCAGGCATGTACCTTAAGTGGTATTCCTTTTTAAACCTGGTATTCATGCTATGATAAAATAAGTTTTTCATCAAAAATACAAAATTAAGGTGGACATTTTTTCTTGTACTAAACTACATATCGAAAAGTATTGATTTAGTCAGTTCTAAATTCGGGCTGAACTTTTCTGCCTTGAGCACTTTTTAATAAACTAATAACTAACAAATTTAATAATAAGAGCCTTTTGTCTAACATAATTTTCCCTTCCAGTTAATTAATTAAACTAAACAATAATTACATATACACTAACATGTTTTTTTGTAATAGCAGAGATTGGATGCGATTATGTTTATGATTATTTCAAGTCTAAAAAGAAGCGAGATACAACACCATTCCACCCACAATTCTCATCTAAATTAGGATAACGCAGGCATCTGCTTAATGAAGAAACCTGCCTGCCACATTTCTGCTTTCGAAATGCTAATAAGAAAAGTTTGCACAGAGCCTTGAGTGGACTAAAAAACAAAAAGGAAAACAAAATCCGTCCGGGACTGTTGCGGTGACAGTCTTACTTAGTGGCAAAAAGCAACGCTTTAAAAAGTTTTTCAATTAAAAAATATTAAATAGCTACGGGACATTTTACATTAAACGCCGTTGTACGCCGAGTACGTACAATTAATTCCATATTTTATTGTAAAGCAAATGGAAATCGTGCAAAGTAAACAGAAAACTTAGTTGAGGTATGCAATTTTTAAAACTAAACTGAAATTATACATTTTTTTTATAATTTTCCATTTAATTATTAAACTCGCATGGGAGTACAATACCATAGCAAAGGCCTTATAAAGAGTTTCGTCTCCTTTTTTAATTAAAAAGTACTAAATATGTTTACTGATACACCACATAACAATCCATAATCACTGAGTTGAGCACATCTTAAATATTTTAACTCTTAACTTTTAACGAATCAAAAAGTTAACTTAACCTTTGCGCTAAGCAGAGACACGTGTCTTACTCTGAAAAGTTGTACCCGATAGTTCCGGAACTAAGTATCTCGGTATGTACCTCGGCTTCAAAGCGCTCAATCTAAAATTCTGCAAAAAAAGGCTAAAGCTCCTTGGTATTTAATAAAAACAAACATGATAAAAAATCAATAAATTTGAGTTCTCATGCAGAGAAAAAGTGGGTAAACTTCGTGGTGCGGCAATGTTGAATAATCCAGAATTTTTACAACACATATTGAAATATTTTGAGAAAAGAACAAATTTGATTTCTAACCTGGACCCATCAGTCAAATATTGAAATCTAAATATCTAAAAGTACGAATATAAATTTGATTATAATATTTTTACCATGATTCGCGTTTATATCCCTAATTTGAGAAAGCATTTAAATATATACAGACATACATACATACTCGTATGTACATAAATATGTACATGGTAGATTTTTAAATGCATTTATAGTACACGCGATTCACACCTTATTTTTACCACTCACTCAGATAATAAATTCAATTTGGAAAGTAAAACATGCGATTGAGGCAAATATCACTGTGGAGGATGTTATCACGTGCAATGCCAAAACTTTCACATCCACGTTCGCACCGTAAATTTTACAACTCGACAGCAAATAAACAAGTATTTGTTCAATACACACCACGCCAGTTCAGCTGCTCCTGCAGACTTCATGCACACCAGCCATCCACCAGCCACCAGCCAACATCGACTCTTTCATTTATTTGTTCAGCTGACAAAAAGTCGCTTGCCGCTTGCCGATTGCCGCCACCCACACATTTTTAATTGAAGCAACTTTATTCGGTCAGGTTGGTTCCTAGGAAGCACGATAAAGCTACAAACTATTTTCTTAAATTGTAAGAGATCATTGGACATTGTATTTGCGACACTAACTGCACTCTGTTGCTTTTCGGAACATGTCCAAAAAGCAAACCCCTTGCATGCCACACAACTGTCTTTATTATAACCTACGCCATGCGCAAGTACGTACCGTAGGGTATATACAGTTTGTTTTTCCATTTGTAACGCCCATTAGGAGGCGTGTGTAAATATATACTCGCATATATTAGCGTTAAATCAGAACTATTATAACCATAAGCAATTAAGAAATTATAGGCGGTCTCATTAGGATGGTTCATGATTTAAAAAAATGTATTAAATATTTTTAAGTCATGAACCACCCTTATTTCTTTACTTATTTTATATCGTTTGTGTAACAAAATAACCAATTAAACTGGTAAGGGCTGGATATAATTACAAAGTAGCAAACATGGACCATCTAAATTCATCAAAAAGTTTTTACAAAGATTCAACCCAATATCTCTAAGGTTGTCAAGATATCGTGTTATCAAAAATTTAGTATTTTTTTAAAAGAGTGGACGTGGTCATGAACGTTTTTTTTTTGTTGCTGAATTTTGGAAAGTTTGTTCATACTGTTTTGGTTTTAAAGCGTTGTGGTTCGGTTGAAAAGTTGTTGGAAGTGGAAAATTTTGCGATTTGAAAATTCAAAAGAAATTTTAAATTAAACGAGCCGTTGCTAAAGTTTTGGCTGTGAAAAAGTATTAAGAGTAACGACACATACTAAGTATGTGCATATGTACATATTATGCAGTAACATACACGGAGAAAAAAAGATGTTTGTCTTAAATAAAAAAAATATATTTTTTTTTTTTTTTTACAAATTTGCTTTACGACAAATAAATTAATATTATAAACGCCTAACTGAGCATGGGTTGAAGTGTCTCATTATTTTAGGGAATAAGCTACTGTTCCACCATTGGAGAACTTTGGTAAAGCTTTATGTTTTTTTACTTATCTATAAGTTTTTATTGTTTTTATAAACATGTGAACCAAGAGGAGCAGGAAACGGCTGAACATGTTATTTGCTCTTATCCAGCGATGGGAAGACACAGACTTAACTCCCGAGGCAGTGGGATTCTAAATCATATAGTTTTTTTCGCATATAATTTTATTTCTACTTGTTGTTGTATTGTTAACTTGATTTTTAAATTTACTTTTGTCAGTAAATTTCCTTTCAAAATGTTCACAGAAGAACACGAATTTTTGTAAGTAGTTTTCCTAATTTTATATTACATGTTATTTTTAAAAAAGATTTTAACATCGTTTAAAATAAAACGTGTTTCCTAAAACTCAACATTTTTTTAAATAAAAATTCAAATGGAGAACAGATCTGGGAGAAGAATGCAACCGGTAGCGCACTCTCCGCAATCGATTTGGATCGACGACGAAGACGAAGGAAACGAAAACGCAAGAGCAGATGCAGGTGCAGGAATCCAAGAAGAAATTAACGTTTCGGCGCATGATGTCAGCGGAAATTGGTTACATGAGGCAGTCTTTGCCAGCGCCACTTTTGAAAGCGACGCCTTTTTCTGCGCCGCCTTTGTCACGAAATATGAAACAAACCGCGAGCTCATACCGTTGGGTAACAAATTAAATCTGGATATCTGACTATTAGGTTAGGTAAGGTTGAACTGGCTGACCGAAGCCACGCATAGACCAATTGGGTCCTTAGCGATACCAGGTTGAGATCCTTTTTGACTATTTTAAGAGTTGACGTCTTTCAATCTGCAAGAACGATTCCATCTAATCGCTCAAACCTAGATGCTCATAGATATCTTAAACAAGTTTTAGATAGTGCAGGACAAGAACAGAGGCGATGCTCCAGAGTTTCCCCTTAATCCGAGTTTTTTACAGCTTCTGAATTCACTATTATTAGATCTGATCTGTTAATATGTTTGGCCTTTTTCTCAGTGTACCTATTTGCATTAGGCTATAACAACCGAAGTTGCCAAAATTGTTAGGCTACAGTCAGAACTGCTCGAACTTCCTGAAATGGTACCCTGAAATGTTGCCAAACCCCGATAACAATTTGCGAGCGTGCCAAAACGTAACCGGATTGCATGTTGCACTTGCAAATGAAAATTTTCACCTCATTGACTGAACAAAATGTTGGTCGCTTTCCATTATGTTTGAATTAAATATTGATACACAAAAAGCCGAGCCAAAAAAAAAGAACAAGAAAGGACAAAAAAAAACGCCGCACGGTTTAATTACGTGTGTACTTCCAATAGTTTTCAATTCGCGAATCCACGGCGCAGCCTACACACTTTCATCCACACACACACACACACACTTCCATTCGCTCGCTACGTTATCAGGCATTTGTTGTTGTTTTTTGCGGCATCGATTTTCTGTTCAATGAACAATTTTTATTGAAATTGTGAAGCTTTATAAACTAGCAACGCGAATTTTGTATGGAACTAAATACAAAAAAAATACAAAAAAACGAACGCAATGAATGTTTATGTTGAATAATTTCATTTTTGTTTCGAACAGATTAAGGTGCAATATTTTGTTGGAGTTTTTTTTTCACGAATAGTATTTCTGTTTAATATACACATGTACTCGAATGTACATAAGTACCTGTACACATACACAGTTGAAACAACAAATGAAATGTTTAACTTAAAGTTTATTTTCATAAATTTTGTGTAAAAAATTGTTTAATCTTAACTGCAAAATTTTAATATTTCGAGTTGTAAAAATATCTAGCTCGGCAAGTTTCTGTTTCTTTACTATATACTTGGACATACATATACATGAATGCATACAATTACATACATGCACTAGAGTGTTGTAAACACAAAATTTGGAAAGTAAAAAAAACTAAATTTAAGATTTCTAGATATACTTATATAAAGCATTAGTGCGAAGGCTTATCAAAAGTGAAAGATCAAAATAAACGAATTTAAGATTAACATTTGAACAGTTTTCTATCAGCAATTTACTCATTTTTACTCCTTTAATCGCACTAAAGGCGTTCATTCGACGGTATTCGTTGTACATGGCATAGGTAGGAAAATATGTTTGATGGTCAGATAAAAAACAGTGATATAAGATTTCTTCAATGCTAAACGATAATTAAAATTGAAACTATTTAAAAACAACCTACACAACATAAATTTAAAATTGGAATATATTCGTATTGAATATTAGTTTTTTTTTATTGAAATAAAAAGTTATTTAAATAAAATAAAATTTGGATGGGTTCGAATAAATATGTAGGAAAATAGAAATGTACATATGTATGTAAGTATGCTTATTTAAGAAATAGATGTTAGATAGAAATTGACTTTTGGAGCGCTATTTCGCGTAGACTTCGCTGTCCTTATATACCAGCATAATCAGTAGTGTTTTTTTTTGTTGCTTCCTTTTTTTCTTTGCCGGCATTTTATAAACGTTTTAATTTGAATTCAGATTGTTTTTTGTTGGGCTCCGTATAGATATAAACTGGATGTTTTAATGCTGAAACCTTCAAAGTCCTATTATTTTCAAAACCACTGCGTCCAACTACTAATTAAAAAAAAACAGCCAGCAGCTAAGTTCCAATTACCTAACGGGGCAAAAAGCGTAAAACTGTAAAAAATTGTTTTGAGGTGCAAATGAGCAACTGACCTCCACATCCTCAGTTGGCTGTGCCTGCTCATGCTTCATATTTCAAGCACATTAGGTTACGAAAGAACTTAACAAAATATGGCGGCACAACTTCCGGTGCAGGAACTGCAACTAGATTCTGTTTTTTTTAATAAAAATATTTTTTTGATTTCTTTAAGTATAAAAATTTAGAAAATGAAAAGTGCATCGTTTAAAAATGAATGACGCACACACAAATTCAAAATGACCTTAAAAAGTCAAATAAAAAAGATAAAGTAACATTGTATTATAAATACTTCCGACTATGCTTTTTATACATGAGCAAGTCAGGAACTTTCATTTCAATACTAGGTTTTCTAATATACTACTACCTCCACTATTTTTAATTCAATAGGTTTTGTACTTGCATCATTTTTAAGCCTCGACCGATATACTCTTACTATTTATTGATAGCTCAGTGGATTAAAAACTTACAACAAGACAATTAACCAGTTCACTCGGCAAATTATAGTTCTTTTGATTTTCAAAGCTTTTAAATGAGTATGACAACACAAAGCTTTACCAAGGACCACTGATGATAGCATAGCAGCACCTTGATCAGAAATTCATATTGGATGTGGCTGTGTCCAATAATCAGTGGATCGTAACCTATATAAGTATCAAAACATTTAGTCTGTAATGTTTGGCAGAATTTGAAGTGTTTTCTACTTCTTGAGAGTAGACGTCATAGATCGGCCGATATGTATGAATATGATTTGTGAATAAATACTATTATCAATATTTAAAAATTTTCTGGTAGGTATGTAATTTATGAAAATAGTAAAAGCGTGTTAAGGTCCATCTAGTTTGTCTCATGTTTAACCGAAATGTAGTACAAAATTTAAACAAAAATATATTTAATGCTTTTTGTGGTAATCTGGCAATGTTCAGCCTATTTAATCAAAAATAGTTTAGTCATAAACATACATATATTAAAAAAAGTCAGATTGAGCATTTTTTCCGTTAATTTTTTTTTTAAAATTTACGTATTTTGGTCTATGGAAATATTTATTGGCATTTTCAATAAAAGTTGGCCACTCCATAGATCCACCAATACATCCGTGTACGTTTGTGTGTGTTTAACAATGGATGCATTTTAAGCCGACATTTTTACGCTTAATATCTTTTGATGTGGTTTCGTTTCGGTCCAAAAAAAAAGCAAGCTTTTCCCACTTGATATGTTAATCGACACAAAAGAATATCAAAAATTGCACACAGAAGCATTTTGACTTTTTTCTTCGCCATGTTTCCATTTCCTTTTCAAGAACCATAAAAAGCCACTTCAGAGTGTTTCACAATCGGCTGCGGTTGAATACTTCATCGAATGCTGCACTCGTTTAAGTTGATTTAGGAGCCACTGTCACGAGAGTCGAGTCGAGTCGTTGGAAACCCTTTTCGAACGGTTGCCAGATACAAAGGAATCTTTTGAAGATTTTCCATTTTCCATGCACACATTCCAAGTAGAAGCAATAGAGAAGACTTATTGAGATATTGACATCATGTACATATACGCAGACACTTTCAATATTCCTTAACAATTTTTTAATTCAGTGCTGAACAATTTAATAAGCTAGAGAGAGATTCGCGTGGTCCACTTTTGTATGCAAAGAAATTTTCGTTGTAGTAGACATATCATGCAGTCACATCAGTGATTATTTGAAAAACTGAAATTAATATTTATATGTGGGATTTAGACATTGACAGACTGATTACAGACCTAATTATTTACAATACTTACTTGTTTGATAAATACTGTATACAAATGCAATATGTTTGTTTGTTGTTGTTAAGTGTTCATTGAAATGTTAATTTATGAATTTGTCAGAATTGGAAACAATTTTGTAGGAATAACAAAAACTTATACTTGTAAATACAATTTAAACAATAAAATACCTCATTATTTAATTTTCAAATTAATCAAACAATCATCAGGTTTGTGATTGTCAAACACAACGCCTACATTTTGGGGGCTCAACCTAAACCAGAAATTTGCAATTTGGAGTGCAAATTTCGAGAAGAAAAAAAAGATCGAGGAGGACACGTTTGAGATACGTGTCAGAAAAATTGAAGGGCACGTTCGAGATACGTGCCAGAAGAAAACAAAAATTAAAAATAGAGCTGTGCGAGAAAGCTGCTCGAGAAAACCACGCGAGAGGACTAAGCGAAAACTTGGAGAATTGGCTTTGAAATTTAAGAACGGCTTCTACGGTACTTAGCCGCCTCAAACTCATCGACTACCGCCATACAACCGGTCGATTTAAATGATGATGACAATTCAGAATATGAAGATGCAGTGCTTCAACCTGCTCCGTGGGTTCAAGACAATTCACTTTGAACGATATTAAAGATTCTGTGTCTTGTTTTGGTGGAACGAATTCACCAAATGTAAATTTTTGGTTAGGCGATTTTGAAAGTAATGCATCAGTGGTTGGATGGAATGCATTACAGAAATGAATATATGCAAAACAATTATTGACAGGTGCGGCTAAAATATTTATTAAAAATCAAAATATTATCCGAGATTTTCAAAGTTTGAAAAACGCACTAACGGATGAATTCTGCAAAAGGCTGCCATCATCGGAAACTCATCGAATGCTTAGTAATAGACGGAATCGGCCTACTGAAAGTTATCACGAGTATCTTTATTCCCTGCTTGAGATTGCAAGCCAATTGCACTTGATGAAGAGAGTATTATTGACTACTTTGTTGAGGGCATTCCTCAATCAAAATTTAATAAAATGATATTATACCAAGCAAAACCTATAAGTCAGCTGGAAGATCAAATAGGCGTGTATGAAAAAGTTCGTGGACCTCTAACACAATCATGCAGGAATGCAACACAGCCAACACGTGATCAAATGGATTATCGTCAAGTACGTGGACGGCGATGCTTCAAATGTGGTATCGAGTCCCACAAGCATAATAGTTTGTACAAAATCTGCCACGCCCACAATTTTATACATAGAAATATAGTATACATATAAATAAAACCCCATTTGAAATCAATATTTCAATTAATGCGACTGGAATATTACTCACAGTTTACAGTCCAGTCCTGTACCAAATACAAAATATATAAAAAAAAATGTATCTAAAAAGGAGCTTTCGTAGCGTCTAAAAGATTTATCGTTCGTGTATTTGAAGTTGCTAACTTAGAAAATAACAGCGTACTAATGTTCAATCTGTGCAGCACTTAACCGGAAACTAATAAATCAAATGTTAAAAATAAACAAATTGGTTAGTTTTCATCTTGGATATAAATAATTAAATGAAAAAATAAATAAATATATATGATGCAAATAGTACCTTGATAAAAATTAAATATTTATTTAGGAATTTAAGATTTCAGCATTAAAATAACTACAAAAAGCAGTTAGTTTGAAATGGTGCTAAAGAAGCTGATGGCATACCAGGCGAGTGAAAAGAGGTTTGGTGAGTGAGACGGTAGGAGAGTGAAAAAGAAAAGATAAACGACATCATTTTTTAACTCGAACGAAATTTAAAACGAATGATTCGTGTGCAAACGAATTCGTCTGTGATTATATTTTACGTTCTTCGTTTTAACTTTAACTATATCGATATGACCGATTATAAGAGGGTAGACCTTTTCACTATCATTTATGCAGCGATTTATCGTTTACAGTATCATTAATAATCCCTCCTCAGCCGCCTCTGTCCTGTTTGCGCTGATATCAAATAAAAATCCCAAGTGCAGTCAGATTTCCCGAGATTTATTTTTTTATTTGTCTTATTCCACAAATCTCAGTCACAACTGATTTAACTGGTATTGGCAGATGTAGTTACTAAGCATGTACCTTCAGACAAAATTTAATCATCGTAACGAGCCGTAATCGCATCTATCGGTGAGCTTAAAATTGGGCATGATATACAATATTACTGATAGGTGACCATTTATTTATAACTACGCCCACTTATATTTAATCTGTCTACAGTGAGTATAACAACTTAAACACAAAATTTTAGATTTTTAGCAGTAATTTTAGAAAAAACATATAACTTTTGGTTATGGAACAGAAACGTTATACATTTCTTCCTTAATCACTTGAAACGCATAAAGAGAAAGGTAATCCAACTTTAGTACCTGTAAAAAATTATCCACAACGACTGATTTTTTTTACATATAATTCGAGACTTGAACTAAGAAACCTTTTGCGGGGGTGCGAACAACAACTCACATAAGTTTTTTCGCAGTCGCTTAAATGATATTGGAAAGCATATGGACAGACAAACATTAATCTATATATACATATTTAATCATATATATATACATATATAGATTAAGTAACAAAGAGTACGTATATGACTGTATCTGCCATCAAACGACATCTGATTTACTTTACAAATTAACAGTTCCTTCAACTGGTGAATGAATGGCACTTAGCTATTCCTCTTCCATGTGTGGCGGAAGAAAGCAAATCGATTAATTTGCTTGATGTCTTGATGTCTTGTTTCTCGTGCATGAATGGTTTTAGTTGTTGGTTGGTATAATCCTGCGGAAATGTCTCTAATATGTTGGTCATTAACTTAATGAGTACTCAAACTCGGGATACATCACATCATCTGACAGATTGCCTTGAAAATAAATGAAATGTATTCCTATCTAACGAAATATACTCGCACACTTGTACATAGTTACATTTGATGCGCTTCGTCTTTTTGCGATTTTTTTAATTGCAGTCCATTTTGTGACCTTAATAAAAGTCGTTTCATTAGACTTGGAATGTACAAGTAACTAAGCCCGAATGAGCCATTAACAAGTTAACTTTAAAGATATGTATAAAAATAGATAAAATTCGCAGTATTTAATCTAATTCGGTTGATAAGAACATTAATTGTACAAGACACATTCTTGTACTTTTATTGGAATTTGTGTTCAGTAAATTTGACTATATATATATTTTATTAATTTAAATCAACTAAATTATAATAATTAAACATATTATTTTAAAAAGCAAAAGTATTTTGGTTCATTTTTGAAAACCAAAACTAAAGGAAGCACAGATAAAAATATAAACTCTACTGGATTCAATGCCTATACTACATACATTTGTGACCTTAAAAGTAATTTCACTTTATAATTTATTGTATCATGGTTTGAATATTATGTACAAACATCTTGTGAGACACAATAAAGTTAATTTTTCATATAAAAACTGTTTGCTTTTCCTTTTGTTATATGCATTTACATGAATGAGGACAATAAAAAAATATTAGTTCATAAGACAGAACAGAAAAAGGTTAGTGTGAAGTCTTGATATAGAACACAAATTTAATATCCTTTACTAACAATTTGTTTGTTTTCAGACAAAGTTATAATTTATTTTTCAGCTATTTTGAGAAGAAAAAAATTCAGTGAAGTAAAAATAAAATTTTAATGTACGCGTCCTTAGGAAATTGGTGTCAAAGTTCTTGTGGAGAAAGAGCCACAAAAGTGTAGCAATTATTTCTGCCATTCATGCTCGCAGTAAGGGTCGCTCTGACGGCTTAGCGTATCTCCTCTAACCTCCTGCGCTATCTTTGAGCAATAAAATCCTCTTTAGAAAGCGTAGAATTAGACGCCTCCTTCTGTGAGTGTCCTTCGTCGGATGGCACATGGCAAATGCATCTGCATACTGACGTGTTTTAATTTCAAGTCAAATGTGTTGCACGTTACAACAAATTCTTGAGTCGAGTTGAAGGTAATTGTCACACGTACTTAACCCAAAAGAGGAAAGGACTTACACCAGGAGGTTTACTTGAACTCTTGACTAGACATCAAATTAGGGTCATTAATTATTAAAACCAGCAAAGGCGTCCATCGTTTCCTAGTAATTTTTACAGACACTGAGATGGTTATATGTTGTAGTTATGAATCAAAACTATGGCTTAAACACTTCAAAAATGGAGACCTAAGTATTATGCACAAAAATAAAGTCCTTAAGAAAGGTTTTCTTTGTAAGAAAATTGCTTATTATGCAGATCAGTAGGTGTTATCTTTCATTTGAATTTTTAAATTTAAAAATTTTAATGCATACCAAAAAAAAAATAACTATTTCTAATGTAACGTAATTACCTGTTAATTAACCAGTAGCGCTACTTAGTTTAATTTACTATTACATTAAAAAAAGTTGTCATACGTGGGAATGATGAGAAAAATAGTATAATACATTTAATATGCTGGTGCATCGGTTGGCATTTCCTGCAGGGTAGTGAACAAGTGTTCTGTGTGAAATTGCGTCAATGACACCAACAACAACAACAACGATGGAACTAGTGTTTTAATTTTCCAAAAAAAATACAAATTACAACAAACTAAATTGTTCGTTTGGACGACTAAAGATGTTATGCGCACGCATGGGCTGTGGGGTTAACTTTGGTATTCTAATAATATTTGTAACACCGATAAGGAGACATCAAATTATGACAATTAATAAACAAACGATAGGTGTCGAAGTCTGAATCAACTTAACGATGTCCGTTTATTGTCCGAGATATCGACCTGCAATTTGATATGTAAGCTTCTATTGTCCAAGCTATGGCTATGGCAAAATGTAATTCTTCTAATAGATTTCATCTAATCTTGTTTCGTATTTAGCAATCTATAAAAATGTCATCTAACATCTTAAACAATTACTTTTAGAGCACCACAAGATATATCTAAAGGGGAAAAACGTTTAAGTTGCAGACTTCTTGGTTTTACTACTCGGTCTTAAATTTTGTGTCTTTGGAAAGACTAGTTACCCGGTATGGAACGGGTTATATTTTGAATAGAAATAAGTGTACAATAATTAGCGTAATTTCAGGATACTCCTCGTTGTATTGTTTCTAAATTACTGACCACTCCTATTTTTGGTGAACTTATTGACAACGACTCTACGAACTGAGATTATAATTATTATTAATAAAGCCTAAGGATGCACTGCGACCTGAAAGATCTATTGTGCAGCCTGGTTGCCCTACAAACACAATTCAAGACTATTTACAAATCTCGTAATTGTAGTGTGGGTTTAATTTTTACTATGTCACTTGGAACTAGAATCCCGTTGCCTAAGTAGTCAAATCTACGTCTGAGAGACCAATATTCAGATTGTACATTCAAAACATTCCGGAAGGTGTAATGTTGGCTGACCCGAAATTGACATGTTGTTAGGTGTTGAAAGGAGATCGGTCAAATACCTTCGCTTGTACATGAATGTTAGTTAAATTGCTTAAGTTCGGAACAGTCCCATAGTGACATATGTATGTACATAAGTACATGCTGGTTGGTACAAAGTAATAAAGCTCGATATTAGGCCTCGAAATGCCAACAACCAACATGACCGACCACCAACACACAAAGTAATTGAAATGTGGTTACGTGTTGCCGCTGTCACAGGACGTGTAAGCTCAAAGCGGCTTATGGCAGCCACTATAAAGGATTTTCACCACACCTGTTTTCGCTTCAATTAAAGCAAGATTGGGGGTGGGGGGTGTGTAGGGGCTTGCACTTGGTACAACCAATGGAAATATACAATTTACGCTATTGTAAACGGTCGTTTATGCGAGTACATCGGTCTCAATTGAGATGTTGGGTAATGGGGTTAACTACGCAGATCTTAATTATAAAAAAGAATCCATTCAGCCTGTTACATTTGTGACATATGGCTACAATATAATATTAAAAATGTAAATAAAATGTTTCAGAAATATCTCGAAAATTTTAAAAGACGGACATCGTTAAGTCATATATACATACATACATTCATACATATACACAATTGGAAATACTTTAAACCATGTTACAAAAGCAGAAAAAAATATAAAATTCACAATCGGTGAAATTTCTGCAAAACTGGAAAATTTAATTTTTAATTTGATCGTTTCGCAAGAAAGAGTTTGAGTTGTCGAGCTTGTTCATTTTAATAGACCTTGTGTTTGTTTGTTCCTTTTGATGGCAACTCTTTTAAAGTGTGAAATGTCTATTACTGTGTAAAGTACCTAACTACTTCAGTAATATTCCTTTTCTACAATTCTTATTCAAGTGAAAAACACAACGTAAACTCGAAACGAAAATGTAAAACAAATATTTGGAAAATTAAAAACAAAAACCCGAAAATAGAAAATAATTATGGTATTTAAATGTGGCATTGATGAGCTAAAAGTCCTCTGCACGAGATATACGATTGTGAAGGGCTCTTGCAACATGAAAGCACAAGGCGAACATTGCTTCTAAATGCCACTTAAACGAATGCAGCCACATCCTTGCAACAACAGAAACAACAATGCCATTAAAACAAGTTTCAGCATTCCAGTTGCATATCGTAACTTTCACTTTAGGCGGCCTCCCTGCCATGGTTGTTGTTGTTGTTGTTGTTGTTGTTGTTGTTGTTGTCGTTGTTGTTGTCGTTGTTGCATAGTAAAATGGCTAAAATATTTGCCAAACTTTCTCTGACTTGATGATGGCTTAAATGGTATCTAAGTGCCAAGGCAGAGCCTTCTGTAGGTTTACCAGTGTAAATATCAAAGTTTGTGCGTATGTATTTATTCATATGTATATGTGCATGTAGGCAAATATATGAGAGTGTATTTTATCAGATGCATAAGTCAAATATTCATAATTTTCGCTCAAAGTTTGTACGAAAACAAATACATACACCAACGAATTAACACCTAACAACGCATTTACGAAATCATTATATATGTATGTATACACATATATTCAATATATACTCACATGATTTAATATGCTTGCTTGTTTTCGAACCCAACAAGCATTGAGATTTTATACCGATTTGATATCAAAGGACTTTCACAAATATCAAACATTTGAAAATTATTTGAGGATGATTTGATAATCTCAAGGAAGGAAGGAATTTTTTTCTCTATTTGAAAACTTCATTAAATCTCAATGTTAATTCTGAAATAGTTGTTAAACGTTGAATCTCAAATGGATTTTAAGTTTTTAAATCATTTCAAATTCATGTTATAATGTAATTCAAATTTAATTTTTAATTCAAGTTAATTTCATGTTTCCTTAAATAAATTAAAACGCTTGTGATTGTAATTATAAAAATAGGTACAGTAATAGTAATAAAAAAATAAATATCGTTAATTATATAAGTTCTTTTTATAGACTTATAATTATTTTTCTCTACGAAACGAGTTCTGGCTTATTGAAAAACAGGAAAACTTGTTAATTCGGTTCAATCAGTTCATTCTTAATTGGCAATAAGGTTTGCTAACAGAGCAAATTGACTATTTCTTCACTTTCTCGATTTATTTTCATTCCTGTTCATATATTTTTTTCTATATTTTAATTACAGAAAATAAAAAATTACTTTTTATAAGATAAGATCACAGATAAATATTGTATATCGATTAATCCAATTTAAAAATTTCAAGTCAAATTTCCAATCAACCGCAAATTGAATTCAAATTTGAAATTCAAGTGATTTCGAAATGATTTGCGAATAAGTTTGAAATTAAATTTAAGATGTAATTTGTTATTTTGTTAAGCTGTTGTGTCTCTTAATGTCGAAGCTCACCTTCACAGCTTCGACATAACCAATTTTCTTGCTATCTTTTTATAAGACTTTAAATAGAGAAAATTCGTTCCACATTTGTAGAGGATTAGGATCTTAATGTCGAAGCTCACCTTCACAGCTTCGACATAACCAATTTTCTTACTATCTTTTTATAAGACTTTAAATAGAGAAAATTCGTTCCACATTTGTAGAGGATTAGGATACAGATAATATTTGAAAAATTAATGAAAATACAAAATATTCGTTGATTGCCAAATTTGATGTTAAGTAAATAAATGTTTATGCTAAATAAACTATTTTATTTGTCTTAAATAATAGCAACTTTCTGTTCGTGGCTAAAATAATAATTAACTTAGGACATTTGTTAATTTAAATTAAGAATTTGAATACATAAATCAACTTGACAATACGTCATTTGTCAAACCAACCAGTTTGTGGCACTGGTCATACCTATAACAATTTAACATTTCCTACTGTTCTACAGATATACATATATACATATACATACACACATGCACATGCCCACTTTAGAGCGCACAACGAAAAGCACTTAACACGACTTAAGCACTTTTTAAACCTTCCTAGGTAAATGTAAATGTGAAGGTCTCCGGCTCATTTAGAGCATTTTGAACCTGCAAGTTTGTCATATGTCCCTAATCTCCAAAAATACGGATGTTAAGGTGCCGAGGCCAAGAAATAAGAGTCAGCCGCACAATTGCCACCATTAGACATTTTTAAATGGAAGGCGTTGAACGGTGTTGAGCTGGCAAAGTGCGGCACAAGTTGTTAAGTTTTACTTATGAAACTCATAAAATTTCCAAACACGTGAGACAGGCACAAAGTCTACCTATCCACATACTCCTCGTTCATCATGCTTTACGAGTATTTCTGGTCGATGGTTTTGCCACAGGAATTTCATACGCAGGCACAGGGCAAATTGATCACACCCTGTTGCGCGTTTTTAATAACGAAATGTACGAGTACTCGGCTGCATATCTTCAGATTGAAGCACGTGCTGAAAAAGTTGTTCCAGCTTCCTCTAATGCCAGCAAAATTACTTGACTTTTAACTATGATTAAGTAGATTTTCAGCTTTATGAGAAAATTCAAATTTTTCTTAAACATGAAAAGAGCGCATCTAGATAAAAAATTCCAACTGACATTGTATGTGTGTTTGTTTGTTGTGTGGTATATTATATTAGAAAGAAAACAATCATTTCATGCCTCAAAGTGAATAGGTTGGATACATTCCTGGCAGAAAACACATTGATAAGCTAATATTACTTTCAAATTAGTTGAAAATTATCTAATTAAGTACAAGGTGGCGCAAAAGAAGTCATCCGATGTTGTTTGGCTCTTATTTTTTTTCTTAATAAAAAACTTCGATTCTGTTTTTTGATTATGTTTATTTAGACCTTTAGAATTAATTGTGTTAAGTCGAGAAGATGATATCGGATAAATGGGCGCCGTCACAATTGATTGCCATACGGGCTCGTTTTATGGCATTTTCCATCACTTCGGCGAGAGTTTCGGGCGATAAATTCTCGCATTCGTGTCGGATATTTTCCTTGAGGGCTTCCAAGGTCTCAGGCTTGTTGATGTAAACACGAGACTTCAAAAAACCCCATAAAAAGAAGTCCGGGACCGTTAAATCGGGCGATCTGGCGGGCCAGTGCAAATCGCCAAAACGCGAAATTAAGCGACCCGGAAACGCGGCCTTCAGAATGTCGGTTGTGGCTCGTGCAGTGTGTGCTGTTGCTCCGTCCTGTTGGAACCACATGTCCACCAGTCCTAATTCGTCCAGTTCGGGCAGAAAAAACTCGGTCAACATTGCCCTATAGCGCGCACCGTCCACTGTTGTCGTTTGATCCGCGGCGTTCGGCCCGATGACTCCTCCAGCGTGAACAGCGCACCACGCAGTCACTTTGAGCGGGTGTAATGGTTTCTCGTGCATCACTCGCGGATTTTCTGTTCCCCAGAAGCGATAATTCTGCTTGTTCACGTACCCGCTGAGGTGAAAATGAGCCTCATCGCTCATTATGATTTTTGCCAACACCACAGACGAATTGTTACGCAAAAAAATAGACACAATTATTCCGCGTTCTTGGGGAGTGTATCGCTCCATGGCTTATTCACTTGTATTCTGTATCTGTCTAGTCCACAAATGTAAAAACAGATTTGACATTGGCGGCCATTTGCAAAAATGAGAGCATCTTCCAATAGGGTGATTAATTTTGCGCCACCCTGTAGTAAACATTGTAAGGTAAGATCAGATACTCGTTAAAACGGTTGTAGTTAAAAAAAAACTACTTTAAAATTAAAGTTAATGCAATGATAACGAAAATAGTAATTTTGTTATGTGAGATTCTATTCTCCAAAAAAATGGGTGTGATCAAATTAGATGAACGCCCACTTATAATAAAGCACTTATGTGCTAAAAGAAGCATATTTTTTGGTGTCACTGAAATGGCGGTGGGTATATGAACTTCAACATAGTCGAAGATAATTTTTTTATTAGCTTTTTTATAATTTGGCTTTGAATCAATCTTATTTCTTTAACATTGAAAGCATATGTATATAAAATGTGCATTATACAAAACTATGCATGTATTATTGACAATTTGCCCGGTAGATATAAATTCACATAATTTTTAGTACTAATTACAGTGATTTATGGTGAATTTTTATTTTTTACATACATGGATGTATATTTTAAACGAATGAAATTAAACATATCGTCGGTTAGTTAAATAATTAAAAATAAACGAGAATTGAGATAATAAATTTATGTGCAGGAGCTAATGTCCCACACAATATCTTATAATTATATTTAATTCCAAGTCTTTTTCAAAATACATATTCAGTAAATTTTCTTATTTGAGAAAAATCTTTAAAATGCGTTCTTGAAATTTTTTTAAATATTAATGCGTTTTCGTTATTGTTGTTCCTTTTGTTTTTGTCACGTATTAAATCAATTTCAAGCCGGGGAAATGCTTTTGTTTATTGGTTAAAGCTGCGACGGACCATTTAAATAAATAAGCCTATGCGGGTCGCAGTTGCATGCATGGCGAATTGACCCCAGCATCCGCAAAGTAGCATTTTCATTACGGTAGCGTGGCACATCATAAAGCACTCCCCACAATATGGCGGCGCTTCCGTTTCCTTCCTTAATGCACATATGTACGTCGGTATACCTATGTGCATACATACGCGTTCATTATGTGACTTTAATTGGATTAAATTATTTTTTTTAATCGTTATTTGTAGCATAAAGTACCAGCCTACCTGCAATGTTGCCCATTCAACGAGAATGTATGCATGCTAGACTGGTTTAGGACCAGAAGCAGCATTACTGTGCTTTAATCATATGTAATTAGTTTAAATAACATCTTAAAAGTAAAACATAACTAGTAAGATAATTATCAAATTAACAGTGTTTCGTGTTACTACTAAAATGTTAAATACTAATTTAAACCGGAAACATTTTTTAAATTTTGTTAACTGCTAAAAGGTGAAGTTTTATATAGGAAGAACGGACAGATGATACCGTTTAATCGACTTATTTGATTAATCGACTTAATTGATTGCAACTTGCTTTCAAAACCAGTCTAAAGAGTTAATGTAAATGAAAATAATAATGCAGTGTTTCTCTTTTGTCTGTATGTGCCACTCGAGTTTAGCATAAATCTGTGCGACATATACGAATTTACCAATTTACTCAAGGTTTTGCATAAACCATTTTCCATATCGGCTTAAAGTAATTACAACATGTTGTTGGTGCTTTTCTAAACACCTGTTTTAATTTACATAAAATACTCTGTCTGTGTGCGGCATATTACATGAGCTCCTCGTACTTGTAAAAGCAAACTCATATGTTAATTTCGCTGACAGTCACAGAACGTTGGAGTTGCCACCAGCAGCGTGATGTCATCCTGCCTCCCGCCTCTTGCCTGATGTCTGTATGCCTGCCAGCCTGCCTGCCTGTACGCCTGTATGTAACCGACATGAGTGACAGATGGTGCTGTGACACATTTATCATCCTTGCGGTATGGGGACGATGCTGGTTCTGCTGTTGCTGTCTTATCTAATTGCATCTGACGCGCGAAACGTGTTAGATTTAATAGAGAACAGAGTAATCGCGCTTATTAGTGTCAAACGCTGAGGCAAACAGTTTTTTGTGTTTCAAAAATAAACCAAAAAGCTCACAAATTGAACAAGACATGAGCAGAGGTTGTGTTATCATATAAGCACTTACAAGTTGGTACATCTTTTAAAACACTTACATTTTATCCAACGACTTTTTGTTATCAGTACTTATTCACATACATCCTTACTAATCCTTGCTAATATAATATTATAAAGAGAGATGTATTTCGTTCTTTATTTATATTCGTTTGTTCCGATTACACGCCTTAACGGCTGAACCGATTTTCTTCGAACTTGGAACATATATCAGGATGGTTCTGGAAGAAATGATAGGCCTTATTTAATCTGACACGCCATTTTCTCGCAATTCGTCCACATTACTTTTATTTAACTAGTTTAAAGCACCCGGCGATACTCGCGATTCTTTTATAGATTCATATCTAAGTTTATTAAGAGAAACAAATTTCCCAGCCGGGACCATTTTTCTTGAATTATATTGGTATGCATATGTGGTTAATTTTGTAGTTTGAATGCAAAACTTCCCCGTCGTAAGATAACTGATATATTCACCTTGTATCCCAAAACCAAATTTCGCAACTGCAAGTCAGCTTCTCTTCTTTAAGCAGCTGTGTTACTTGAGTATTATAAATGACCCTAAAATTTAATCGGTGATCCAAGGTACAATGTGTCCGGAGTTGACGTTATGGTGTGTCCACCACCCCGGATCTCGACGCTCTCAAGTACTGCTTCTGTTTTATGTTCTGCTGTTCACCTTCACAATCGTTGTGTTGCTACATCGGTTGAAGTTTTACCAACATCTACGATAGCTATGTCGTCTGCATATCCGATTATAGCAATACCCTCTGGTTTCTTAAGTTTTAGGACGCCATCGTACATAACGTTCCATAAAATTGGACCAAGTACGGAGCCTTGTGGTACGCCGCCAGTAACGTGAGGCCTTTTTCAGTGTCGTATATCAGAGTTCTGTTCTCGAAATAGCTAACTATGATTCGCAGCAGATATTTTGGTGGCTGGAGCTCTGTTAGGGCGCTGATTATTTGCGTCCAGTTTGCTAATTTGAAAGCATTCCTGATGTCGAGCGTGACCACAGCATAGTACTGTTTTCCGCCCCATCTCCAGCGCTTACCTGTCAGCGTTTTCTGCGCTATGTCACACACTAGTGCTATCGCGTCAATCGTACTCCTATTTTTCCTGAAACCAAACTGTCATTCAGACAACCCTGGAGTGCCTTCAGTATAATGTTCTATTCTATTGCAATTGATGCTCTATAGGGCTGCATGTGCTGTGGAAAGAGACCTTTTACAATATTAGCCATGATTTCGGGGCACACCGGTGGATTTGCGTGACTGCCTTTAATTTTGGTAGCACAATTCTATAAGCGGTACTCCAAGGATTGTTTTGTATTTCCTCTTTTCGTATTAGGTGAAGACATAAGTCCGGGCTCCGGGCTTCTGAGTCGTGGCAGGAGTCCGGATATTTTGCGTTAAATGCCTTATGGTCACAAACCTGGAATCCAAAAATATATATATAAAAATGAATGTTTGTTTCTTTCTTTCTTTATATGTTTTTTCTTCTTTCTTTCCCGTTGCACAACCGATTATGTCAAGGGTTACCGCTTCAACATTGATGTTTTTATAACCTTTAAGAATTATATTTGGTGTACAAATAAGTTTCCGCCGTTTTGAGAAAGATGGCGTGGCACGAGGTTTACGTTGGAATTCGCAGATGGTAACCTACTTGAAAATTAGTTTGTTTATTCCAGAACAACATAACTTTATCATGTTATTAAGTTCGCATTAGCATCATATATTTTTCTTCATCTAAAAATGTCTCAATTTGAGCCAACTAAGTGTCATTTGCGGGAACTTTTAATTTATTTTTTTAATTTAAAAAAATCTGCTGCTGAGTCGCATCGATTGCTCGTAGAAGCATATAATGAGGATGCTTTGAGTGAGAGAACATGTCGTGAGTGGTTTCAAAAATTTAAAAAAGGTGATTTTGACATAAAAGACAAAGATCCAGTGGAAGGCCGAAAATTTACGAGGATGCAGATTTGGAGAAATTATTGGGTGAAGATTCGTCTCAAACACAAAAGGAACTTGCACTTAGTTTAGAAGTCACTCAGCAAGCAATCTCACATCGTTTAAAATCGTTTAAATATTATTTTATTAACAAAAAACGGCGGAAACTTATTTGTACACCTAATATAAAGACTAAGTGGTCGTTACACTGGCAATGTGGGTACAATCGATGGCCCCGATTATACCTTTAATGCCATACATCCCATGAAAAAAATCCAAAACTGTAAATATCATCAGAATAATGTTTAACTGTTTTTCTTTTTAAAAAATAATTATTGGAGGCTTTTTTTAAATAGTCAAAGTTAAAGTTTAATAAAATGATAATAATTTAAAATTCGGTTTTATGTAAAAAAAAATTAATAATAACCACTTAAAAGCCAACTACCGAAATTAACACATAAATGAAATTTACTTTACTTTATATGATAACATTTTTATTTTAATCCATGCACAAAATTGTCAAAGGGATGTTAAACATTTGTTTCGATGCTCCAATTCGACATTATCCATGACTATGTATTACTTACACACACACATAGCCTACATCCTAGATGTTCGTAGCATGTTGAAGAAATTCACACGTGGATTTCTTGTAGCTGCTACAAGTGCGGAATAAGAATTGACTGAGATGACTGCAGCAGGCAGTGCTACTGCATTTACCAGTTAAGTTGTCTATAAGATGGATGAGTGTGACGAAATGAAAGGAGAAGTTCATTTAAAACGGAAGAAAGAATTCAAGCAACTTCAGAGCAGGAAGCGAGACTTGATAATGGCGGATGTCACAGATGCGCGCCAGCAACAGCATAAATAATTTTTCACTGTCCTTCCGAGCGAAATATACACGAGTATGTAACTATGTACAGTGACTACATACTATAAATTAAAGAAAAATGAGAAGATTTTTAAAGAAAAAATTGGAATGAAAATGTTTTCCTTACAATTAGCAAACATTTTCCTTAATATATTTTCTTTGTTTTTAGGCAAAATTTATTTTATTTAAATTAAATTTTCCATGACACAAGTAGAATTTTCCCTTGGGAGTAGCTTATATTTCCGTAAAGTAAGAACATTTCCATCAAACAAGGTAAAAAATTACTTTAGATTAAGAAAATATTTTATTTATTCAAATGAGGAAAATATTTCTATAAAAAATTTTGCCTAAAATTAACAAAAGCTTCATTTGTTATAAAGAACTTAAAATCGAAAAATAATTCTTATTATTTAACTTTTCAGGTCGAAAAATCTTCAAATTTCTAAAAACATAAGAAAATATATACAGCTCCAGTCAACTAAATAAAAACGATACGAAGGCAATTACATTATTTGACTCTAGTTAAATTTGACTGAAATTATTGGATTTTTTTTTTTTTTTTGTTTTAAATCCAAGTACTAAAATTACGCTTTTATTTAAACGTCAAAGTTCTAAACCAGCTTCTAAAGAAATAAATAAAAATAAAACCATCAAAAAAGTTCCTCGGAAGCAGTGATCTCGAATAACGTCTGAGAGGGAAGACGAATTAATAATACGAGAATCTAAAATATATCCACAAATGGAATCCACGTAAGCATTTTTGAAAATAAAACTAAAATAAAAAAGATCTCTCTGATGGGAAATACTATGTTCGTCGTACCACACAAAAAGAGTTTGATCCCAAATTCACTCGACCTACAGAAAGCGCGGTGGGGGTAACATTATGATTTAGGGTGCCATGTCATGGCGTGGTGTTGGTCCAATTACGAAAATTGAAGGTCGACTGGATCAGCACAAATACATATCCACATTAAAAGACATAATGCTGCCTTTTTGCAAAGACAATATGCCTGCTAGTTGAATCCTGGAACAGAATAATAATCCAAAACAAACTGCTGCGGATGGATTTGATAACGTTGCTTGACTGGCCTGTATGTAGTCCTGATTTGAATCCCATAGAGAATCTCTGGAAGCATTTAAAAAAAAAGAATTTGGATCCATAAAAATGGAAATTTTGATGATAACAAAAGTTCAGATGGAATGGGAAGCCATCCCGAGGGACGTTTGCGGAAATTTAATTGAAAACTGATTTTCGTTTAGTAAATTTTTCTTTATTTTCATTTTATTTTCTATTTCAGTAATTGAAAAACATTTTTCTATAAAACAAGAATATCATTAACATACATAAATGCAAATAAATATTTTTTAAAAAAAAGTAAATCTTTATCATAGCTAAGAAAATATTTCTTTGAGTTGAGTAATACGTGATTTGGATAAAACAAATTGTAGAAATCATACATATACTCCAAAGTACATATTTACCTAAGTGAAGTATAAATTTACTATTGTAATATTGAATAGAAATTTTTCCTCATTCCTATCTCGCCTTCTACAAATGGAATAACAAACTCAATAAACACTTCGGTAATGCTTCCGCATGGCAAAAGCTTTAGAAAAGTTGAAAAACTAAGTTAAGCTATACGGAATCCAAAATACTCGACTCCAGTTTGAAATCTCATACATATATGTATGTATATTTTTTTATATCAACTAAAAAAATGTGCTTATTGTAGCATTTATGTGATTATGTCTCGATTAAAAGTGGGCGTTGTTCTTATCCGATGAAGCCCATTGCCAAAAGTGTTCTGTTACTACTCAAATGCAAGTATTTACCGAAGTAAGGGTAGCCTCAGAGACATCTTCGAAATATGTTCTTTTCCATTTGTAATGCATAATACATAAACTAAACAATCAGTCTGGATTAACAAGAAGATAATTTAAATTCCGAATTAGTTTTGTTTTATTTGAACTTTCGAATATTAACACAAACATGATTTGTTATCATTTCATTTTGCCAGAGAAATAAACAAAAATTCTACAAAAGTTCATGTTTTAAATTCGAAACTCAGTCAACCGACGACATTACAATATGCGACATAATTAGCTAGACTCATTGTCAGCAACGATTTAATTGAAAGAAACAAAGGAATCCCGCCCCGCCGCGCCCCTCTCAAAGATAACTTTGTGGTAATTCAAAAAATTACTTACAATCGGGCAATTAATTTAATCTGTCACGACCTGTGAACTTATTTAAACCACTTGTTGGAAAACTTAATTGACTTATTTGACTTTGTCGTACGATTAAATGCAATCACGAAAATTTGCTAATGACACTTTGAACTCGAGATGAGAAAATTTAATAAATCTGTTTACGAGTACTTTACTGAATTACTGAATTATGTATAAATATTTAATTAATTCTTTTTAAATATTAAAAAAAATACAAAAAAGAGAACGAATTAACCCGGAAGGAATCGATTGGAGTCATAAATGTGCTTAATACTAAAAATCAGATTTTTAGAAAACATATTCAAAGTTTTATGAATATGCGTCAAAGTTTAAAAGGAAGCATATCCAAAGCTACATAGCACAACTTATGATTTTCACGATTATGACTTTCATCATAATATTATAAGACTTTTTAGGTAATTCTCTCTGCGGCTTTTATGTGGGTGATAGCTCCAAACTACGACTCAGAAAAAGGTATTTTAGGATTCATTATGCCTATTGGGTAGGGTCATTAATTAATTATTATTAGACTAGCATTACTTGCTGCATACATTTTAAATAAGAGTCAATAAAGTAACTTTTAAGACTCAAATTAATTGTTGATTATGAGTCCTAAAAGTGTCTTGTACATACACACATACATACATGCATAAATACATATTAAGTTATATATTTAGTAATGAGGCTTACCTTCAAAATAAAAATGCAAGCATGTCGTTTAAGATATCTGAGCCCGTGTGTGTGCGCCCAAAGCCAGAATACCAGATGCTTTACCAAATATCTAAAGATTTTCACAAGCAGCAGATTGTGAAAAGGAGGAAATACACATCCGTTGGAAGCTAACTCCAAAAGAAAAGACAAGCCGAGAAAGCAAAAGATGTCAATAACTAGAACGGAATGCCACAAAAGACGACGGACAGACGAAAAACTTTGTCGCTGCGATAAACTGTCTTACATTATTTTCTGTCTTTTTCCTTTGTTTATTTTCTTTCGTTTTTGTATTTTGTATTCTTGTTTGTTTTGTTTTTTGTTTTTGTTTGTTTGTTATTATTTTTTACATTGCTGAAAATACTCTCTCACATCAGCGTTTGATGCATGCGCCGCTTTAGTGCCTCCTTTGCATTAAGCCTGATGCAAACTCATAATCCTCACAAATTAAAGTGAAATGCCTAGATTAAGGTTAACGAGGAGGGGTTGGAGATGTAACGTGGGAGTGGGAGGGGGGGGGGGTGGGTTAGTTGGTAGGTTGGGTTGTTGTGTTGGCACTACTCTAATTCGACGCTCGAAAATGAGTTCTGTTTGAGTGAGGTGGAAGGAAGGAGACTGAAAAAGCCAAACAAAAGAAGCAAAAGCGAAAAGCAACTAAAACCAGCCAGCACTGTATACTTACACACACACGTATATACATACATACACATACACACACACACACAAACCAAAGAAAAGTAAAACAAAATGAACGTAAAATTAAAATAAATTATAAAAATAGCAAAGCCGGTGAAAAAAAATTAGACAATGAAAAATGTTGATAAATTCTGCTGGTCTGGCACCTTCTTTTAACAAATGGACAGAAAGACCGCCGGACGGACGCAGGGATGAAGGAGGGACAAACCGACAGACTGTAGTCGTTGCGGTGCGTTACGTTGCGCTGCGCTGTAAGTAAGTTCAGTTGGCAACGTTTGCAGTTTTATTAAAAGGGCGGCAACACTGGCTTTTGCTACAAAAGCATGTGTCCACAAAGCAGGTATTTAGCATTTAGGACGACGGTTCCACCAAAAGCCATCAGAAGCATGTTTCGTTTCTTTCTACCAGCTTGGCTCCTGACACCTACACACATCCACGCCTACAATTTTAATTAGTTTTCCTTTTTTAAGACATTCGAATTAGAATATTAAATTTGTTTATTTAGAGATGTCACCGTTGTATTTTATGAAAATATTTTTAGCCAGAAGTTTTCTCGAGCCAATTAAATATATATCTTGGACTAAGCCGAGGCTTAAATACCCTCCGCCATTTTAGAGACACCAACAAATGTGCAGCTTGTGGTACATATGCAAATGCTTAATTATGAGTGGGCGTTACTTTTAACCGATATCTGACATTTTAAAATGTATAATATTGAATTTTAACTAGTTATCTAACTGCAACTGTTGTCCATAACTCGTTCTTTTTAAATTTTTTTTATTATTCTCTTAAGAATATGAGCTCACATATCGATATCATCGCGTACCGAAGGGTATACTCGTATTTAATTTAGTACCACATTTAACTGGATACGGTTCAGCGGTTCTCTTGTGAAATTAAGAGGAAATATTCGATAACATTTCTGATTAAAATTGGTATCTGGGTTTGTAGGGTTACCGCTCTATAGGGATACGAATTAGTATTATTTATATGTAAGCCATAAGTTTGTCTTTCTATCTGTCTGTCAATTGTTTCGGGTAAACCCAAGAACCGGATCTTAGTTAGGGTTATATAAAATATACCACGTCTACTTATTTAGCCCACAATTTATGAAATTAAGTAAAACTATTCGAATATTCCACTAGCTATATTAGTTAAATCTGAAATTTGATATCTCAGAGCGGCGACGTCGATTACATGGTAACTCCACGATCCGTACGTGTGCATGGTGTTGGGTAAAAAATAGTTTTTGGCCATGCCCACTTAAAACTACAATTTCCACACTTAACAAATTATCCCAAACATGAAAACAGTTGAATTCGTATATTCAGTAAAAAGAAACATGTGAAGGCCTCCGGCTGTTCCCTGTTCGTATTCTTGCTTACCAACAGGCCGGACAAAAAGCTGCAAGACTTTTGGTATGGGGCCTGCGTCTTGCAATAAAACAATAAAAGTCTGCACATGTGTGCGGACATGGTAATACATTCGCATGACTTCAGTTTTATGAGCGCAATTATGTAATTCTCGGACAAAATTTACAACCAAAAAAACATTGCATTGCATGTGTGTGTGTGTGTGTGTGCATATTTGTATGCGTAAGGATTTTGGTATGTAAAGGAAAGTGATTCAAACGAATTTATGTGTAAACAGTGAAAGTTCCAAAGAATCAGATCATTAACTTAATGGATATGGTGTCATCGCTTAAAGCCCACGAATGTGCCTTAAACGTATTTAAACTGGGTCAGAGAAAATGTGCCGCTTTGATAAGAAATGCATATGAACTGGTATATTAAATACTTACGGCGTTGCCCACTTTTTGTTTTTTTTATGTACATATATAGTTTAGCTCATTTTTATTTAAGTTATCGATACCAAATATCAGATTTTTTTAAGCAATTGTCTCAAAATTATCGACTATTTTTTTACTTGATTGTGGGCGCTATAGGTGGGCGTGGCAGATTTTTGTTTAGCCTAAAACCTTCCCAACTTCACAATCGGTTAAATGGTTAAGAAGATACGGTACAAATAAAGATAGAAAAAATTATATAATCATTTAATAAATACGTGTATATAAGTATTTATATATATGTATAGTATATAGATGCGTATACCGAACAATACAAATTTTAATATACAAAAATTTTCTTATTTTGGAGAAACAAATTGTTAAATAATTAACTTTCAGCAATATTTGTAGAGACTTTAATTATATTTACTCACATACCCTAACAAGCAACAATGGTTAAATCCTCCGCCACAAACAAAAAAAATCCTAAGTTTCTTTTTCTTCTTCTTTTTAACCAGGACAGTAAATCGTAAATATTCCAGTCACATTTTGCCAAGAAAAAATAAAGCAAATTAAGATGTCGACACAGAAAACAAAATTATATTAACTTATTTACTTTTTTTATATATCAAATATAATCAGTTAGCGGTACTTCCCGTTACACCCCATTGTAAATTTTCTGAGTTACGGCGGTGGGCGTTAAATTGACCAAACCATGCTAAAATTTTGGTGAAATTATCGACAGTGCCCATACAAATCAGATAACGAATTTCAGATTTTTAGGGGCAATATCAGCGAAAAAATCGAGTATACTTTGTAATAAGTGGGCATGGCAAAATATATGTTGCCCAAAAACTTCCCGGGTGTGAGCATAGCACCTTCATAAAATTGAATCCCAATAAAATCCCAATCGGAGAATCGGCTTAGACGAAAGAAAGATAGAAAGAAACAAAAATATATAGATAGATTTTTATATACGTATGTAAATATATAGTTCAGTTGGTATAAGTTCAGAAATGAATACCGAATATCAAGATTGGCGAGTTGATTGCTCACAATTTTGGTATCAAAAAAAAAATGATCAGACTGCACGTATTTTCCATGATTCCACTAGAACTTCAGTCCAGACTTATAGCGAAAATTTATGTTTCTTCATAAAAAATTTCAGAGTTTTTCCTCTTATGCAGTTACTTTTAAAATGTTTTCAGTGTAGGCGTACATAAGTCATTCTTGTGCGCCTCGGCACAGACATTCGCATATACGAGTATGTGGAGAAGTCAACCGATGGCATCAGTTTGTCACATTAGACGCGTGAATGTGTTGCGCTTGAATTCGTGACATGAAGGACAACATTTAATATATTCAAAGTTAACCGAAAGCCAAAATTCCTTGCGACCGTACGCCCGTCCGCCCGTCCGTCCGTTCGACTATTCGTCCGTACAGATTGACGTTTAATCAAAGCCAAACAAATTGTTTTATTCCAACGTGCGTGCGTGGCGATGCGTCGGTCGTTATTTCGCAATCAATGACTGACAAATACGCACTGGCGTGTGAGTTAGGGTAGTCCACACACAAATAATTCTATTTTTTTAACGAAAATTTTTAAAAATATGGTTTAAAGAAAAGGAATTTTTGTTATCATGGTGTTTGAATTTTTCTATGTATAAAGAAAATCAAAGCCCAATAAAAGTGGAAAATTATATGTTTTTTTATATATATATTGTCTTTTGATTTTACTATTTTCTCCCAACTATCCGATTAAGCAATTTACTCTATATGTACTTTATTTTTTCTTTATTTTTTTTTTAATTAATTGGTTAATTGACTTATGTATTTTCTGTTTGTTTTGTTGTTGTTCCTACATCTGAAACACCTCACTAGTTGTCGGTGTTGGTGTGTGCATTGTGTGTGTATGCATGTCACGTGGGCAATTAACAAATTTGCCTCAGGAAAATTGCAGAATTAAGCAGCAGGATCTTCTTCTTAAATCTGTGCTGGTGCAATTATTGCCTACGTGTGGCCTACGTCGTAAACGTTTGTCACGGTCTGTTTCATTTGTTGGCTGCATCCTTCTTCGCTTAAGAAAATGTCACCTCGGCATGCCAGCTTATTTGCAGGCAAACACTTGCAGGTGTATTTGGCATTAATTGCAATTTCATATTCCACTGCATATTTTCTTGTTTGTTGTTTAACAAATTCATGATTAAATTTAATTAATTGTATAGTTGTTCACATATTTAAGGCATTCAGTTCAGCCAACAGGAAAACATCCGGTGGCTGCAAGGGCCAACCTGCTTGATGTTACATCTCAAATGGGTCGAAGAAAACAAATGGGCACAAAATACATATGTATCAAAAAAAAGCAAAACTTTGAAATTTTTGTATGTATGTATGTATGTATGTATGTATGTATTTATGTATGGATGCATTTTTGTATCTATGTATGTTTGTTGGGTGAGCCTCTCTGTGACCTCTCCGAAGAATTTTAAAAAGTCGCTCTCAGAGAAGCATTAAAAATTTAAAGTTGTCCTTGTGCTTTCATCGCGAAAATATGTTTCTGAATTTTGAATCGAGAATGTTTGTTAAAACTAATCCCCCAATCGCATCGGGTCACATTCGTTCGTACATATTTGCATATTTATACAGGGTTGCCAGGTGTCCAGCATTCCACCTAGCATTTTCAGTATTTCAATGGCATGTCCTGGTGACTTCTGCTTTCAAAAGAACAACAATGAAACTTATTAGAGTTTATATTTTTAATTGTAAGTTTGTTTTTGTAGTGACAGTTGTATAAATAAAATTGTGACAGATATCATTTTCAGAAAAAGAAGAGGGCAGGTTAAAAATTTTGTTCCATAAAATAAATGCGATTTAAATCAACTCCTGCACTAGATGAATCTTTTCTACTAGGCTATCACGTGGACAGATCCGTGACCTTCACAACTTTAAAACACGAATTTTTTTATTCTACTTAGAGTAGATTTAGAGTGATGTAGAGTATGCTGGGACAAATTATAGTCATCCTTTTGACTGAATTTACACAGTTTATAAAATACCAAATATATATAAAAAAAATTTTTGAGTTTCTAAAATCAGAATTTTTGACAATATTATCGAATTTAGGAAGAACTATGAATTACGCATTCAATTTCAAAAAAAAAAATAGAATCCATTTGATCCTAGGTATTCATGCTCTCCCTATAATTTAATTTTTGAGGAAGTATTTTCATTGACACTGAAACAAGTTCGGTCCAGATAATATCTTGTTAATAGCTTCGTTAATAAAAATGTGCATTCGGTTTTTCAGTGATCCTTAGCTGGCAACCCTGTATATATGTAAGTATGTATGTTTATAGATGGGAGCTGGAAATGAATAAAACGAGAGTAAAAAGAAATGAAACTGAAAATTTAATTGCAGTATTGTTCCGTTGCTTTGTTTCAGGAATGCACATATGGAACATTTCACAGAAACTGCAGCAACAAAGGCAAACAGAACAAAACAAAACAAAACAAAACAAAGTCAAACCAAACGAAACCAAACGAATCCAAACCAAACCGAACCGAGCCAAAACTGAAAATATACGAATGAATGCGTTCATTCACCCGAATCTGTGTTGTAGCTGTTAAAATCCCCGTGCTACTTTACATGGGTCCTTGGCAAAAATATTTCACAGATTTTTGTTTCATGTGTAAAATAGGTACGTACGTACGTCCATACATACATACTCGTATGTAGGTTTAAATATGTTTAAATGAACGTACGTATGAATACTCAAAAATTGTTTGTACCCTACACCAAAAAAAAATAAAATTTTATTTAATTTAAGAGGTATGAAATGAGGATTCTTTTAAAAGAGAAGTTTCGGAACTATAGACAGCATAAAGCTTAAACTTCCCGGTATATTCGGGTATTAGTTTTGAACATAACATATTTTTTTCTATGATACATTTGAGTATTTGTCTCATATTAAAATTGTCTTATAAGTCCACAATGAACCGTGCTTATCCGGTCAAGTTTTTTGACAATCGAATTTTTGTATCAAAAAAAATATTGAGGAGGAGACGCTTATGTCCTGTAGTGAAATATTGAAAGTGAATTATTATTGCTGAGCATATGAGTTTTATTGTAATTAAGTCCCAGTAGAAAAAATTTCCATGAACAAGTTCTGCAGTAAAACCGAAAACCCTTACACTGTCGCGAAGTTGTTATTATTCTACTCAAAATACATTCCAAGACAAGATTGAAAACACTTTCCATTTTTCATTTGCAAATAAATACTTTAAAAAATGATAAAGGATTTCCCTTTAACTCGAAAATGCCTTGAAAACATCGAAACTCCGCAAGTTTGCGTGCTTGGGTTCCCATTTAAGGCTCCAAACTTTTTGAGCGTTTCAGGTTGACAGTTTTCGCGTTAAAGGGAATCCCCTTAATAAAGATAGATTTTCTCTTATAAACTTCATGTCTTTATGTCATGTCATCGATATTTAAAAAAATTATATTTGAATCTTTTATTGAATTAAATTAAATTTTTCAAAAGTATTGCAAATGACAGTTTTCATAAAATTATGTCCATACTACCAAAGTTAATAGAAACCGAAGATAATCAGATGTGATTATTCGAATTCAAAATGAATTCCCCTACGAAACTTTTTACATTACTTTTAATGATTTAATGCTTTTGAATGAAAACTAAAACTACAAATGAAACAACAATTTCTGTACATAAACGAGCAAACATACTAACATATACATGCAGTCATAAAATTCCGATGCAATTTTTGATAACGATAACACAGTCCGACAATTTCGAAGTGTTGATGGCTTCTTTAATCTCGTACAATTTTCGCAGGAGTATGTACACAAATGGACCATTCGGAACACAAAGTTTTCGCCATCACGTCAGGTTCGTTGGGAAATAAAAAAATACAAAATACAAAACATGATGTTTACATCAGTTTTATACTGCATATTACTCTTAAATACCCAACAACTTACTTCATTCAATCCTTTGGAATTAAAGCTACAAAAACTAATTGGTTGCAGCTTCATTATAGAATATCATGAGTAAAGTAGAAAAACGATTTCAAAATCGTATTTTAAATGCTTAAAATTCCAAACGTGTATTTTGAATATTTTATTTATATATAAAAAGTTTACGGGATGGAAGCAGCAATTTCATGTCGGCCTGTCTAATGAACATTGCAACAAAAACTTTGGCTATCAGCCAACTTATTAAAAGACAAAAACTCACAGTACAAAATAGCAATCCAAATAGGTATGCAACGAATGACCAAGTGAATCTCCAAATCCGATAACCACAAAAAGTGACTCAAGCATCATTGAGTCGCACTCATACGCAACTTTGCATTGCAGGTTCTCCCTTGCCATCCATCAGATACAATGGTATACCTAAACGCGACGCTAGTTATTGAGAAATTTGAGAATTCAAAGGACTCGTGCTGCTAGGTAGGATAGAAACGGGAGATCTAAAATGCAGGCACATCGACCCAGTCGGAATTCACATCTGGCCAGCACTAACTGTATTTTTCATATTTCTTCTTCAAGCCTTTAATTTAGTTTGTTGTTTGGTTTCTGGATTAATTTCGTGTTTTATTTATAATATTCTTTCTTCATAAATAAAAATATTAATACATTTAAAGTAAAATACAATAAAAACCAAGTAAGAAATTATAGTCGGTAATACCGACCATTATAAATGCAACACATTGTATATATAAAGCGCGGCTCATGATATACAAAATTTCTGTCTGACACACAGACAGACGGGCTTGGCTAGATGGACTCAGTATAATTTGGATAAAGAACGAATTATATTTATGTTTATATCTATCTTGAGAATTACTCCACGTAACAAACATTTGACCAAACCCAATATACACCACTGTGTGGTGCAAAAACAAAATTTCGAGTAAAGTTCTCCAAAAATTTAATTAAACAAATAACTAATTTAGCAAAATTAGTCTTGAACACTGCTGGAAGATAATTAATATTAAGCGTGAATTCTCTGGCCCTGTATATATTGTATATATTAAATTGTGTACCATTTTGTTTCAAAATATTTGTCATGCCTTCTTATGGGTGTTACAATAGGAAAACTTAATATACGCGATTTGCCTTTTACTAAAGGAGTATAATTTGTTATGTTTTTAAATCGATTATTAAACTAAGGTCAAAATACTTTTTTTTTAAAACCAATCTGGTCATGCAGAACTTCCCTACTGGTCAGATTTGGAACGATGCAGCTACGACCACGATGGCAACAACTCAACAAAATCAAGCATGCTTCAGTTTGGTGGTGACAAACTCAATTCAACTTAAGTCACTGAAATATTCGAATGAACAAACGAACGAATGGAACGAACGAAGGGTACGATGGGATTTAGGATTTGTTGGTTGGTTGGTTGGCTTAGCGCAATGTTCGCTCCCGGTCGTTTCGTTTCGTCAGTGGTTGCACAAACCAATTGACCGAGGAATATCCAAAGCACATGTAATGCTTCAGACCGTTATCCCGTCTATTCACAATTTCCTCGTCCGCATCACCGGAAGGACTCAGCACTACGGCATATGGAATGCAAAATATACTTGTACTGGATGTGGTTTAACTGTAAAAGCATTTGAAAAAGTTGCGCCGGAAGTAATGCAGAAAATCACGGATTGACATACACACACGCAAACACGAACACACACACACATGTCTGTATGTTTTGGGATCCGGTTTGGGTGTGGATATTAAAAAAGTTTTAAAACAAAAAGCGGAAGCCATTTTAAATAGAACTTATGCGGTGTTTCGGTTTCACAACGAACGCGGTGGTCTCTATATGCAGCAACTGCTCAACCTTAATCCCCCTCTCCCCAGCCCTTCCATACCGTCTTCAAGGGGGCATATACATTGGTGTCGCATTTGTGCAAGTTCTGCCATTTTAAATATCAGCTGGGAGCCTAATTAAACTATTGCAATTGTATTTGCGGCATTATTGGATACAAATTTCATTAAACTAGTTACCAGCAAACGGAGAACTAATTTTGTTGTGGAATGGTGCACACATGACCATACACTTCCACAAAAACCTGATCCTAATTTGAATCAATGATTTTTTCGGGTACCATGCCCATTTTTTACACAGTACATTTTTTTTTCTTAAGCTTCGTTACCTTTTACTCCCAAACGATTTTACACTACAACAATTTTTAATAATTGTTAATCCGCAAAACGATAATCACGCCCATTTTTTTTTTTTTTTTTGGAACAGTTTTATCTTACCATTTTAATTTTTTACCATTATAGCTTAATATTGAATTTGAACGGGATATCTGCACTGTAATTATTTTAATGATTTTTTTTTTTTTGAAAGGGGAGGTTTGTATGGGAGGGGGTTGTATGTTTGATCCGATCCAAATTTTGATAGTTCTCTTTCTAGGGTCGATAACTTTGGAGGTATTTGAGTCATTTTCGCGTTCAAAGGAATCCTCTTAATACATTTATTTATTTGTTGCAAGTACAGAATAGCAACATAATCTACTCCAAATATGTTTTTTTTTATTTGTGAACAATACTTTTGTTTCTCAGTGTTGCAAGTATCTGACAGTGCATGCCTTGGCATGAGAAAATACGCTAAAAATATCCTCTTAACGATCTGCGATTCATGATGAGCAAATAAACGAGTTCTGTGGCAGGCAGCATTTCGAATTGCAGCACCTTAATGCATTATGCAACACGTTTCGATTCGAATCGAATCGAGTCGAGTCGCTGGAGTCGCTCGGTTTTTTCGATTTTCATTTAAAGTTCTCTCGTTGTATTTTAACTTTTTTGTTTTTGTATGACTTTTTGTGCGGTGCAGAAGTAACACGCGTCCTCCCAAGAGTTCCATATTTAATTTCAGCACGAGTTCAAGGATCCTCCACGCGACGCCCAACAATTCGTTCGTTTGTGTACACTTCAACGTGGCTCTTACTCTTAAATATTTACATGTGGAATTGTGAATTATGATTGAAACTCAATTCGTTTGTTCGCTCTCTCGCCCGTTCGCTCGATACCTCCCCCTGCCAGCGATGGAAACAACTGTTAAAAATTTATAAACATAAAATGTGGCATTTTGACACACTCATCACAAATGTCAGTTTATGCATGCACGTGATCGAACTGTGATTGAGATTGATTTGGAATGCCAATATGAAGTTGGCCTGGTGGTTGGGTGGGTGTACACTTTCGCCGTTGTCGTTGTCGTGAATGTAGACAATTTTATTTTGTTTTTAGCCTTTAACATTCTTATCAGAACCAAATACATACAATATATTGGTACATACAGCGCCGGTCAGGTAATTAAAACGATATGAAGACAATCACATTTTTTGACTCTAGATTAAATTTGACAGATAATTATTGAATTGTTTTTGAAAATACAAGTACTTTAAGTGAGTTTTGATTTAAATGTCAACGTTTTCAAAAATTCACGTTAATAAATGTGTTTAAGCCAAACGCTTGCACTTTGATATTTTGTAAACTGTTCGATTGAGAAAATTCCGGTTTTGAAATGCACAGGGCGCACAGAAATTTTCTTAATCGAATGTGTCATTTTTGATCGAAAGTGCCATTTTGAGGTATTTTTGTTATTGTAAAAATAACACTCTTGATTTTGGATACAAGCTGAACGGACATATTTTCCGAACTTTTCTGGTAATTTTCTTTTACACAAATAAAAGCCACTTTTTTGCCCCATAAAAATTTGTATTTTTATTTTATCTTTTTTTGGAACTTTGCGCAACCGGCACTTAATTTCGAGCTGCATTTTTTAGATCGCTTCAACTTGGAAGATAACCCCCAGCACTTGATTTTTTATTGGTCCTTCGAGCCGGATCGTGCAAAGAAGATCGCCATTTTCAAGAAGACTAAATACAAATTTGGAGCCCCACTTTTATTTGGATTATTACAATTTTGAAATTTGAAGCTGAAATATATAAGGTGCGTTACATTTTTATTTTGTGACTGATTAGTGCGGTTAGATTTCATAATCTTTAAAGTTCAAAACTTGTTTTGCCAATTTTTCACTTTGCGCCAAATTTCTCTATATTTGGCACACAACCACCTTTCGTTGTTTTTATTGCCTTTGTTTTCGGACAGTGCTCGTGGTTTTTTTTTTCATTTTGATTTTTGCGAAATTAAATTTTTTATCGCTATTTGCCGCAATTTCGTTTGGGCAAACCCACCCCTATTTTAATTTCACAAAAACAAAGTTTTTTCTCGCGTTAATTTTTTGTCTTCTTTTGTTCGGCAATTGGTGGTTAATTTTCGCTAAAAATTAACCCCATTTGCTATTTAATAAAAGTCCGATTAGCCGTCGGAAAAGTACATAAATTAAAATAAAAAGAAAAAGAACAACGAAACGCACACACACAGCAGCATCCTTGGACGGACATTCCTGCATTTTGGCCCAACTGAAGACGAGTCACAGCAGAACAGAAGATCCTAAGAAGAAGCAAAAAAAAAAAACAACAAACACACTTTTTTTTTATACTATTGTAATTTTTATTGTATTTATAAATTGTATTTTAAAAATAATTAATAATTGTTTTGCAGGCGTTTTTATTTTTTTTAATTTCTTTTTGATCACGTTCTTTATCAGCTGTGTATTGTCTGCATAAAGAGTTGCCACCCAAACAGAAATATTTTTATAGAATTAAAAGGGATATTTATTTGAGATATTTTTAAAGGTGCCGTCAATTACAAAAATTTATTTAATTTTTTTTTTGCCGTTTTGAATAAAAATTTGTAGTTGTATTTCATAAAATCGAAATAATATCTCATAATTGAGGAAAATTTTATTGTTTTTATAATTTTCATACAATTTCAATAAATTCTTTTAGTATTTTTATAACATTTAAAAAACTTTATTGTTCATTTAAGAATTTCCCTTTTTTCTGAATAATTGTTTTGCAAGTATAATTTGAAATTTTTGTTTTTCATTTGAATAAAAACAAAATGGCGGCATTAGAAAACTTTGAAAGCGCTTCAGAAGCAATTATTGAATTTGAAGAGCAGTTTAATCTTGTAGCTCAAGCCGACCATTCTGTTTTTACATTAGAACTTCAAAAACAAGAATTAACCGAACTTTGGGTTAATTTTAAAACATTTTTTAAGGTTTATCTGCATGAAGCTAAGGCCTTACCGGTGGCAGATAGAGTAGATGAAGTAGCAAGAGTGAAGTCTGTGTATCAAAATTGTTACACGGCTTACATCGCATGTGCTGGAATGATGGGAGAGTACTCAACCTTAGTAAGGACTATCGATGCGCATCAAGAACCAGCACGCACTCCTCCATCTAGCAGCTCGACGGTCAGAATGGACGGTTTGGCGCCCAGATCAACTCCCTCACCTAATTTTCGGTCCGAAAATCACGCAGAAATCGCGACAACTACTCTTCAGCAAGTACCCCCTGTATTCCAAGAACATAGGTTCACTCCAGCACCTCCGATCGTTCATGCTACTTCATCATCTCAATCTTCGGCGAATTTGGCTATGGGTTCATGCCACGATTTTGGCATTCGTGTACCTCCATGCGATACAGAAATTTTCTACGGAGATTATCTCTCATGGCCCACCTTTCGAGACATGTTTACGGCTATTTATATTGTAAATGCTCGATTATCTCCTGTCGAAAAACTGTATCATTTGAATCAGAAGACAAGGGGAGAAGCGAAAGACATTGTAAGCAAATCTCCGCTTACGAATGAAGGTTTTGCATCGGCCTGGCAAAATTTATCGGATCGATTTGAAAATAAGCGTATCCTGGTAAATAGCCAGCTTAAAATTCTTTTTAGCCTTCAGTCTATTTCGGTTGAATCTGGTAGTGACATTAAAAAGTTACAACGAGATATCAACAACTGTATTGCGGCGTTAAAAATGCATAGCATCGATATAGGAAACTGGGATGCTATTTTAGTATTTCTTTGTTCTACCCGGTTACCTGGTGCTACTCTAGCGTTGTGGGAGCAGTCTATTGAGATGAGTTCGGAAATTCCTAAATGGTCCATCATGGACTCGTTTCTGACTCGTCGATTCAGGACATTAGAAACAGTGTTAGATCTGCAAGGAGTATCAACTTCTAAACTAGCAGTGAAAAAGACATCTGTTTCCAAGTCGTTCAATTCGTCGAATAAGAATGTGAACACTTATCAAACAAACATTTCTAATTTCGATTGTCGGCTTTGCTCTTCCAAACAACACTCTTTAAAGTCGTGCCCCAAATTTTCGAATATGAAACCGGTTGATCGTTTTTGGCAAGTCAAAAAATTAAAACTTTGTTTGAATTGTCTTGCCCATTCTCATTTATTGAAAGACTGCAAGAGTACGTATAATTGCTCCGTATGTAAGCAGCGACATCATTCACTTTTGCATCGTGGGTCTTCAGATACACCCCCTAGTTCTAACCCCTTTCGAAATGTATCTGAAGGCAATTCTCGCCCCACGACTCCTGTTCGCGCAAACATGCAAAGTCATACAGTCCAAATACATTCAGCTCCATCTCCGGTTGAAATCGATAACATTACTTCGGCTTTTGCATCTTCTGCCAAAAGTGTTCTCTTGGGCACGGCTATGGTCAACATTTGCCACTTAGGATCAGTATATACCGCCAGAGCACTAATCGATTCTGGCTCTGAAGGTACCTTTATTTCTGAGCGTATCCAAAAATTACTTAAGCTACCAGTTAAGAAGGTAAACGCGCAAGTTTCAGGTCTCAATAACGCTATTTCAGCTCGAGTGCAAAAAATGTGCAATTTTGTTTTAAGTTCACCCACAAATCCTCAGCTACAAATCGAATCTTCAGCTTTGGTGATTCCACATCTTACTGGTAAGCTTCCCACGACTTCACTTGATCTTTTGGGAGCTGGAAGAATTTCCAAAAAATAAATTTCTAAGCGAAGAGGATAAATATTGCGAGAAATATTTTAAAAATACGACAAAACGTGATTCTAGCGGTCGCTATATAGTTTCACTCCCCTTTAAGCCTCAGTTCACAAACAGCCTTGTATTAGGCAATTCTCGATCAATTGCTCAAAAACAATTTCTAAGAAACGAAACTAATCTCCTACGCAATCCGCAGTTTAAAGCTCAATATGATCAAGTGGTAAATGAATATGTGCATTTGAATCATATGAAGGAAGTGTCAGTACCAACTTTTGTACAAACACCGACTCATTTTTATTTACCACACCACGCTGTGATTAAGCCTGAAAGCACCTCTACCAAGGTGCGTGTTGTTTTTAACGCATCTAGTCGTTCGTCAAATGGTGTGAGCCTTAATGATGTGCTCTACACTGGTCCGGTGCTACAGGCTGATCTAATGCTTTTGGTTGTAAAGTGGCGTTTTTTCCGTTATGTTTTTAATGGTGACATCGAAAAAATGTATCGACAGATTTTAGTCGATTGTAATCACACCCCTTACCAACGAATTTTATTTCGTAGTTCGCCGAAAGATGAAATTCGTGACTTTGAATTAAAAACAGTCACATTTGGTGTTAATTGTGCGCCATATCTTGCTATACGAACTCTTCATCAATTGGCTGAAGATGTTCA
Source organism: Suillia variegata (assembly GCA_949127995.1). NCBI lineage: Eukaryota > Metazoa > Arthropoda > Insecta > Diptera > Heleomyzidae > Suillia > Suillia variegata. The sequence goes on from OX421843.1 coordinate 22,201,129, forward strand.
AGACAAGCTTCCCCTTGCTTCTAAGATTCTTCGTCACATGATGTATGTTGACGATGCATTAGCTGGAGCCCATGATATTTCAACCGCTATCGCTTCTCGTGATGAGCTTATAGCTGCTCTCGATTCTGCTGGCTTTTCGATGCGAAAGTGGACTTCAAATTGTGAAGACAAATTGAAGGGCTTACCAGCTGATCATCTGTTTAACGAAGATTTTTTAAAAATCGAAGATTCTAGTAACGTGAAGACACTAGGAATCCGTTGGAATGCCAAATCCGACACTTTTTATTTTACTACAACTCCTTTCGATCTTCGTAAATCTTTCACTAAACGAGAAGTCTTATCGATAATTGCTCGTTTATTTGATCCTGCAGGCTGGTTATCACCTATTGTCATTTCTGCAAAAATTTTGATGCAGAAAGTTTGGATGACAAAAATTGATTGGGATGATAATTTACCCGTCGGCATTCTCCACATTTGGCAGCAATTTTTGAAGGATTATGTCTATATTCAAGATATTCAGATTCCTCGTTGGATTGATTTTTCGCCTTTCTCGGATGTTCAATTTCATGCTTTTTGTGATGCGTCAGAGGTCGCATATGGAGCATGTATTTATATTAGAGTACAGCAATCTTCTTCCAGTTTTTCAACACATCTCTTATTTGCCAAATCTAAAGTAGCACCAGTAAATACGGTTGCTTTGCCTAATTTGGAACTTTGTGGAGCTGCACTTTTGGCGGACATGGTTGATTCACTTTTTCAATCAATCACAATCGATCGTAATAATTTGTACTGTTGGTCGGACTCCACAATTGTTTTAGCCTGGTTGCAAAAACCACCATGTCATTGGACTACGTTTGTTGCGAATCGTGTTTCAAAGATTGTCGATAAAGTTGGCAACAATCGTTGGTTTCATGTTGACTCGAATGACAACCCAGCCGATTTAGTTAGTCGTGGAGTCTCACCACAGGATCTTGTTGGCAACAGAAAATGGTGGTATGGACCATCTTGGTTGCCAGAAGAAATCTCTAAATTTCCTAAAGACTTTTTTGAGCGCCAAAATTTTGAAACAGCTTTGTCAGAAAAGCCGGTAAAATCATTTTTTACATATTTTGTTCATTTTGAAGACGTGCTGGAGAGATTTTCGTCGTTGCAACGAGCACTTCGAGTATTGTGCTACGTTTTTCGTTTTCTACATCGCTCCCGTTCTCGTAAATTGTTTGAGACTTTGGATATTTCGAGTGACGAAATAAAAACTGTAAAAATTCGTCTTATGTTAATTTGCCAACAGGTTCATTTTGTGTCCGAGTATCATGATTTGTCTGAGAAACGTCAAATTATTTAGCAATTCATTTAGAAGCGACTAGTGATCTGTCTACAACTACGTTTTTAGCCGCATTTTCTCGTTTTGTGGCCCGGCGCGGATGTCCAGCAAAAATGTTTTCGGATAACGGAACCAACTTTGTTGGAGCTTCGAAAGTTTTAAAACAGGATTTTGTCCGATTTCTTTGTGCTTCAAAGAATTTAGTGACATCACAATTCTCTTATCAAAACATTTCGTGGCATTTTATCCCGGCTGGATCTCCTCATATGGGTGGTTTGTGGGAAGCGGGCGTCAAAAGCTTTAAATTTCACTTTCGTCGAATAGCTGGCAATCTGAGGTATACCTTTGAAGAATTTATGACCCTTTTGAATCGTATAGAGGGTTGTCTGAACTCGCGACCTCTGAGCCCACTGTCCGAAAATCCTTCTGTTCTTTCCCCTCTAACACAGGGACATTTTTTGATCGGTGGTCCCCTTTTAGCTCCTGTTGAACCTGAAATTTCAGAAAACCCCCTGACAATAGTTAATAGGTGGTTAAAGATCAAAGCCGTAGCCCAATTATTTTGTCATCGTTGGAAATCCGAATATCTGAAGGAGCTTCAAAAGAGATACAAGTGGCAGTTTCCGAAGGAGGACGTCAAAGTAAACGATTTGGTAGTGATTCGCGATGAGAATCTGCCCCCAACTGATTGGAGACTAGGACGCGTAATGAAGGTGCATCTAGGAAAGGATGGACGAGTCCGAGTTGCTGATGTCCGAACAGAACGAGGCACCATTACACGTGCTGTCGTTAAACTTGTAGTTCTCCCGTCGTCGTGATCATTGTTATTTTCTTTCTCTTTTCTGTTCAACTATTTTTATTTGTTATGTTCTTTCTTCGATTTTCAGCAAAATGGTTAAGGCAAATAAATACGTCGATCGTCGCAGCCAAACCCCCACTGCCAAAAAGATGGAATGCCGTATCTGCAAGGAGGACCATCCGTTACGTTTTTGCCGCAGTTTTCTACGAATGGAGCATGCAAAACGTCTTCGAGCAGTACTTATGTACCGTCACTGCACTTGTTGCTTGGCGTATAACCACATGCGCAAGGACTGCGGTAGCAAAGGCAGGTGCCGCGACTGTAAGGGTGATCGTCATACGTTGTTGCATGATCCCTCCCGGCCGACTCATCGTTTTCAGCCGAAAGAACCTAGTCCTCCTCGAAATGTGAAGGGACCTCGTCCGTCTCCATGCGCGAGTAAAGGAGGTTCTAGTAGTTCTGATATTGCGAAGGGACCTCGTCCGTCTCCAAGCGCAAAGTCTACCAGCGCTAGTCACTTTAAAAATGCGAAGGGACCTCGTCCGTCTCCATGCGCGAGTGCTAGTAGCTCTAGTCTAGCTGAACAAGCGCCTAACAAGGGACCTCGTCCGTCTCAAGGCGCGCCTACCGCAGTATCGCAGACCAGACAATCAGCGTCAAAATCCCGCCGACATTCGCCAATTATGGGACCTCGTCCGTCTCGGCGAATTACGTCGGTGGAAACTCAGTTAAAAGCTGATGTAATAGCGTCATCCTCCCGTAGACATTCGCCAATTATGGGACCTCGTCCGTCTCGGCGAGATATGTCAGTGGCTCCACATTCACGTCAGGTCAGAAAGCGATCTGAGGCTCCGAGCTCTACGCCCCAACGTAACACGCGTGCAAGATTTGTCAAACCTTGCAATCAACAACATCGATCTGCAGAGCCACGTACCACCAATGCCGCGCCTACTCTTCATTTGCAGCGTGTAGTTAAGCTTCAGCCCACCGCGATGGTCAAGGTGGTCATAGATGGGAAATCACACAAAATGCGAGCGCTTATCGATCAATGCGCAGATTCTTCGTGCGTTTCAAAAAAGTTGGTGCAACGCCTGAACCTGCGGACGACAAGGATGGGAAATAGTGAGGTGTGCATGCTTTCTATGCGATCGAATTTAGATCTCAACAGGAATGTTGAAACGCTTGTCCACGTAACGCCTTATCTTTCGAAGGTTACACCTCTCCAATCCGTCGACTCTCGCATTCGCGAAAATTATTTAGGTATTATCCTCGCGGACCCCGATTTTTTTCAGTCTGCGCCAGTGGATCTTGTTCTTGGTGTCGACGTCTACTCAAAAATAGTCCTCAATGGAGTGATTGGTGGTACACTAGGGCAACCGCTTGGGCAGAGCACAATTTTCGGCTATATTATGTCTGGTTCCTGCGCTGTCTAGTTTTTTTTTTGGCTGCACTCTAACACATTTTGGTTTGTGCTAAAATTTTTCGTTTTTTTTTTTGTTTTTGGATTATTTCGTTTTTCATATATGAACTTTGGCAAAGTTTCTTGAACTATTTCTTTGTCACCGCAAGTCACAAATAAAATGTAACCCATGATTTTTAAGAAAAATAACTATTTTTTATTTTCAGCACCTATGTATTTAGATTTTTATTTTATTGCAGCGATTCTGCAAGGCGGGCGGCAATGTTTAAGCCAAACGCTTGCACTTTGATATTTTGTAAACTGTTCGATTGAGAAAATTCCGGTTTTGAAATGCACAGGGCGCACAGAAATTTTCTTAATCGAATGTGTCATTTTTGATCGAAAGTGCCATTTTGAGGTATTTTTGTTATTGTAAAAATAACACTCTTGATTTTGGATACAAGCTGAACGGACATATTTTCCGAACTTTTCTGGTAATTTTCTTTTACACAAATAAAAGCCACTTTTTTGCCCCATAAAAATTTGTATTTTTATTTTATCTTTTTTTGGAACTTTGCGCAACCGGCACTTAATTTCGAGCTGCATTTTTTAGATCGCTTCAACTTGGAAGATAACCCCCAGCACTCGATTTTTTAAAATGAATAGTGAAAAATTCTTCGAGATTTGGTAAGATTTTAATATTATTAATATATTATTAAAATATTATATATATTATTAAATAATTTAATGTGTTTGCTACATAAACTCGTATTTTAGTTGTTGTGAATTATGGGCAAAAATAAATTCTGCGACGAAAGCACAAAATAGTAAAGTTAAATTTCGCAACGACGGAAAATCGTATAGCGAAATTGCAAAATTACTAAACGTGTCAAATGGAATGTTGTTCAACGCTATTCAATATATAAATAAAAATAAAACCACCAAAAACGTTCCTCGGAAGCAGCGTCCTCGTATAACGTCCGTGCGGGAGGGCGAATTAATAGTACGAGAATCCAAAAAATATCCGCAAAAAACCGCTAATGAAATCCGCGTCAGTAGTTTTGAAAATAACGATAGCTTACCGTCGAGAGAAAAATTTATTTGGAAGGATTTCCAGGAAGAAGCCGCTGCTCTCAGAGTGAAATCGAAAAAAGTGCTTAGAGTTCGCTTAAAAAATAAAGCCACTGGTCTTTAAAAGAGTGGACAAAGGTGATTTTTTCGGATGAAACTGAAATAAGTGGGAACTCTCCAGATGGGAAAAATTACGTTAGTTCCCACACAGAAAGCTTTTGACTCCAAATACACACGACCTACAGTGAAACACGGTGGGGGTAACATTATGATTTAGGGTGTCATGTCATGGGTGGTGTTGGACCAATTACGAAAATTGAAGGTCGACTGGATCAGCACAAATACATATCCACATTAAAAGACATAATGCTGCCTTTTTGCGAAGACAATATGCCTGCTAGTTGAATCCTGGAACAGAATAATGATCCAAATAATACTGCCCAATCAACAAAACGATGGATGGATGCAAATTCGATAAATCTCTAGGAGCATTTAAAGAGAAGGGTTCGGGTACACAAAATTGGAAATTTTTATGAATTGAGGCCAAAAGTTCAGATGGAGTAGAATTAAGTTGAGTCGATGCCTCGTAGGTGTGAAGATGTAATCCAAAATAATGGCTTTGCAACAAAATATTAACTCCACTGTAGCAACTCTACTTGTAATTGTTATATTCTAATAATTTTTAATATCCTTAGATTTTTAAGTTTTTTGTTTTTTGCCAAATTTTGAAAAACATTTTAATTTTTTATTCGTTTACTGTTTCTTCAATGTACTACACTAAACTTTGTACAAAGAATATTATGTCAAAATAAATAAAACGAATCCAATTTTTCGTAATAAATCAAGACACTTCATCCACAATAATAAAAAATTGTTTTGTTTTTTAAAAACAAAGCGTTTTTCATTATATGACCGACCAGTAAAGAAAGTCCTTATTTAAAAATAAGAAGAAGAAAAATAGTACAAAGATAAAATACTTTTTTTTAAATAGAGTGAATTTAATTAAAAACTGTAAAAATTGTACAGTTTACAAAGAAAAATTACCTAAAGGTTCGCGAAAATTTAGTGCTATAGTTAAAACAAATGTCTATGCATCTTTTTTTTTTAATTAGTTGCATACATACATACATACATACATACATACATACATACATACATACATACATACATACATACATACATACATACATACATACATACATACATACATACATACATACATACATACATACATACATACATACATACATACATACATACATAGATACATACATACATACATACATACATACATACATACATACATACATACATACATACATACATACATACATAAATACATACATACATACATACATACATACATACATATATACTTACATACATACATACACACACGGCTGAGCTTCAGGCTAATGTGGGGGTCGCAGGTGGCGGATAGCGAACGGCCTATAGATATGTAGGTTAGCTGTGAATATCAAATAAACAGTCCCCGACCAAGAGCAGCAGAGTACCAGGAGTAGTTCAACCTACTTTAATGCTAACCTCTCCGCGCAAGGTGTACTCTGCGATAACTAGAGGCTCTGGCGTCCGAATCAAGGCGGTATAACCTTCATCCTGCCCAGGGAAATTCTGCGGCCAGCGTGGGATTTCTCCTGACGGAAACCAAAAATCCACAGCGTCTGTTCCATATTGGGCGGCTTCCTGGTCTGCGTCTGACCCCAGAGGGGCGGCAGTTTCTTCACTTCGCCGATAGGCATCAAGGACGAGTCCAGTAAGACCTTGATTATGGTATACTGGAGCCACAACATGATTAGATGACATCCTGGGCTGACGGTTATGGTATTCTGTCACCTGGGTAAGTAGGAGTGAAATCCTGCTGAAATGGCTTTCAGGTTAATGCCACAACTGCCTCCGTCCCGTTAAAACCCTGGCAGGCCTTAAAGTACGCTCTTCGTTTGTCGCCGTTAAGTTGGTGGCGTAGTATCAGATGGAACATTCCTGACCAGCACCTGATCCGGCTCTGAACACAGGACCCCATGAAGGCCTGTGTCAACCCTCGCATCGGACCTCACTCCATGGAAAGGTAACCATGGGATCTTCTTGGTGGCTACGCATTCAAACGAAGACAACGGCTTTAAGTGGGGACCCAAAAAACATGAATTTGAACACACAAAAAATAAACAAAACCGATGACAGCAATAACAGTGACAGCGTGGATAACGCCACAAAAATTGCAAATGAGAATCCCTTTCAAAGGGTCTCTAGGGTGCAAAGATCACCACAAAAGTTGACGGCGTTATGGCCTCATATTGGCGCGGGTACTCGCGTGTTAAAATCGGCGACATCGACGTCTCCAGCAGCGGCAGAGTTGTCCATACCGGCGACACCATCGTCTTCAGCAGCGACAGCGGCATCACCGGTGACGACATCAGCGTCTCCAGCGGATATGGCAGCATACCTAACAGCGATATCTATGAGTACAGTGCTAAAACCAACGACATCAGTACTCCTAGCGACAACATCGACGTCACCAGCAACGCCAATGTATAAGGCGTCTGATTTAGACCAGTCATCATTCTGCAGACTTGGCGAACAGATTGCGAACCTTGTGGATATGCTAGAGGATGGGAAAAAGCGCTCAATAAATCAAAGGATGCGGGACGCAATAGAGAGCATTAGAGCACTATTCGAACTATCTGCGATCGAACAGCATAATGACGTAGCCAAGAAGGTGATCAGGCGCAGTCAGGCTTCGCCCCTGTTCAAACCGAATGTTGACCAGAAAAGAAGACAAGAGCCTAGCATGGACACGCCTCCAAAAAAGCGTAAAACTGCAGCCCCGGCAAAAAGAAAGAAAAAGATTAGTTTGGTAACTCAAACTGAAGTCCCGAGCGTCAAACAAAACCAAAACATCACGGTACGTGCTCACGTTGAGAGTGTACAATCACAAGAGCAGACCAAGCAGCAGGAGAAGTGGACGAAAGTACAAACAAGAAAGCAAAAGAAGCCTAGAGGGATTAGAGCAAGGCCTGACGCTCTCATCATTTCGGCCACCTCTACTCAGTCGTACGCGGATATTCTACGTACAATCAAAAACGACGAGACCCTGAAGTTACTTGGCGACAATGTGAAGGCTGTTCGGCGGACTACGAAAAACGAACTATTGCTGGAACTCAAGCGTGCGCCGGAGAACCATTTAAAGCAATGAAAACTTTGCTAGGAGACGCAGCAAAGGTGTTAGCGAAGACTCACTTGGTCACAATTCAGTTACGGGACCTTGACGAAATAACAACAGCAGAAGAAGTATGCGACGCGCTACACAAGCAGTGCGATATACAACGCCAGGAAGGCATATCAATATGCAACATGCGAAAAGGACGTCAGGGCACGCAGACAGCATATGTTAGCCTGCCAGTTGATGACGCAAAAAAGGTGTTGAAGGCGCAACGAATACGCATAGGCTGGGTGTCCTCCCGTGCACGGGAGAGCATTTCCCCTACACAGTGTTTTAAGTGCTGGGGATACAATCACTTGGCGATAAACTGTAAAGAGGAAGTAGACCGCAGTAAGCTATGTAGAAAATGTGGCGAGGAAGGCCATTTGGCAGCTACATGCAACAACAAGCGGAAATGCGTGATATGCGGTGGAGACCACCCGGCTGGCAGTTCGCGGTGTCCAGAGCATCAGAAAGCGGTGAAGAAAGGAGGGCGATGAAAATCGTCCAACTTAATCTTAACCACTGCATTGCCGAGCAGGATCTTCTGCAGCAGACAATATTTGAGCGACGGTTTAACCTAGCCTTACTATGCGAACAGCACCACAGTGCTAACGGCGGTGAGTGGACGAGTGACGCACATAGCAAAGCGGCAATTTGGACACTTGACGGCAGTACGTGCCAAAAAAAAAGCGCCCATTTCTAATAACGGATTCACATGGGTTAAGAATGATTCATTTCATGCTACGCTCCACCCAGTATGGACAAAAGCCAATACGAGCGTATGCTGTCTGAGCTGGTGGCAGAGGCCAAAGATAAAGTTCCAGTAATTATAGCTGGGGATTTCAACGCCTGGTCAACGACATAGGGGAGTAAAAGTACAAATAGCAGAGGCAGATTGCTTATGGAATATCTTGCTATTCTGGATATAGAGCTGTTAAATAATGGGAATCACACATTCGAAGCTGGCAAAAAACGGTCGGCAGTGGATCTGACATTCGCTCATAGCTCGATCGCTCGAAATGTAACGTGGAGTGTTGGTGATTTTCATACACATAGCGATCACCGTGCCATTGTTATTGAGATTCTTCAGACCAATCGGACGCATAGGATAACTAAAGTACAAACCAAAGGTTGGAACCAACGTTTCTTTGATACTGAAGTTTTCTGGTTGACGTGGAATGAATTAAAGACAGCGGATGATGGAGCACTGAACATTGCGGAAAGTATACGACGACGATTAAGCACTGCGTGTGACGCTACAATGCCAAGGAGGTCACATATGCCAACCCGGAAGCCAGTCTACTGGTGGAATGAGAATATCGCAGAATGCAGAAGACGCTGCCATCAGATGCGCAGAAATGAACAGCGCTCGCGAAATCTCCCAACGTGGCAGGCGTTGAACGCCGAATACAAAACGTGCCGCCAAAACCTGAAGAAAGCGATTAGAGCCAGCAAGATCATATGCTTCAAAGAACTCTGTGATAGCGCCGACGTAGACCCATGGAGTAAAGCTTATAAAGTTGTGATGAGCAAAATAAAAGGTCCCAGGGCACCACAACCATCAGATCCGGACGTAATGGACAGGGTGGTGGCTGCACTTTTCCCCCCTCAAGCTGAACGAGTACTTTGTTGTTTTTTACCGACAGAAAAAGGTCACATACCTACCGTGACATCGGATGAGCTGTATCAGATAATACGGAAAATGGCCGACACCAAAGCACCTGGGTTAGATGGCATACCAAATGTGGCGCTGAAAACAGCCATCCTAGCAGACCCGGTAACATTCACCAAGATGTATTTGGCGTATTTAAACGAAGGAGTGTTCCCTAAATCCTGGAAGAGACAAAGGCTGGTGTTACTTAGAAAGCCCGGAAAAAATCCTGACCAACCATCCGCGTATAGGTCGCTCTGCATGCTCGATTCGTTGGGCAAAGTACTAGAGAGCATTATTGTCAACCGCCTACAAGAAACCCTCGAGAGTCCCGTTGGCTTATCCTCGCAACAATTCGGATTCCGCCGCAAGAAATCAACCATTGATGCTATTCAGTGTGTGATGAAAATAGCTTGTAATGCTTTAAGCGGTGACAGGTGGAAATAAACAGTATTGCGCAGTCGTCACACTGGACATTAAAAATGCGTTTAATTCAGCGAGCTGGTCACGAATCATGCAGGCGTTAAACTGTTTCGGCGTACCGGGCTATCTACAGCGAATTATAGCCAATTATCTCGAGGACAGAGTGTTACTCTACGACACAGATGACGGAGTCAAGAACTACAAGGTCTCCAGAGGTGTTCCCCAGGGATCAGTACTTGGTCCGACTCTCTGGAATGCAATGTACAACGGCGTGTTACATATTGATCTCCCCACAAACACCACATTGGTGGGATACGCTGATGATATAGCCCTGGTTGTAGTAGCGAAGCACACACACACACCGGAGATGAAGTGCAGCGATGCTATATATAAATTACGAGGTGGTTAAACAAGGCTCATTTAGAGTTAGCAGAGCAAAAAACAGAAGCTGTCCTTTTAAGCTCAAGAAAGTTGCGTGAGGTTATTACCTTTAGAGCAGGAGAGCACGAGATTATCTCTCAACCATACATAAAGTATCTTGGTGTGTTAATCGACGCACGAATGACGTTTAAAGATCATCTCCTGGCGGTCAGCAACAAAGCCCTTAAGGTTAATGGAGCGCTGTCTCGTATTATGGCGAATATTGGAGGACCACGATACAGTAGACGAAAACTACTGGCAAGGGTTACGAGCTCTATAATGCTTTATGCTGCGCCTATATGGGCAGCTGCAACACATACAGCATCACACATAGCTTGCGTTCGAGCAGTATATCGCCTTAGTGCACTAAGAGTTGCCAGTGCCTTCCGAACAGTATCGGATGAAGCCACCGATAGACATAGTTGCAAGAGAACTCCAACGCATCTATGATGCTGGCGATAATACTGTAAAGGCCAATGAACGTAAGCGTAGCACCGACGAGTGGCAAAAACGCTGGGAAAAGACTACTAAAGGTAGATGGACATTCAACTTAATTCCGGATATAAATAGTTGGATAAATCGTAAACATGGAGAGCTCGACTTTAATTTGACGCAGCTACTTAGTGGTCATGGCTGCTTTAAGCGGTACCTTCACCGATTCAAGTACGAGGAAGACCCGTTCTGTCCCAACTGCCCAGAAGAGATCGAAGACGCCAGGCATATCCTTCTATACTGTCCACGTTTTGATAATGAGCGAGCCAACCTATGTGAAGCTTTCGGAGAGCCACCTTCCCTGGCAAACGCCGTGAACCACATGTGTGATACTTCGCACAAGTGGCAAGTGATGCAGACAGTAGCAGCGACGATAATGACAACACTTCGTCGCATCGAACGCATACGACATATGGAGCGCATTCGCGTTCAAAATGTAGGTGCAATTACCAGCGAACCCGCTGAAACGAGAACTTAGGGATAACGTGACCTACAACCAACTATAATGCTCTGACGCCCTTCCGACGTATTACTTGACGGTGGTTCCGGGAGGATCCGCGCGGACAAGAGTAGTGGTTTAGCGTGTTAAAGTCTCGCACTGACCAACTTAGGCTTTCGATGCTTCCACTCCTCGTTAAACAAAAAAAAAAAAAAAAAAAAAAAACAAAAAACATACATACATACATACATACATACATACATACATACATACATAAATACATACATACATACATACATACATACATACATACATACATACATACATACATACATACATACATACATACATACATACATACATACATACATACATACATACATACATACATACATACATACATACATACATACATACATACATACATACATACATACGAATGTACTTTATATGACAATTGAACATACATTTTTGAAAACGAACAATTTAATGATCACAGAGTTCAACTTTGCAAATTATTTATTGATTTTTATTTATCATGTATACATGCGTTTGTATTGCTTTTAATCGCCACTGGATTGATTTGCTTACATATGTATTTGTGTTGGTTGACAAATGTACAGGTTTTCAAATACAAATGCAAAATTTTCGATAGGCCGTCTTCTTTTGATTATAGGATTGATTGATTACACTACACGACAGACAATATGATCTGGGTTAACCAATATTCATTTTCTATGTAAACTATGAGATATCGCCCAACAGTTTTTGTCTATGAGTTTCGGAATCAGCGCCTCATTTTGCATAGGAATTGTATATCAAATTATTCAGATCAGATTTTTTTTTTAAATTTGTCGGCTAGTGTTATACGTCATGCTTTTGATGTCAACCTAATCCAAGGCAAAAAAAAGAAACTGATACATAGAATTATTATATATATTATATGAGAGACCTTAAGTAAAATTGAACGATGAACATTTTCCTAAAACATATTGACCCTTTAACTACCATTTTTCCAGGTCCATTTTGACCATTTTTTTAAAAGACCATAAAAGAACCAGAAAACGTCGAGATACAGACTTTATATATTCTTGAAAAATAAACCCCTTCAGATTTTACTATAGGTCACTAAAGAACAGAATAGTCGGAAATGCAAACTCGTATTAGACAAATGACAAAACTTTGATCTTTCACTATAAACTTTAATTGGGCGTACAATAAATGCAATAATAAATATACTCATACATATACACTAGTAATGTGGCGCAGAATATAAATATGTATACTCAACTTAAATTTGCTTTTAAACCATAGGTTTAAAAATGGTTTATATCGACTTCAGTAGTCACATCTACTCGTTAAAGATGTGCGCTTCGACGCATTGACTCCTCGTAAAGCATTCTATTTAAATTCCATTTTCAATTAACAACAAAAGTTCCACTTTGCCGGAGGGAGGACTTCAAGAAAGGAGAGTCTTATAAAGTCGTACAGTTCTAGAAAGAGATAAAGCGGCTTTGGCAATTCTACTGTTAACTAACTTAACTTGTGAGCTAAGCTGACTGCTCCTCGACGTTGTTAACTTGTGAATTCGAGTGAAAATAGTCTAAGGCATGGTGCCATAGCTCAGCGTGTGCCAAAATATGTACATGCACCGGTACACAGAGCAGCAGAGGTGCGGTGGGATGCGGTGAGGTGTGGCACAGGATGCGCTTCCTGTAAACTTCAATTATATTAAAATTCAAATAAGATTCACCGCACTCAGGACATGTTAGCTTGTATACTAGTGTGTGTATATAAACATGCATACGTACCCGAACACACACACACACAAACACAAACTGTTCGTACACCTACGAAATAACCCACGTTCCCGGGCACACATGCGAAGCATCTATTAACCGCAGTGCAGCGGAAGCCCAATGGAAAGTTTGGAAACTGAAAATTTAAAGGAATGTTTTCCCAGTTTTTGGCCAGAGAGAACGCTTTGTTTATCTTTGTATGCGCGACCAGAAACAGGAAGTTAATCGAAATTTCTAAATTATGTAGTTGTTTAATTTTGTTTAAAAAGTCCATCTAACAGGAGGCCACAACGACTTATTTGTGCAATATTCCACTTCATCGGGGCAAAATATATATTCTAACACATAGTAGAATATTACTTCTGAGATTTCAATGAAAAAGTTAATGTTAGTGAAAAAGTTAATTAACGAAGTTACATTTTTCTTAACCAATTTCACACCACTTTTAACGTTAGTTTCGGAAAAACGATCGAAAGCGAGTCTTTAATTATTCCTAAGCATTATACATAATTCTTTTTTACTGAACTTTTAACTTTTAAAATTTTAGAGATAAAAGATTTAAAATTTGATCTAAACGTAGTTAACTACGAAATTAACTACTTTTTTGGAAGTTAGGTTCTTAGTAAATATTTTCGGACTAACGAAATAAAATTCTTAAATTTAGCGACGCTTCCCTAAATTGAATGGACGACAATCGATGATGCGTGGTTCAATGGCTAAATTTCAAGTCAATATCTGTAGATAAGAAATATTATTATACACACTGTGAAAAGCTTAAAAAATCACAATAATTTTAATAAAACTTTTTTTTAATTAAAAATTGTTGTTGCTAGAGATTATGTTTATATAGACGTTTATGATCGCCATGTGAAACGAACTGACTTCGAAGAGTTTCCAGTTCGTCTGCTCTTTTGGAAGCACACTTTTTCGCAGACATGAAACGCTGCAACAACAACAACCACATTGTTACCAAAGCCACATAACTTAACACCTTCTGCTTTGGCTCGACAAAGAGTATAAAACAGAGGATACCTGCTCCCACTGCGTAAGCCTGGCATCTTCCAGTTGAGTGACCATTAAACACAAGATACGTACATAAATATATACATATATACGTATATATACAAATATAAGTATGTAGGTTGAGTTGTTTTGTTTTGTTTATGCACTGACTATGGCAGTGTATGCGTGCGTGCGTGTACTTGTGTGTGTTAAGTTGGAATCTGTGTGAACGGAAGTTCCACTTTTCTCATTAAAAAGTTACTTCAAGTTTGTCGCTTGGCTGGAGTGGAATACCCTCGCATCTCGTCATCTTTCTGGTGTTTCTGATGTTGCCGTAATTACTTCCGTGCTTTCGTTTAGCTAAGCTAGGCCAGAACCCAATTCAATCATTTTTTCATATCCTGGCAAATTTGTAGTTGCTGTTGTTTGTCTACAATTGTTGTTTTCGTTGTTGAGATGTTTACATACTTTTCGTTTTGCGCATTTTTTGTTGCGATATGAATTCACTTTTTTAAATTGTTTTCTTTCTCCAGCTTAATAACTCTTTACAGGAGCGGGAATTATGGATTACGCTGTAGCATTGAAAATTAATATTTACTTGGGTTCGGATTTTAACGATTTTGAAAAGAGCAAACAAAATATTAGAAACCAAAAATAATAAGTAAGAAATTGTATACGGTCCCAGCGACTATTACAAATGCATCACATGGTTACATATCACAATCATATTAAGAAACCTCCCTTATTAGATTGCTTTACTTATTTAAGTTAGTTTGTGTACTAAAATAACCAATTTCAGTTATAAAGTTAATAGTAATGTACATATATACTAGCAAATGATGACGAGTGTTGCAATGCTACTTAAAATATTCAAGTACATTTTTAACATATATGTATAAAGATAATTAGTTAGCGGAACTTCCCGGTACTCCCCGTTGTAGCAATTTTGAGTTACGGTTAAATTATCGACAGTAACAAATAAATAAATAAGTAAATACAAACTCAGAAACAAAATTTCAAATTTTTAGGAAAAAATACTGGCAATGTTGTCGTATTTTTTTAAGTGGGCGTTAAATAGATCCAACCACGCCCATTTTTGGGAAAGTTATCGACAGTGCCATTTTTTATTTAGAAAAAAATAAGAGCCAAAATAATTATTATTGTTGTGAAGGGCGAAGTCGCATCCTGGTTTCACTCCACACTTTATTTGTATTTTTACAATCTGAACTATTTGAATTTTAGTTATTTTATTTGTTTTTATGTTAATCTGAAATTAAAATGTATAAAAAATGTTTTTCTTATTATTTCGGTTAATACACACATGGTGTGTATTAAGATTTCCAAACACTTTACGAAAACGTAACCCTGCTGTTTTACGTGCCGATCGCTGATTGGCTAATAAGATGAAGTAGGGAGCCAAAGCCGAAAGCGAAGAGACACCGAGAATAAAATCTAAAACGATAGTCAGAGTCAGAGGACCTGACCGGTTAAGTTTTTATAAAGTGCGCAAAAGCTAAAATTTTATTGTTTTATTAAAAACAGACAGACAGCAAAGCCAGTAATTTAGGAGACATCGAGGGCAGTGAAAGGAGAAAAACCACGAGAGGACATCAGAAACAATAACAGGAACAGTAGCAGGAGTTCGGTGGTTTTGCAGTAAGTGTTTATTTCGAAATCATTCATGGAATAAATTGAATATTTTGTAAAAAAAAATAAAAACAAAGATAAAATATAATAAACAATTTTGTTGTGGATATAAAACAAAATAAACCACGAGTTTTCCTTAATTATAAATGTTTGTTATTTGGACACTGGACGCCGACGGCAAAAACCCCGACGAAATAAATTATTGTTCATTTTGTTGGTTGTTAGCAATTTAAATTTGCAAGTTTATGTTTTATTAGTCAATTAATTAATATAATTAAAAATGCTTTGGTACAGATTGTTCTTTATTTTCTATGTAATGTGAGGACACAAGTTGGTGGACTCGTTTGTGTCCACAACTAATGTTTAATTTTAAGTTTTTTTTTCATGTTAAGAGATGAAAAAAAATTAATTTTGAAAATAAGTAAAAATATTAGAATTTAATTGAAGTGAGTGTTTGCCAGCAAAGTTTGCTGGATTATGTTTTAATCTAGCAGCAACTCCAAAAAAAGCAGCAGAGCCAGCATTTTCACCACCAGCAAACAACCAAATGCTTTTTGCCAACAAGTTTGACTTTCAGGGTAAGTGACTACAAAAATAAATTGGCGATCGCTTTGTCTCGTTTTGACAAGGAGCCAAATTCGGTCAAGTGTTCGTAAAAGGGGCGTGCATTCAGAGGCCCTGAACTATTTAAAGAAACACCAACATGTTCCTACGATTAAGTTTGGCTACGTCAACTATTTTGTATTAACGGGGCGCGGCCGCCAGAGCGATTTTAATTTATTTTTAACTAAAGTTGAACAAATTGTGTTTTCCAAAGTAGAGTTCTTTTAGATTAAGTTTTAGTAATTTAGGTTTATTTATATCTATATAAAAGATATAAAATTTTATTGAAGAGGTGGTTTATTTTTACGTTCTCTCGTTAGGGCTATAGTTTCTAAGTTATCAATTACTGTAGCGCGAACTTTGGACACGGCAAGCTTTACCCCAGCTGAAGGTTCGTTGCAGGACTTGTATTCAAATTCATTAATTTCGAATTTAATATATTTATATACTGTAAAGTTCATGTAGAAGTAGTATGAGCCTGACTCTTGCTAAAGCCGGACAGTCGCAGATGAAGTGACTCAGTGTCTCTGGTTCACTGGTGTTTTTGCAGCTACGACAGTGGACATTATAGGAAATTCGCAATCTGCGGGCATGTTCACCAATAGGACAATGTCCAGTGAAGATGTATGTGATCCGCGCGATGTCTCGACGCCTCAAGTTAATGAGTTCAAGGGATCTTGAAAGGTTGTAGTTCGGCCAATTTTTTTTGGATACAACGCATCCTGCAGTGTTTTTTCATATAGACTTGGTTTTATTGAGAAAAAAATTTGCAGATTTCAGATTTAACCTTGCCTATAGGTACCGGAACCGGAACAGTCAGATCCAGCGCCGATGCAGAGCCCTTCCTGGCCAGGTCATCGGCCACTTCATTTCCTACTATGCTCCTATGTCCTGGAACCCAGATAAGGTTTATTCTATGTCTGTGACCGAGAAGATCTAGTTCATTCCTGCCTTGAAGAACTAATTTTGATGTTATAACAGTAGAGGACAATGCTTTAATAGCTGCCTGACTGTCAGAGAATATGGCTATGTTTTTTTACGAGTTAGTTTGCTACTAATAATGCTACAAGCTTCTAAGATAGCTATCAATTCAGCTTGAAACACACTGGCCTCATCAGGAAGTCTAAGAGATCTAGAGATACCCAGGTGTTTACAGAAAACACCTGCGCCAACTCCACAACTCATCTTGGAGCCATCCGTAAAAATGGCAACGCCGAATTTGTCGATTACACTATTAGATGACCATTCTTCTCTGAATGGAAATCTGTGTAAAAAGTTCTTGTTAAGAACTATTTTCGGTGAAATGTAGTCAGTCGTTACAGGTACTATCTCTTTAGGTAGCGTACCTAAAATTCTGCTGTGGCCGTATGTCCTAGCTTGCCATGACCCTACTTCATTGAGTCTTGCTGCAGTGCATGCGGCTACAAATTTGATGCGAATATCAATGGGAATAAGATGCACAAGAATTTTAGCGCATCTGAGGGACTGGATCTCAGTGCCAATGCATGCGGATCGTTGCACTCTTCCTAATTTTACTATATTATAATTTTTACTAAGCGCTGGCCACCAAACGTGAGCTCCGTAGGTGAGAATCGGTCGAACTACAGCCCTGTACATCCAGAGTACCATTTTTGGCTGGAGACCCCAACGTTTGCCAAACATTTTATTGTATGTATAAAAAGCAATGCAGGCTTTTTTAACTCGCAGTATAATATTATTTTTCCAATTTAACTTTGTATCAAGAAGAACACCGAGATACTTGGCTTCAGTGGAGAGAGTAAGTGCTTGTCCATTTAGAACTGGTAAGTTGAATTGAGGTATCTTGGTTTTAGTGGTGAATAGTAGTAATTATGTTTTCACTGGGTTCACTGATAAGCCGCACCTAGCGGCCCATGAGCTTAGTGTT
This sequence comes from Suillia variegata, assembly GCA_949127995.1. Lineage (NCBI taxonomy): Eukaryota > Metazoa > Arthropoda > Insecta > Diptera > Heleomyzidae > Suillia > Suillia variegata. Next base: position 22,219,321 of record OX421843.1, read on the forward strand.
CTCAGCGCCCTGCCCATGATTTCACGAAGGACGGACGGAAACAGAACTGATACTAGGATCACAACGTCGTCGGCATACGCAACTGCTTTAATACCGGATTTTTCAAAAGATTTTAGCATATCATCCATAACAACCAACCACAGAAGTGGTGAGAGAACCCCTCCCTGGGGGGTACCTCTGTTGACTGACTAGTATACAATTCCCGCATCTACTTGATGCTCTATCAGAGAATTTTTAATGGCTTCAGAGCTAACATTGTTAAAAGCGCCTTCAATGTCCAGAAAAGCTCCTAAAGTATACTGTTTAGAGTTAATAGACCTCTCGATTACCCGGATTACCTCATGTAGTGCCGTATCCGTGGATCTACCTTTGAGGTAAGCATGCTGGGAATTCGAAAACCCTCCATCTGAGAGTGAAAGTCTAATATGATAGTCGATGATTCTTTCTAATGTTTTAAGTACGAAAGAGGACAGGCTGATGGGTATAAAGTCCTTCGCGGACTCATGTCCACGCCTACCAACCTTAGGAATAAAGACCACTCTAACGTTCCTCCAACTTGAGGGAATATAGCTGAGAGTGATACTTTGTTTGAAAAGTTGCTCCAGCCATGGGACCACTGTGTCTCTGAGGTTCCATAGCATGTCCGGAAGTATACACCATCCGGGCCTGGAGATTTAAAAGGAGAGAAACTCTTGATAGCCCATATAATACGTTCCTTAGTGATGAGAGAGTCAACTAAAACAGAGAAATTGCCATGCTGTGCATCTTCTGGAGTAGTTAGATTCATCTCATCATCTCCGCTTGGAAAGTGGGTATCCATAAGGGCAGTCCGTGATTCATTAGGAGATTCAGCCCAAGAGGTGATATGAAAAATGGGTTGAGGAAATATGGGAAGATGGAGGTCGTCGCTTCCGTTGGCCCGACCCGAAACATGACCGGACTCGGTTACCAGGAGGCACCACGTGGAGGTGGAAGCCGACTTGCATGCTCGATAGAGTTACGGAGAGCCGTCCTGTAAGCCCGTTATCCCCCACTATCAAACAAGCCATGCATGTAAGTACTTATTTCCTGATCTAAGAAAGTTATCATTATATATATTATTATAAATAAAGTTATAATCTGCTAAATGAAATTTACAATCATTTTCAGAATATGGCAAATTTTCAACTGAATAATATTCAACAGGCATATTTTTTGTTGGACTGATTTGCACTCCATCTTGAAAAAAATTTTCTGATTGCAGCGTTTTTATATTCGGCTGCGATTTAATACGTAAAGGTATTCTTTGCCATTTGTCTTCTATTTTATGTATCAAAAATATTATTTCTATTATACGATTTCCTTGTTTTCCTTCTTGTCATGCTTTGCTACAAATTGTTCTTTATTTTCTAAGTATTTGTATTCAAGTTCATTAATTTTAGATTTAATATATATACATGAAAGTCTTACGTATTCCGATGATCTAATACTTCTATCTAAAACAATGTTTTTGATCGACGAAAAATAACCTACTGCAGGACTGTTTGATACTCTGGTCTGTTTTCAACATGATAACCCATTATATTTGTCCACAAAAGAAGATAAGCACATAAATAGTCGACTCTAAATATATAATCGGCTATGTCTGGATTAAATAGTTCATTTTATTCCTGGGTTTTATGTTTTTGTTCGATTTCCTTTTTAATTTAAAAAACAAACGTCGAAGCATATCATATAAAAGGTAATGCGAAATTGTTCTTTTTTATAATTAACTATTGATTTTAGACCGTTATCCGCTATTCTTCTATGTCAATATTAAATTTTTTCTTTTTTTGTAATTTTTCAAATTACTAAGTGCACCAAAATAAGAATTATTTTTGTATTCGGAAAGTAATACAATAGTAATTGCTTTAAACCATGTTTTACATTCTGATAATTACAATTAAATGCGCGGTCAAAATCTCTGTTAGCTTCAGATTTGATTTATCTTGATGCTGCTCAGTTTGGAATAGTTTGAAATATTCCTACTTGACTGATGCTGTTGTTCCGTAGTGGCTGCTGTTGATCCAACTAGTTCACCTGCTAGTGTTGCTGCTCCTGCAAAGATCTTAACCAAATTAACACCAAAATTTAAATTTATTCTCCAGCAAACACTCACTTTAAAAACTTCACACAATTTTCCCGTTTTTACCTTTTGTTTTGGTTTCGGTTTCGTATGGGTGTGTGTGTGTATCGCGAAAGTTGATCTGTTCGGTTTCTTGTTGTAACAACTTGTAACACAACGCGAATAACCGACAACAACGAAACATAAATATACTAAATCTAATTCAATTTAAATTCATATACATACATATATATCTAAATAATTCAAATTCATTATTCTCTTAACCTTAAAACTTAAACTAGATGTGGGCACAAACGAGTCCACTGACTTGTGTCCTCACACTGCATCCAAATTCAAAATAAAAACATTCTGCATAAATTATTAATGGAGCTTTTTTGGAATTTATTCTACTACTTGAAAAATTGATTTTTGTACATGCTACTTTGAGTTTTATAGTTTTCTCATACAAATTCTGATTTTTTTTTGAATACGCTAGATTGTGTGTCACGGGTTGATAACTTTCGTTAACTTGGTTTTTACAACTACGTTCTAGACTTTTTTATTTCTAAAACTTCCGTTTTATTAAGTATAATCTCTACACAAAAAAAAATTATACGAATTATCTACATTTTTTATTTGATTTTGTGGAGCACTCACCTCAACCACGTCGAAAGCTCTATTAGACTTTTATTTTTAATTTATTTTAGAACGTTAATTTTTGTATTTGTCAATGTTAATTGATTTTTTTGTTATATCTGCATTGAATTTCGGAGTTGTTGTTTCTTGATGTATTGTTTCTTGTTGTACTTTTGCTTCTATTCTCTCTTGTGTTCTCTATTCTTTTATAATTTCTTATGTTGTTCCTTCTTCTGTTAATTCTTATTGCTTTGTTTTTTATGCTTTTATTATTTTTGTTCAGTGTTTCTTCTTGAACTATTGATGTTTTAAATTCTGATTGATGTTATGTTTAAATAGCTGGTATTGTGGTTGCATAGTCTTCGGACAATTTAGTCGGTATTGATGGAATTTTATTGAAAATATATGATTCATAAATGTTATAGACTGCGTTCCGTCAAGGATATATTTCTCCAAGAGGCCAAAATTTAAATATTCATAGTCTATTGACGAATGTGTTAATGACTTTTGATCTTTTCTTCTGATTTTTATTTCTAACAAATTTTCAACTGCTTTAAAAAAATCGTCTTCTTTGTTTTCTAATAAAAATGTACAAAGCAATATTATTATCTTTGACTATCCGAAAGCTCAGATTGAAAATAGTTAAAAAATATTTTATAATTTGTTTTAATTTTGTGAAAATATTGTTTTACTTATTTGAAATATGTACGTCCGTGGTGATGTTATTGATATGCCAAGTATTCCTGCAATTCTTCTTTATGAAGAAAGTTGGCAAACCAAATTGTCTGATGGCGAGTACTTTCATTTTTTCAGCTTCCCAATGTGCAGGAGACAATCGCAAGAATTTCAGTATGTGATACCCATCATCGTGTTGGACAATATTTTCTACAAAGTTTTCGATTAAAATAATTTCTCTGTTTGTATTGCAAGCGACAGAGGTGCTTTTTTATACTGTTTCTATTACGGTTTTCAATTTTGTAGTTTAAACATTTTTGAGGATTTTGTAAAAAAAAGGTTTTTATTATTTTATTTTCATATTATTTGGGAAAACAAAAAAATTTAAAACAAAGCAAACAGTCGATCAGCTGTTCAACAGATCAACTGTGACGTCATGAACTGAACGCGCAACTTTTAGATGCGCTAATGTCGTCATCTGTATAAGTTATTTGTTTGCTTATATATATGTATAAACAAACAATATTTGTACGAACAATGTAAATATACTTACGAATCTGTCGGCTAATGTAGAAATATACTTTCTATTCTTCTTGGAATTCCCAACAGAATTGAAATTTTCTCTTTTCTTTTTTGGGATTTGCTGCAAATTTCGTATTTTCAAAAACTTTATCAAAGTCCATATTCGTTGAAGTACATTTTTTTTAAATTTTAACTTTTAAAGTTTTCATTTGATTTAAAATGATTAAATGTACAAATTATAATAATGTTTCTTTTAAAAAGGTTTTTTTTTGTCGGAATCATAATGCGTTATTTTTTCTTTTGTTTTAACAAAATCCAAATACACAATAAAAATATATCCACACTATTACAACGCTACACACAGAAATTCAAAAAGCGAATGACTAATTTCTTATTTCTCAACAATTTACCGGTAGTTTCACATAGAACATTGTATCTACATATATATATATCTAGCATTCTACTTCTTCCTTCGCATTTAAAAGTGTTCGTTAAGTTTGAAAACGGAAAAATGTTCGTAATTTTGTAACAACAAGTGCAGTCGTTAGTGTTGCTGGCTTGAAAAAAGAATTTCCTTGAAAACTTAAAATGTATCATATTTTAAAATAGATTGTACTAAAATACGCGTACGCGTATGTTTTGTATGTATTTTCATGTAAAAGTAGCAAAGAGCAATACTTGCGGTCGTATGCAAAGAAATAACGGTGCATTTTCTCTGTATCTACCATAGTGTATATGTCACCGTTGCTGATTTTGTTGTTGTTTGTGCGTTTTTTAGTCTAATTAAAAAAATAATATTTTTACTTACTTACCAAATGCTCCATTTCATAACAATAACTTTAATTTTATAGGCGACCTGAAAAATATATCTTTAAAAAAAATCCTTACTATGTGCAAGGCGAATAGTCTGATTTAAAAAAATGTTTGAAATTTAATGAACTTAAATTATATAAATGCAAACTCAATGGTTTTAAAAATGTCTCAATATACAAACGACAGTTATTAACAAAATGAGAACCTTTCTTTCTATTAATGGAAATCGCAATGTCTTTGAAATCAATTTACATTTTTAGTGCACCATCACGTTTTTGGAAATTGGGCCTAAAATAGTTACTTCCCTTTTTGCTAACTTTATTATTGATTTTCAAAAATCTACAAGATCTTAAAACCCAGACAGATTTTGTCTAAGAGGTGTCATTCGATAGGGCATTGCATTATTTTTGAAATCCATTTACATAGTTTAATTTACATGAGTGTATTCTATTCAAAATTTTTATGCAGTTTAGTGACGAGGTTATCAGAAAGTTGTTTTTTTTTTTGTTTTCATGAAAATATCTCCACTAGTTTAGGAGTTACGTAATTGTTTACCTATATGTCAAATATAAAATGTGGACATTTTTGTCGACATGGTTTGCGTCTTTGCTAGTTAAATTAAAATTTATCTTCATTCACGTGCTTCGTCATTGCAGTGAATCCGAATTCGAAAATATTTTTTTAAACAACAGAAAATATCAAAATTTTAAAATATCTTAAAAATTAGAAATTCTCAGCAATTTTTCTTAAAAAAAATGTAACTGTCGAATGATGACAAATTAAAAATCCGTTGAACTGTATCACTAGGACATCACCAGTGCGCCAAACATATTTTACAATCCGATGCAATCGCTTTGATGTTTCCATGTTGCCACACTGTGTGTTTTTCGAAAAGGTACATGAGCACTTTTATGTTTTTTTTTGTTTGTTTGATGAATTTGAACGCTGGTTACGCCTTTTTTGTGTTGACAATTGAAATATTGCAAATCGAGGCGATGACATATCGCAACAGTTAAATGGAAACTATTTTCAATTGGAAATAGTTTGGTGGCGTGTTAATTTAATAACTGTACTTAATTAATGTTTTCAAGAGTCGTAATGTTATTTAATTAAGATATTTTGTTTAATATTTTAAAGTTTTGCTCTTTTTTTAAAAAAAAATTTTAAGGCCGTCATTTCTTGCTTTAACTTTTTTATGCCTTTTATTTATATAAAACATATGCTTGATTGGATAAGAACCACGCCCATCTCCCATACAAACCACCCCTTTCTGTACAGACGAAACAAAAACTTTAATAGTTCTATTGCAGATAATCAATTCAATTTCAATATTTAACGTTTTAATGGTTACACAAAACTACTAACCAAAAAGGGGCGTGATACGCTAAGAATAACGCCCACTTATAATAGAGACATGCAGCACTTATGTGCTAAAAGAAGCACATTTTTTGGTGTCACTGAAATAGCGGAGGGTATATATGAGTTTCAATTCAATAAATTAAACTTTTGTTTTACTTAAATCCGACACAAAGGTAGTCTGAAGAAGAAACTCTGCAATTGGGGAAAAAGGTAGCCAGCCCACTTAGTTAAACAGAAATCGGAGTTTGTCATAATTCTTGTGTTGTGTAACCAAAGTAAATCGTGCAAACTATGCCAATGTGAGGTTATGAAACACATCTTATTACTTATTTGGGTAAATACTAAACTTACGCGTTTGGATGAAAAATCTTGTTATGTTTGAAAGTTCTAATTTCATTTTAGCCGCACATTAACATATTCGTAAGTAGGAACAAAAACCTGTTAATACACCTACACGTGCACCTTAAAAGCTGTTACTACAAATGTATAAATCGTGTTCGTGTGCACCATTTAAAAATCAGTTTATTACTCCTACCAACTAAAGACACACTACGAAATGTTCTTTGCCAAAGGGCATGTCCACGGAATCATGACATGTGGCTGTCGAAAAAAGTCACCGATTACGACCGACTATAATTTCTTACTTGTTTCTACTTGACTTGTGTTGAGTTTATGTCTTGTCTAAAGTATATTTTCACTGTCACAGAGAGTTATTTTTGCATATACACATTCACTTTGTAATCTGGACTTCTTAATTATAGCGATATATTATATAAAGTAATCAGTACAACTCAGGCCCAAATTGTGAGCAACTGTGGAATGACCCAAACAGAGAAGTTTAAATTATGCTAAAAATCTGCTGTCAAGCTCTTTAATCTGTGCGAATCGCTAGAGACTGTGGGTTATAAAAAAAAAAAAAATACAAACAACTCACTTCCATACCAATCCACAACAATACAAACACATTTTTCAATGATTCACAGTTTTGTGTTTTTCACACTAGATTTAAAATGTCAACCAACATGGCGGCTGTGAAAAACATTCATAAATGTATGTATAACATTTAATGTTGCAAAAAATGTTGTTGGAAAAACTAGATAAAATAAAAACATCCATATACATATATAGTATATAGTATGTGTGTGTGTATGTGTGTATGTATGTATGTATGTATGTATGTATGTATGTATGTATGTATGTATGTATGTATGTATGTATGTATGTATGTATGTATGTATGTATGTATGTATGTATGTATGTATGTATGTATTTATGTATGTATGTATGTATGTATGTATGTATGTATGTATGTATGTATGTATGTATGTATGTATGTATGTATGTATGTATGTATGTAAGTATGTATGTATGTATGTAAATAAGGCTGTAGTTTTTTACATTCATTTTAAACAACCCTGCGGAAAAATGGTATCAGTTCAGCAAAAACGATAGGTTTCGTGGTAGATGCAATAAGACCTACCATGGGATTTGACCAAAGGGATGTAGAAAAAAACAGGTCTACAGTTATAAAAAAAATATATCTATATATAAAATTAAAAATGAATTCTTCTTTCTTTCTTTCTTTCTTTCTTTCTTTGCACCAAATGGGCGTCTAAACCATTTATCCGATTGTGATGAAATTTTGGGGAGTTGCTGTGCTCACGCCAAACAAAGAAAATTTTGCCACACCCACCTATTACGCCCACATTTTGTAAAACTTAGCTAAAATATTCGACTATTTTGCTTATATTGCCCGTAAAAATCTGAAATTAGGTATCTTAGTTTGTATAAACACTGTCGACAACTTCACCAAAAATGGGCGTGGTTGGATCAATTTAACGACCACTTTCAAAAAAGGGTGGATCAATTTTACGCCTACCATCATTGCTCAGGAACTTGATGCGCTATATAGAAAACATGTAACGGGATGCACCGGGAAGAATAACAGGATATACAAAATCTGCGCCCACAATTTGTTTAATTAAGTGAAAATATACGCCGATAATTTCACCGCCGTAACTCAGAATCGTTACAACAGTAAGTACCGGGAAGTTCCGCTAATTAACGGGGAGTACCGGGAATTGAGTCATCAGTTTTGCCAGCGGCTCGGTCTCGTTCACTGTAATAGGATTGTAGAGTGAGGCGCGTATACCGCCAACTGAGCGATGTCCTTTTAGCTGAATCATGCCTTTAGCCTCAGCTTTCGCTAAGAAATCTTTTTCCAGTGAATCTACGCCTTCGGCACTACCAATGTGAAATGGTAAATTCATGCGCGAACGTACACGCTTATCTACGGGACAGCGTTAAAAACCCTCCGATTTATCGATCACATCGAAAATTAGTTGCGCCTTGGTTTTCGACAGTTTGGTCATGCCAGCAACGCCACCATTGCGTCTAATCCACTGAAATACCATGCATATGACATAGATTCTAAATAAACGAAAAAGAGATCGCCTAAGTAAATCTTAAAAAAATATAGTAAGCTAACCTACCCAAAAGTTGGTGGCGTATTCAGCAGTGAGCCTTTTTTATCCATTACGAAAAGTTCAAAATCGACGGAGTTTCCTTCTTTAATTGAATATATTTTATATTTTTCTCTTATTATTAGTAGGGAAAAATTCGAAAAAGCTGCTTTTAGTAAACACGATGATTAATAATTTTTTAATATCTACAGTAATTTTTCTCCAAAAACAGTTATTTCTTTGGCAAAATACAGAAATTTCACAAAATTTACTTAACATCACTGAGCCACAATCGAGTTCCATACATAATGGCATCGAATGTACTTTCACAGGAGTAATGAATTTTATTGATATCCAAAACCGTTTTTGTTTTATTTAGAAAAACTTTTGTAGCGCTTTTATTGAAAAACCTTTTATTTTAAGGTGTTTCGAAATTACGTCTCTAAAACATTTCATATTATGATAGCGCAGCTTACATCTTTCTTGGTTTTATCGGATGGCCAACAAAAATGCAAAATTCCTGTGATTCGTTTGAGAGTCAGTGTTAAAGCCAAACGTCCAATTTTAAACCGAGTTTAATTTGAAATAATGTTTAAAATCAAACGTAAACCGTTTTCCGAGCCTTCGGGTAAATTAAGTAAAGTTGGTCAATCGTTTTACGACAACGACCGAGATAAGCATTCGATTTTGCGCACAAATTTTTCATATTGAAAACAAAACGATATCAGTTAAAATAAAAAGTTTTATTTGTGACGCTTCATATGCTCAATTGGTTTGAGATCAGGACTCTGTAGCAGTGTTTTTAGTACGTGTGGAGTGTTGTACGTCAAGTACATCTTGCTGAAAATAATAATTTTCTGAGTGAAATCCAAAAGATTTGTTTACCGGAGGATTTTACGATGTGTGTGAGACCTAAACTTCTTTTTGATGGGATTATAGGAGTTCTGCACTAATTTTCAGTGCACTATTGAATGGATCCTTGGCAATCAAACGCTTGATTTACAACCGATCTTCTGTTGTGAGAATTGCAGGACATCCTGTTTTTGACTTATCCTCCACGTGGCCTTCATTTTAAAAGCATTTAATAATATTCTGGATAGTAGAACGGTTGCGAGACACTAGATTGCCTATTTCTGCGTATGATTTTTGCTACTTCATGTGCCAACTCACAATAAGCTGGCACTCTTCAACCGATAAGTATTAACACTTCATTTTTACTTATTTAAAAAAAAAGTCGTTAAATTTTCTCTTGCCTAACTCGAATATACGCCACGCCGTCCGTTTGACAATTTTTTCAGCGCAACATTTTTTTTCCAAAACGCGTAAGTGTACGAAGGCTTTAGTGGAATCAAATTAGTGGCTTAGTTTTGTTTTTAGTTAAAAACTTTTGATTTTTTGAATAAAATGAATAACTTTTTTTTGACACATTAAAAAGAAATGTTAAATAAACAAATCTGCGTTAAAACTTTTTTAAATACCTACTGCAATTACTTGTTTTTTAATGACAAAGCCAAAACTATCTGATGTACGAAGACTTTAGTGGTACACTGTATATAAGTAATAAAAATATATATTTTTTTATTTTTTGGATTAGTAAAAGAGTAGTCGTTTTTCGATCAGTACTGTGACAGGTTTTTTAGATACAGTTTGAGGACATATCTTTTTGAACAGGTCCTAGGATAGGTATCTAGTCCCCTCTAATGACAAGCCCTTGAAAAGGTATAGGGCGGTTGGATACAAAAGAATCAGAACTCAACAGGTCCCTATCACAATAGGACAGTCTCGTGCCTGACTCGTGATAGGTCTGATTTCCAGTAGGAAAATGATTCAATGTTTTTTTGTTTTAGTTGAAATTTTTCTTTTGTAAAATAACAAAACAAATAAAAACAAGTAAGAATTTATAGTCGGTCCTACAAATCTTCTGTCATGTTCTTTAATTTGTGCAAATCGTTACAGAAATTATAATCAGTCCTACCGCCAAGTAAAAATTTACCACATTAAATATCGCAATTAATTTATAATTTATATTTTATATAAATAAAAAATAATTATTGAAAATGTTTATATCTTAACCACACTAATTTTATAAATCATGATCCACCCCAATTAAATTACTATATTTTTAAAGAAATAAAAAAAAACATGTACCATCCAATTGTATCAGTTGTTGCCAAGCATAACAAAATATGTCGTACAAAGTTTCAACTCAACAGCTTCACAAAATCTGCCACTTAAAGTTCCGCTAATTAATTATCTCAAACAAATTTTTTTTATTTAAAGCAATACCATATAAATGAATAGTATCAAATACAGAGTCAATATGTCCGTTTTTTCCAGAAATTTCTGCCGTATTTTAAGAAATATCGAGCTGAAATTTGGCAGATTTTTTAAGGTTCTATCCCAAGCAGAGTTTAAATTCAAAGAAGAGCAAAACCGGACCAAACCTTTTATTGCCGATTTCACACAACATTGAGACTGCGGGTAACACTAACAAACTATCATGGTCCAATTCTATATATTGTAACGGGGAGTTATACATAAATCTATAATTAAAATATTATGAGTCGTTGGATGCATAAAAAGCTATAGATCTAGACTCGAGGTACGTAATTTTGCCAGTATTTAGTGTTCAAAGGCGAATATCTCAGTGAAACATTAATGGATTTTGAAAATTATTGAAAACAAAATTGTATACAATTTATTCTAAAATACTTTTATTGAGAGACTTTTTTATACTTGTATACACTGCTACGTTCTGCATTGAAGGTCAATCGTGGCGACAAACCGCCGGAAAACCTTACTTTCTCTTAAAATTTCGCAATTTGTGTGGAAGGATTTTAAACCTCGTGATATTGGCCCCTGACTGTGCCCATTGTAAAAGTTCTGAAACGTTAAATTTCCTTTTTACTTTAAGTTCTTTTAAAGATTCTTTGTTGAATTGTAAACTGCGAAGCTACAACAATAATAATAAGCAGAACAATAAAAACAATAATAACAAGACCGCGCATGGAAAGCGCTTGAAAACAAGAGCTGAAGTCAAACAATAGACAACATAAACCGTTATTGCCATAATCCTTTTAAGCAGGTCAGGTGCTCCTGTTCAAATCCGCTCCGCTTGTACAGCATAAAAGTTTGACTACGCTTGCCTCTTCAGATGACGGCAGGAGTTTACATTCCGTACTGCATAATGACTTTGTTAATTGTGCGCAAAAAAAGAACAAGTAGACACGACCAGCGTTTCATAGTCGGCTTAGCCGGACTGAATATACTCCATCGAAACAGTTTATATTTAAATGAACCGTCACAGAAATGACAACAAATATGTCAAATTATTTATTTATGTATGCGATGAAATTTAAAAATAAATTATAATTTATGGTGGACTCACAATTTTCTCATTCTCTTGTTTCTTCTCTAAAATGAGTCCGACCTAGCGAGGTTTTTTCGATATCTTCGAATATTTTTTTTTCTCAATAACATTTATTTTCGAATCTTTTGGTTTTGAATTAAAGATCCTCCAAGGTCATTTATCCAATACTTGACCGAATTCATGTACCCCAATAAACAGGGTAAAAGGTGTGTGTGTGTGCGGAGTATGATAAGTGAAAGGCAGCAACAAAAACAACATAATGATGCTTTTCAAAGTGCTTATCCAACAATAAAGCGGGCAACTTTATCGATATTAAATTTTAGTGGTTTATTTAAAACTTATTTTAAGTATTTTTATATTCTTTATTTTTTCAGGTAGATTTAACCCATGAAGTCTCATTATACCCAACAGTCCGTGTGCGCGGTTTATATTGGAAGTTCCGGAAGAATGTGGTAACTGTTTTTTATTATTGCCTATCGGAATTGTTAAGTCAGTTGTCGCTCTGCTGAATCGAAGTCGATAATTATGAATACTTTCTCAGCAAATGCGTTGAGAGTTATTGCATAGTTCATAATCATCTGTGGCTCAATGAATCTAATTTATTTTTAATTACGTCATTAGTTCGATTAGATGTAGGCGTCATTTATAGTTCCACAACTAATACACCTACTTAATATGCTATGGTTATCCTGCAGGTTGAACTTTATATTTTTTAATACACAGTACTCGTATTACCTTCCCCGCTTAAGTAACCAATTGTTGGGTTTTTTCTTTTTTCCATAATTTACATGTAAATTTCGCCTTTTAAGAACTTTCACGCTTAAGTGCCTCACTTATCAACCAATATTCTTTAACTTTAACAACAAATTTACCTAAAGTCTAGTTTGAATGCCATGAGAGGACCAACAAGGACAGCCAAAACATGGAAGAAGGTATTCCTAAACAATATGTATATCACATAATCCGGTCCGGTTTTATTTATATATATTATATATTTATATATATTTTGTATTTATATATATTATATATTTATATGTATTTATATATGTATATGTATTTCAAACATAAAAACATTTTTGAGACTATTACGCAATGGAAGTGTCAGGTGCGTAGTCGGGCTCGCAAGGCAATGGCGGCCAAAATGTTACATAATGGTGGACCGCCACAGGAAGAAATTGGAGAATTTTAGCAGATTGCACCCCAGACCATTGGGAATATCATTGTAGATGATCTGGAAGGTTTTCCACATCTTTGAAGAGGTTATATTTAAATATAATTTGCTTTTATATTCTTGTTGAAATTCCTTAGTTTTAGGATATTTTAATGGTTTTTTTGGAATCACCACTACCAGTATCTATATTAAAATCTTCAGCCGCTGCTACCTCGACCTCTGCTGCTGCCACAAATGGCACCACTACCCCGTTTGCCACTGCTGCCCCGGGTGCCGCTATTGTAGCCAATAGCGGCAATTTCTTTATTGATTAGCTTAGGATTAACTAATAACGTGTTGTCATTTTAATTAGTAAGAGCAGGAACGAACAAAATTTGAAATTGTTTTTTTTTAAATTGCATTGTGGGAATTTCAAATAAAAAATGACATTTAAATTTTACGATTTCCACTCCTATATATGTATTAGGTGTAATACGGCAACTGGTGATCTAAAGACATTTTGAAATGACAATCTTAATGGCAAAGTGAAAACCAGGTATTTTATAAATACGAGGAAATGCATGGTTTCGGTTAGTGCATTCGCCTTCGACTCGGAACGTCTTTAAGCTTCCATTGTTCTAGAAACAAGCGATAATTTAAAGATATTTGTTGGTATTGTTTTTTCCACGGTTCAACACAATTGAGTTATCACAAAAATATTATCAGAGTGTAAAAGGATTTGAAAAAAGACAAATTGTCGCACTGTGCTCATAAATTATTATCAAGCATTACATTTACTTAAATATGCACATGCATACTCGTATGTATTAACACACTCGTACAAATATAATCAGCACATTGTGGTGTTCATTCAGCTGTTTAAATAAATTGTTGCTTGCATCGGCATAAAACGGTCTTTCATTGAACAAAATCCGCCAATTGGATAGAACTATTATCTGCAGATAGGTCGTATTAAATATGGCAACAAAAAGACCGGCAAATTATTCAAAATAGGCATATTTTAGAATTTATTCGGCTAATGGTAGCAATATGACAGCTCTGATTTTGCCCACACCCCACACGCCAGCAGCATTTTCACGGTTTCAGCATTTGAGGCCACTTTATAAAATTAATTTCCTACATATGTATGTATGTGAACACACACACACACACATACACCAACGCATGCACTTAGTCACACATACTCGCACTGCAGCAGTGAATGACATTCATGTGTAATTGCACAGTGGTAACGATAAGGATTTATTTTTGATTATAGTTCATTGGAATGTAATTGTTTACATATTTGTTGTGATCGGCATTATATATGTAGGCCGAAACAGGCCGGCCAATAATTTTTGAGCTTTTATCGTCAATTTGGAGGGATAATTTACTCCAACGAAAAATTCGACAAATTTATATTACATTTTTTTTTTTTATACTTTTAAAAATGTGGTTATTTATAATAGTCTGAAGGACTCACTAAAATTAATTATTTGTTTTGATTTATTACTTGGCTCTGTGTAACAGGTGGAAGTAGTTTTTGGTTCGATCTTGTTTATCCAAGAACTTAATCCTAGCTTGAAGAAAAGAAGCTTGTGTGTGTATGTAATTACCAAATTTAAAGCTGATGTCTCTCAAACAATTCAAATTAAAAAAAACTACAAATTACTTATCTTTACCGAAAATCTACTGTGCATTGTTGTTCATTATTCTGTATATGTATGTACAATGAATATGTATTTAATACGATGATTTATGTTAAATTAACAAAAATGTCAAATTGTCAGTTGTATTATAATTTTGAATTTTGTACATTTTGTTGGAACGTTTGAAATTTACAACAACTTGACTTAACATTCATTAAATTCGGTTGAATTTATTATTCTGCAAAACAATTAAAATTGAACTATAATCAGTTATTCTACTCAGTTTAACAATTTAAGGTTTATGGCTGTAAAGTGGTTACTGTTGATTTGGAGTTAAGCTTTCCTTGTAGGTTGTGTTATTTAATACCTAAAAATAATAACATTTATATACTTAACTTTTTTCAAAACATACCTTCTTAACTGCAGAAGAAATCAACTCTTTTCATATTCTATATAGATCCATGGTGTTACAAATACACTATAAGGCAAATAATTGTCCCTCTCCACCTCGATATTTTTCCTCTCTTTGAAAATTGAATTTTTGTGCAGTTGTCATGATTTCTACAAAAACATTAAGTAAATAAAAATAATAATAAAAACAATTGTTCTCAAAATTAAAAAATTCTAACTTCAAAATAAGGCAGAAAGCGAGGTGAGTTTAAACAATTTGTGTTCTCATTTCTACTTTCCTAACCTCTTTCGTGGTGTAAAACATTTTGTGCGGACGGCATGATGGAGTTGGCTTTTCCAGAATAAATTCGGCAGAGTACACCACAACCTTACAAACGAATCTGTTGCCTTTTTTGAACCAACAAAGACGAAAGAAACTTATTTTTCAATAGGATAATGCCTCCATTCATAAAAGCAAGGAGACAAATACTTGGATGAAGGCGCTTGGCATTCCTATTCTGCAATGGCCATAGAAAACATCTGGGGAATACTCGTGCGCAGAATATATGCCGAAAACCGCCAATGTGACACGATCGAGAGCTTAAAAATTACGTTAATTGAAGCTTGGGACACGATGGAAGATTCTATACGCTAAAGCCTTGTAAAGATTAAGTTTTTATATGGCTCTTGAGATAAAATCTTTAAAATGCTTCTATAGTTATGTACCAAGCAAAAATTTAATTTTTAATTGTAGTATTAAAAAAATATAAATATATAAATTAGTTAAGACTCTTAAGAAAATAGGTTTAACAGCTCTTTTATCCTGCATCATTATTTTTTTTTTTTTAAATATTGTAAATCGGTCAAAGACGCAAAAAAAATGGTGCGTCTATAGTTATGCTCTCCAGTGTATTATTATTAATAAAAGGCTATAGAAACACTCAAACTTGAAAGATCTATTGTGCAGTCTCGTTACCCTACAAATACAATTCTAGACTATTTGTAAATTGTTGTGGGCTTAATTTTACCTATGTATGTATGTATGTGACTTGGAACTGCCCACGCAGATTTAACTCTGCGTCGACATGAATCATTTTCTACCGCTCCTATTTCCTTCAGATGGTAATTGAGTTTACAGTATCCAGTTAATAGTAAATTGTAGAGTTCAATGTCTTTTCTGATAAGTTTTAAAATAGCTTCTACCTTGATATGTATAGATTCAACGAGTCTTCTTGAATGCCGCTGTTTGGGCTCTCCGTAATAGCCGAATTTCTTACTATCCTTACTAATACAAGGTGGCGCAAAAGAAGTCATCCGATGTTGTTTGGCTCTTATTTTTTTTTCTAAATAAAAAACTTCGATTCTGTTTTTTGATTATGTTTATTTAGACCTTTAGAATTAATTGTGTTAAGTCGAGAAGATGATATCGGATAAATGGGCGCCGTCACAATTGATTGCCATACGGGCTCGTTTTATGGCATTTTCCATCACTTCGGCGAGAGTTTCGGGCGATAAATTCTCGCATTCGTGTCGGATATTTTCCTTGAGGGCTTCCAAGGTCTCAGGCTTGTTGATGTAAACACGAGACTTCAAAAAACCCCATAAAAAGAAGTCCGGGACCGTTAAATCGGGCGATCTGGCGGGCCAGTGCAAATCGCCAAAACGCGAAATTAAGCGACACGGAAACGCGGCCTTCAGAATGTCGATTGTGGCTCGTGCAGTGTGTGCTGTTGCTCCGTCCTGTTGGAACCACATGTCCACCAGTCCTAATTCGTCCAGTTCGGGCAGAAAAAACTTGGTCAACATTGCCCTATAGCGCGCACCGTCCACTGTTGTCGTTTGACCGCGTTCTCGAAAAAAATAGCCAGATGACTCCTCCAGCGTGAACAGCGCACCACGCAGTCACTTTGAGCGGGTGTAATGGTTTCTCGTGCATCACTCGCGAATTTTCGGTTCCCCAGAAGCGATAATTTTGCTTGTTCACGTACCCGCTGAGGTGAAAATGAGCCTCATCGCTCATTATGATTTTTGCCAACACCACAGACGAATTGTTACGCAAAAAAATAGACACAATTATTCCGCGTTCTTGGGGAGTGTATCGCTCCATGGCTTATTCACTTGTATTCTGTATCTGTCTAGTCCACAAATGTCAAAACAGATTTGACATTGGCGGCCATTTGCAAAAATGAGAGCATCTTCCAATAGGGTGATTAATTTTGCGCCACCCTGTATTATAAAGGAAGGTGTATTTATTTATTTATTTATTTATTTATTTATTTATTTATTTATTTATTCATTTATTTATTTATTTATTTATTTATTTATTTATTTATTTATTTATTTATTTATTTATTTATTTATTTATTTATTTATTTATTTATTTATTTATTTATTTATTTATTTATTTATTTATTTATTTATTTATTTATTTATTTATTTATTTATTTATTTATTTATTTATTTATTTATTTATTTATTTATTTATTTATTTATTTATTTATTTATTTATTTATTTATTTATTTATTTATTTATTTATTTATTTATTTATTTATTTATTTATTTATTTATTTATTTATTTATTTATTTATTTATTTATTTATTTATTTATTTATTTATTTATTTATTTATTTATTTATTTATTTATTTATTTATTTATTTATTTATTTATTTATTTATTTATTTATTTATTTATTTATTTATTTATTTATTTATTTATTTATTTATTTATTTATTTATTTATTTATTTATTTATTTATTTATTTATTTATTTATTTATTTATTTATTTATTTATTTATTTATTTATTTATTTATTTATTTATTTATTTATTTATTTATTTATTTATTTATTTATTTATTTATTTATTTATTTATTTATTTATTTATTTATTTATTTATTTATTTATTTATTTATTTATTTATTTATTTATTTATTTATTTATTTATTTATTTATTTATTTATTTATTTATTTATTTATTTATTTATTTATTTATTTATTTATTTATTTATTTATTTATTTATTTATTTATTTATTTATTTATTTATTTATTTATTTATTTATTTATTTATTTATTTATTTATTTATTTATTTATTTATTTATTTATTTATTTATTTATTTATTTATTTATTTATTTATTTATTTATTTATTTATTTATTTATTTATTTATTTATTTATTTATTTATTTATTTATTTATTTATTTATTTATTTATTTATTTATTTATTTATTTATTTATTTATTTATTTATTTATTTATTTATTTATTTATTTATTTATTTATTTATTTATTTATTTATTTATTTATTTATTTATTTATTTATTTATTTATTTATTTATTTATTTATTTATTTATTTATTTATTTATTTATTTATTTATTTATTTATTTATTTATTTATTTATTTATTTATTTATTTATTTATTTATTTATTTATTTATTTATTTATTTATTTATTTATTTATTTATTTATTTATTTATTTATTTATTTATTTATTTATTTATTTATTTATTTATTTATTTATTTATTTATTTATTTATTTATTTATTTATTTATTTATTTATTTATTTATTTATTTATTTATTTATTTATTTATTTATTTATTTATTTATTTATTTATTTATTTATTTATTTATTTATTTATTTATTTATTTATTTATTTATTTATTTATTTATTTATTTATTTATTTATTTATTTATTTATTTATTTATTTATTTATTTATTTATTTATTTATTTATTTATTTATTTATTTATTTATTTATTTATTTATTTATTTATTTATTTATTTATTTATTTATTTATTTATTTATTTATTTATTTATTTATTTATTTATTTATTTATTTATTTATTTATTTATTTATTTATTTATTTATTTATTTATTTATTTATTTATTTATTTATTTATTTATTTATTTATTTATTTATTTATTTATTTATTTATTTATTTATTTATTTATTTATTTATTTATTTATTTATTTATTTATTTATTTATTTATTTATTTATTTATTTATTTATTTATTTATTTATTTATTTATTTATTTATTTATTTATTTATTTATTTATTTATTTATTTATTTATTTATTTATTTATTTATTTATTTATTTATTTATTTATTTATTTATTTATTTATTTATTTATTTATTTATTTATTTATTTATTTATTTATTTATTTATTTATTTATTTATTTATTTATTTATTTATTTATTTATTTATTTATTTATTTATTTATTTATTTATTTATTTATTTATTTATTTATTTATTTATTTATTTATTTATTTATTTATTTATTTATTTATTTATTTATTTATTTATTTATTTATTTATTTATTTATTTATTTATTTATTTATTTATTTATTTATTTATTTATTTATTTATTTATTTATTTATTTATTTATTTATTTATTTATTTATTTATTTATTTATTTATTTATTTATTTATTTATTTATTTATTTATTTATTTATTTATTTATTTATTTATTTATTTATTTATTTATTTATTTATTTATTTATTTATTTATTTATTTATTTATTTATTTATTTATTTATTTATTTATTTATTTATTTATTTATTTATTTATTTATTTATTTATTTATTTATTTATTTATTTATTTATTTATTTATTTATTTATTTATTTATTTATTTATTTATTTATTTATTTATTTATTTATTTATTTATTTATTTATTTATTTATTTATTTATTTATTTATTTATTTATTTATTTATTTATTTATTTATTTATTTATTTATTTATTTATTTATTTATTTATTTATTTATTTATTTATTTATTTATTTATTTATTTATTTATTTATTTATTTATTTATTTATTTATTTATTTATTTATTTATTTATTTATTTATTTATTTATTTATTTATTTATTTATTTATTTATTTATTTATTTATTTATTTATTTATTTATTTATTTATTTATTTATTTATTTATTTATTTATTTATTTATTTATTTATTTATTTATTTATTTATTTATTTATTTATTTATTTATTTATTTATTTATTTATTTATTTATTTATTTATTTATTTATTTATTTATTTATTTATTTATTTATTTATTTATTTATTTATTTATTTATTTATTTATTTATTTATTTATTTATTTATTTATTTATTTATTTATTTATTTATTTATTTATTTATTTATTTATTTATTTATTTATTTATTTATTTATTTATTTATTTATTTATTTATTTATTTATTTATTTATTTATTTATTTATTTATTTATTTATTTATTTATTTATTTATTTATTTATTTATTTATTTATTTATTTATTTATTTATTTATTTATTTATTTATTTATTTATTTATTTATTTATTTATTTATTTATTTATTTATTTATTTATTTATTTATTTATTTATTTATTTATTTATTTATTTATTTATTTATTTATTTATTTATTTATTTATTTATTTATTTATTTATTTATTTATTTATTTATTTATTTATTTATTTATTTATTTATTTATTTATTTATTTATTTATTTATTTATTTATTTATTTATTTATTTATTTATTTATTTATTTATTTATTTATTTATTTATTTATTTATTTATTTATTTATTTATTTATTTATTTATTTATTTATTTATTTATTTATTTATTTATTTATTTATTTATTTATTTATTTATTTATTTATTTATTTATTTATTTATTTATTTATTTATTTATTTATTTATTTATTTTCGTTTGTACCGTTTTCACGCTTAAACGGCTAAACCGATTTACTTCAAACTAGGAACATGTATCGAGATGGGTCTGGAAGGAATGATAGGCTATATGAAATCTGCCACGCCCACATATTACTCCCAAGAGTAGTCAAATTATGTCAACAAAAACGATTATTTCATTAAGAAAATTCCAAAAAATCTCAAATTTGGAATTTGAGTTGGTATGGTCACTGTCGACAACTCCACGAAAAGTGGGCGTGGATAAATTAATTTAACGCCCACTGCCGTAACTTCGGAACGCGACGGTCTACAATGATAAAACTTGGTATGTAGGTGTATGGTGACGAAATCTACCACCTCAAAAAAAGTGGGCGTGGTTTTATCAATATAACGCCCACTGCCGTAACTCCGGAACGCGATGGTCTACAATGATAAAACTTGGTATGTAGGTGTATGGTGACAAAATCCACCACCTCACAATAAGTGGGATTAATTTAACGCTCACCGCGATATCTCATGAACGTTGTGATCTTTGATGATAAAATTTGATATAGAAGTGTATGATGATGTAATCTACCATCTGAAAAAAAAGGGCGTGGTGGGATTAATTTAACGCCCACCGCTATATATCAGGAACGCAATTCTCTACGAAGATAAACGTTTGTATTAAGGTGTATGGTGACTAAATCTACCATCTTACAAAAAGTGGGCGTGGTCGGGTCAATTGAACGCTCACCGTTGCAGCTCAGAAACGTGATACTGTACGATGATTAACTTTAGTGTGAAGGTGTTTGGGAACTATATCTACCACCTCAGCAAAACTGGGGTCAATTTATCACCCACCGCCAAAGCTCAGGAACGTGATGTACTACTATGAAGAAATTTGGTTCTTAGTAACTAAATCTGACCGGAAAATGTATTACAATTTTAGTTACATACAAATGCGAGTACCGGAGAGGTTAACAGCTGCGAAACTCAGTTTAGAGGTACATAGTGATAATAGTTACAAACACACAACGTGGAGTAACGCGAAGTTCTGCATACAAATTTGGTATAAAATTATCAAATTAACAAAATATTCAGACAAATATAATTCCAAAAATGGTGGGCTAGGCTGGAAAGTTTATTAATCTTAATTAACAAATAAGACTTGATTCTATTAAAAAATAACCCGGGCACCGCCGGGTAATTTAAGCTAGTATAAGTATATTCTGAAGGATGTGCATATTTGCACGAATACCGGTTTTTGAAGAAGTAATGTAGTAGTTTGGTGATAATATTTTATTATTTGAGGTTTGATCTTCAATAAGTGTGCTCTTATTTAAAAAAAAATGAATTTCATTCAAAGTGTTAAAATGTTTAATGGTGAAGTGGAAGGACAACTTAATCTAGAAGTAATTCAACTTCTCCAGGAATAGCGCCTAATTCCAACGGATGGATCTTACTTTTGTTCAAAAGGACTTGAATTAAAAGTAAAAAAAAACGTTCGTCTTCAATAGAAGGATACAATTGGTGGTAAGTCAATATCAAATAAATTTCTATCAATTTTTAAATATAAAACATCTTAGTTTAAAGTTGCAGTGTGACTTTTTTCTAGCATAATTCGAAGAAAAAATTTTGCAGATGTGAAGTATCTCTTCGCACCGGTACTTCTTTTGTAAGGTCCTAACTGCCAATTTTCAAAGTTATTGGATTTGTCCATTTTTGGGTGCAAAATGTTACCCAAGACGTAATTATGACAGAACTCGACATTTCACGTCCCACTGCCATCGACTGGAGCATGTTCTATCGGGAAGTTACGTACGATGGAATGATTGTACGTAATGAGAAGATAGACAGCTTTAACAAAGTGGTTAAAATAGGTGAGTGGATAAAGGAGGGATTTAACTTAATAAATATATTTTTATCGCGTAGACGAATCCAAACTTGGTAAAAGAAAATATCACTGCGAGCATCGCGTTGAGGGACAACGGGTGTTTGGTGTCCTCGAGCTGGAGTTAAATCGGTGCTTTTTGATTCCAGTGGAGCGTAGGGTTTAGATTTAGCATTTTCAATTTAATTAAACAGTGGATCCATTCTGAAAGGACC
This sequence comes from Suillia variegata, assembly GCA_949127995.1. Lineage (NCBI taxonomy): Eukaryota > Metazoa > Arthropoda > Insecta > Diptera > Heleomyzidae > Suillia > Suillia variegata. Next base: position 22,242,218 of record OX421843.1, read on the forward strand.
ATAGTGTCAGACTTTTAGAAAGTCAGATATAAATGTATTTAATTCCATTCCATTTCCATTAATTCCATTTAATTCATCAAAAATTGTTTTTAAGTCATTTAGTTGTCTATACGATGAAGGATTAGTCAATTTTAAAGTGAACCACTCAATTAACTTTAAAGATCCCAAAATTGGCCAACACACAAACACAATTGAAGGATTGTGGAGGCACGCAAAACATTCAATGCCGCAGTACCACCGGTAATTTATTTACAGATTTAGTAATGTCCTATGAATTACTTAATTATATATAAATACAATCTACAACAGAAAAAATCACATTTCAAAAACTAGATTTAAAGGTCGTATTTTTTTAAAATGGCTGGGCAATTGTACAATCCCTGTGTAACAATCCCACCAGAAATCTTCTCTGATGATTCGTCGGATGAATACGAAATCGATTTGGAAAAAATATAACCGTATGTCCAAAGAAACAATTTAATATTTCCTTTTTAATTGAAAAACAAATAATCTGTATTTTTAGCTCAAAAATACTCACAACTCCCTCGCGAACGACGCCTCATAAGGTATAGTGAAGCGCAAGTTCTGGAAGAACCAGTATCACATAGCCCCTCCTATACAAGTCCTTGCCTTTCCTTCACGTGGAGACCCTTGTTATCCTAAGTCAGGGATATGAACAAACATTTTGCCCACGGCCAGAAATTAAAAAAAAATTAACTCTTAAGTAGGGGCTAAGTTTGAGCCCGAATGAACCCTATGTAAAATCGCGATATTTAAGAATTCTGAAATAAAAGTACCCTTAATTTGTGCATGTACCTTATTATTTATCGCAAAAATTTGTAGGTAAGATTTGTGATATACCATAAAAGGTAATTGATGTAGTTTAAGCCAAGAAATTGAATTACTTGGTCCGGTTGATGGTACTGGTTAGATGCGCTTCGCGAAGGTGCTATACATACGGAGCACCTCTCGTTGTCGTCCGTGGGCTGCAGTAATTAATCGTTTTTGTTGTTTTGTCGTCGTCTGCTGCGTATTTGATACGGAGCGCGTGCTTTGCTGTCCATTTTGATGGCTGCACAGTGTTCGGACCAGATTAATCCGAATGCGAAAATCCGAAATGCTAAGAAAAATCGTAATAGAATCAAAATTTGCGTATTAGAATTTTTCCTTTGTTAAAAAAAAAATTGTTTTCAGTCAAAATTGATTTTTTTAACAATAAAAGAACATAATTTAATATTTAATTTTAATAATAACTAATTTCTAACAAATAAAAATAAGAAAATTTATTATATACAAGGAACTTGTTTTTACTTATATTGTATATACTGCATATCACATTAATTTTTTGCATATTTTCCCAATTCGAACTTTATTTTAAATTAAATTAAATCTTTAGTGGGTATAAATATATTTGTATTTTTGTTTAAAAGAGATCTGGAAAACATTAAAATTCCACTGTTTCTACATTCAGTCTATTTCGGAATTTATTTTTTATTCCGCTGCAGCACTGCTGTGCGGCAATACAGCTAAAGTTAGCATGTATTCTGATAAATAATAAAACATAAACTCTTCTTAAATATTTTTTTTTAAATACTTCAGCAATTTGATTTTTACAGAAAATAGCAATAATGCGTGCCAAATCAGTAGCCTTCTTTGCGCAGCATTTTATTTGTTCTTCACCTGTCAAGGCACAAAACAGGTCTGGTAGTGTGTCCACGGTGGTAAATGGCAAGAAATTTTACACACAATACATTACCATTGTTACTGTTGTTTTCAAATTCAAATCCTTTTTGGACTCGGAGAGCAACTCCTTCTCAACAAGTCCAGGCAGATAACTTTGGTTCTTGAGTGCACTTTCTTTTTTTTCGTGGAATATCGACTTATTGTGCCGGTCAAGATTTGTGATGTTGTTGGTTAGCCTCTTTTAGCATAGTTTGCAATAAGCAAATCCATTGCCTTCTTTAAGCCATGGTCTGCCAATTTCCCATTTTGTTTTGTACTTTTGCACGTATTTCGTCGTTGTTTCTGAGCGCTGGCATCTGATGATATCTTCATCTCCTGATGTCTCCTCCAACATCTAATTTACTAACAACAAATTACAATTCAATTAATTTACTTACTTTTCAAAAACAAAGGCATAAACGGCCGCACGCTTTTTAAAAATTAAAAAAACACTGCATAATAAAATTACCACTGCATTGGGTTATAATTTATTCACTTACTCTTGTATTACTATACATGCTTAAATGAATTTAATTCCTATTGTTGTCTCTTTTCAGCAAGCTCAGTGAAAAAGTTACCGTAATTGAATTGTGCAAATTTTCGTTAATCGTGCTGCCAGACTATTTTTGTGCAAAAATTGTTAACCGTAAAAAATCGAAGTAGATTTGAGCTCAAGCGGAGTAGATTTTAAATTTTTTCGAAAAGCGTAGCAAATCTACTCCGATCGGAGCAAAGGTCCGAACACTGTACTTTATATTGAGTTTGTTCTTCCGTTTGTAAAGCCCAGAAGGGGGCGTGGTAGGTATGAGAAAGTATATATATAAATGATCAGCGTCGGATTCGATTTAACGATGTCCGTCCGTCTGTACCAGCGATTACAGCAGTAATTTAAGAGCTATCGAGCTGAAATTTGAAATGTGAGCCTTCTATTCTCCACGCGGAGGCTAAGTTCGAAGATGGGTAACATCGGACCAAAACTACTACCAATCCCATACAAACCACCCCTTTTCATACGGAAAACTATTTATTAAAATAGTTACAGTGCAGATATCTAGTTTAAATTCAATAATTAGCACTTTAGTAGTAATACAAAACTGCTCACAAAAAATGGGCGTGATAAGATAAGAACTACGCTCACCTCCCATACAAACCACCTCTTTTCTTGCGGCAAAAAATGATTAAAAATAGTTCAAGTTCAGATATATAGTTCAAATTCGGTAAATAACACTTTGATAGGAGCACAAAACTACTAATCAAAAAAGGGCTGGATCCGCTAAGAACAACGCCCACTTCTAATATAGCCATGCAGCACTTATATGCTAAAATAAGCACATTTTTTGGTCGCACTCAAATTGCGGAATTTATATGAGCTTCGGCTCATCCGAAGATATTATGTTATTAGTTTGCTTTTATATAGTGATTATTTGTTTCTTTTGGCATAGAAGGCAAATGAATTATTTATTTGTAAATAGATCAAAGATGATAAATAGATGCACAGTTTCTGTGAATCCAATAATTACAAATATCACATCTAATCCAATTTATTTACGCTGTATAAACAATAAGGGTCAGCTGTTATACTCTCTGTACATTAAAAGTCTGCATTTTGGCATCTTGGAGGCAAGACCAACTTATTTTAAATAGATTAAAATATTCCAAACGACTCTAAAAATTCGTTTGCATCTTTTGATTTGTTTCGGTCATGAAATTCAATTTAATGGTTTTTTATATTTAATATAGCGGCATACAAATGACTATTATGACAAATTGGTATTATTACAATATTTTTTGTGTAGTAGTAATGCTGTTTTTAGAATAAGTTATAATACGATTTGATTTCGATTGCTCATTTTGTTCCTTTAGCATACTCCAAATACACATTTGCAATAATTAAAGTATTATTATTTCGTTTAAAATTTGTAAATTACCAAGTTCTAAGATGGTTTCCAATTTGATGTTTTTGGTGCACAAAGTAGTTCTTTGTTGCAATCTTTTTATTGCAACAGTATTAAAACAAGTTGTAGGATAAATTTTTTTGTGTTTTCCGCTACCCCATGTTTCCACTTTTACGGGAGCTTGAGCTCATGTATTTCAAATTCCAGATTTTTCTTCTATTAGCATAATGTAAATGCTCAATGTTGCTATTATAAGACGACGTTGTTCTTAGCAAATCACGCCCCTTTTTGCTTAGTAGTTTTATGTTTTTTACGAAAAAATTTTAGTTTTAGTATGGGAGGTGGGCATGGTTCTTATTCGATCGCGCCCATTTAATCGTTAAATCAACTCAGAATCGGACGCTGTTTATTAATATATACTTTGTCATACCTACTACGCCTACTTCTGGACTTTACAAATGGAGGACTTTACTTGTCGAAGGGTATAAAAATCATGTTTTAGTTTTGTTAACTGGGGCCCGATAAAATAATTTTAAAGGCTTTTTATCATTTTATATTTTAACAAACGTTTAATTATTTTTTTGTTGTCAATAAAAAAACAAAATACCTGAAAAGGCGCAGGCTCAATCTTTTAAGTAGTGTCCAGTGCATTAATCACAGGGTATGGAGCAATAAAGGTCTAATGTAAGATTGACATAAATCAAGCGCAGTTTGCTGAAATGAAAATTTTCCGGTTATAGAAAAATTACATACATACATTGTATTTATAAATATATAAATACCTTGAAACAATGTCGGGTGCCATCATAAGCGCGATGAGCGCGATCTGAGCGCAATGTAAATCTCGCAAATACGACTTTCCCAATCAAAAGCTTTTCTAAATGAGCTTTTTAACGTTTATTTAGAGATGTGTAAATTGAAAAAAATCGACTTTCTTATAGAAAGTTTTCACATCTCTTCATCACTCTGAATATTAAAATAAATTTGATATTATTTTTACCATGTATTTAATTCATCCACGAAAATTATTTTTATTTTAATAATTTATTTTTTTATGTAACGGCTGATTTGTTTGTTATTTAAAAAAAATGCTCTGATTGTAATGCAGACATATTTACTACATGTGATATACCAAAAGAAGGATAATTGATTAAGCTATAACAGAATTTAAATTATGTCTATATATAACATAACCTTTATAGAGAAATTAACTCACAAGTCAAAAAGGTGTGACAAATTTCATTTAATATAAACAATGTTATACTTATTTTCTAATAACTGACACTGAATTTCAACATAATTGTTCCTGAGCTATGGCGGTGGGTGTTAAATAGATCCCAGTTTTGGTGAGATGGTAGATATAGTTCCCAAACACCTTCACACTAAAGTAAATCATCGTACTATCACGTTTCTGAGCTACAACGGTGGGCGTTAAATTGATCCAACCACGTCCACTTTTTGTGAAGTGGTAGATTTTATCATTGTAGACTATCGCGTTCCAGAGTTACGGCAGTGGGCGTTAAATTGATCCAACCACGCTCACTTTTGGTGGAGTTGTCTACAGTGACCATACCAACTCAAATTCCAAATTTGAGATTTTTTTGAATAGTATTAGCGAAATAATCAATTTTGTTGACTTAATTTTACTAATTGTGGGCGTAATATGTGGGCGTGGCAGATTTCATATAGCATATCATTCCCTCCAGACCCATCTCGATATATGTTCCAAGTTTGAAGTAAATCGGTTCAGCCGATTATGCGTGAAAACGGTACAAACGAAAATAAATAAAGAAATTCACCTCTTTGTTAGGTAAATCTTACTAATTCGCACTAAATAGCAACAAAATCCATGTGCTCCTCAAAATTTACTTCCACTGGGATTTCTCCAGAACCTAAGCGTGTTCTCCAGAATTTTTCAATGCAAATCGGTTCTTTTGCCACTAACTAACAACAAAATCCATGTGCTCCTCAAAAATTACTTCCACTGGGATTTCTCCACAGCCAATGCATGTCCTCCAGATCTTTGTTAGGTAAATCTTACTAATTCGCACTAAATAGCAACAAAATCCATGTGCTCCTCAAAATTTATTTCCACTGGGATTTCTCCAGAACCTAAGCGTGTTCTCCAGAATTTTTCAATGCAAATCGGTTCTATTGCCACTAACTAACAACAAAATCCATGTACTATTCAAAAATTTCTTCAGAACTTTTTTTTATATAAATCGGTTCTATTGGCACAACGGTACCACAAAACCAATGTACTCCATAGCTATTAAAATTTCTCCAGAAATAATGTGAATCCTTCATGTTTTTTTAAATAATTAAATTCAAACAAAATTTAACTGTAACGAGCTCTTTCTCACAGGTACTAAAACATTAAATGAATTAGTCGCACATTACACCAAATTTTTATCAACCAAAGGAAATATAAAATTAATTTAAAAAGCTTATTTTAAAATTTTGTGCTCTTAGAAATTTTAATAAATGCTGGAGGCGCTAAAAAAGGTGCTGTGTAAAGTCAGCGCCTTTTTCTGATATAAATTTAACTATGTTTTCAGTATAAACTTTTTAACTCATTTTTCTTCAGATGCTGGCCAATAATTTTAAAGAATTTTCACAAAACAAGAAATATAAAATTGTCTTAAAATGTAGGTACTATTGTTAAGATTTGTTAAGTTTCGCTTTACGCGCTTGCGGTTTTTCGTATACATTTTTGAGGACAGTAAAGCTCTGATATTTTCGTATAAAATTTTTATTTTGCAGCACCTATTGCATATAACTTCTGAACCTGATAAATGAATTTGAAGATATTAGTCTTGAAATGTAAGTAATAGTATTATTGTTAGGATTTATAACGTTTGGCATTACGCGCTTGCGGTTTTTCATATACATTTTTGAGTACAGTGAAGCTCTGTTGTTTTAGTGTTAACAGTTTTTTTTTCGGAATCGAATGCTTATAACTTCTGAACCTGATAAATGAATTTGAAGATAACGTACCACCAAACTGCGAAAATTCATCATACAAACTCAAATACTAAATTTTAAATTTTTAGGAGCAATATTAGTAATGTAATCGAATATTTTCCTCTTTTTTTTAGTGAGCGTTAAATTAATCCAACCAAGCCCATTTTTGGTGAAGTTGTAGACAGTGTCTATAGAAACTTGGATACCAAATTTTTACGAACAATATTAGCGAAATAATCGAATAGAAAGATACATTCATTATTATATTAGGTGTACAAATAAGTTTCCGCCGTTTTTTGTTAATAAAATAATATTTAAACGATTTTAAACGATGTGAGACTGCTTGCTGAGTGACTTCTAAACTAAGTGCAAGTTCCTTTTGTGTTTGAGACGAATCTTCAACCAATAGTTTCTCCAAATCTGCATCCTCGTAAATTTTCAGCCTTCCACTGCGATCTTTGTCTTTTATGTCAAAATCACATTTTTTAAATTTTTGAAACCACTCACGACATGTTCTCTCACTCAAAGCATCCTCATTATATGCTTCTACGAGCAATCGATGCGACTCAGCAGCAGATTTTTTTAAATTAAAAAAATAAATTAAAAATTCCCGCAAATGACACTTAGTTGGCTCAAATTGAGACATTTTTAGATGAAGAAAAATATATGATGCTAATGCGAACTTAACATGATAAGGTTATGTTGTTCTGGAATAAACAAACTAATTTTCAAGTAGGTTACCATCTGCGAATTCCAACGTAAACCTCGTGCCACGCCATCTTTCTCAAAACGGCGGAAACTTATTTGTACACCTAATATATAAACCGTTTTTATATTTTTTTTTGTTATATTTTATATATTTATGTTATTTTAAAACAAAATTTTTTTCATATGGAGCGGCGCCGTTGAGGTGGAACCGCGATGTTCCACCTCGGAGCTGGTGGTGCCTCCGGTGCTGGTGGTGCCTCCGGTGCTGGTGATGCCTGACGCTGCTCTCTCGTCGGCCTTCTGGAGCATTTTTCCTTATGGTGTTCTGAAATATACAAAAAAAGTATAAATAAAAATAAATAAAATATATAAAAAACAAATAGTCTTACCCCTTCACGAATGGCGCCGTGGTGAGCCATCTCGGCGTCGTCTCGGCGATTCGTAGCGGCGTCTCGGCGATTCGTGGCGGCGTCGCGGAGATTGTCGTCGACGGTGTGTTGAATCTCGCGGGGAGTCGTGGCGGCGCGACGACTCGCGGCTTCTTGGCGACTCGCGGCTTCTTGGCGACTCGCGACGTCGTGGCGACTCGTGCCGCCGTGGAGCGTCTAGTTTTCGGGTCGACGTAGCACCTCGGCCGCCACCTCTTCCACCGCCACGACCACGTCCTTTTCCACGTCCTCTTCCGCCACCTCTTGCCAGCCCAGCTGAGTTGCCCCATGGCACCGGTATATACATGAAATTATTCTGTAAAAAAATGAAAAAAGTCATTAGTATGTTGTGTTAAATAATATAAACAAAATTTTACTTACATCCATATTTTACTTTTGCTGCGCAACAAACCGCTGTTAACAAATTATTTTTTGAAATAAAATGAAACTTCAGTTTCATTTCTTAAACTTTACCACATTTTCCCGTTAGTTAGTAGTTAGATCATGCTACCACACTACAATGATGCAATTTTCAAGGTCAGTTGATGAAAATATATTTTTGTAATATTGACATTTCAAATACATTTATTAGATAAACAGTTTTATATGTTGTGGTAGTCGGATTAGTAGGACTACGATAAAGTTTTGTACTTTTTGCAAAATCGACACGGGAATATTTAGTATAAAAAATCGCGCGATTTTAAAAAAAAAAGCTGTTGTTACTAATGTTGCTGCGGATACTTATATTGTTCTTGCTGTTATTAATGTTGCTGCTGCTATTTTTGATGTTCTTGCTGTTGCTGCAATTTTGTTGTTATTGCTTAAGCTCTTGTTGTTTGCTGTTGATAATGTTGTTGTAATTACTGTTGTCGTTGCTGTTAGTATTATTTATGCACTTCTAATGCTAAGTTATAATTATTTATGTTATTTATGTTGCTGCTGATATTGTTGTTCTTGCTGTTGTTATTAATGTCGACGACAATCTCCGAGACGCCGCTACGAATCGCCGAGACGACGCCGAGATGGCTCACCACGGCGCCATTCGTGAAGGGGTAAGACTATTTGTTTTTTATATATTTTATTTATTTTTATTTATACTTTTTTTGTATATTTCAGAACACCATAAGAAAAAATGGTCCAGAAGGCCGACGAAAGAGCAGCGTCAGGTATCACCAGCACCGGAGGCACCACCAGCTCCGAGGTGGAACATCGCGGTTCCACTCGAACGGCGCCGCTCCATGTGAAAAAAATTTTGTTTTTAAAATAACATAAATATATAAAATATAACAAAAAAAATATAACGGTTTACATATAATAATGAATGTATCTTTTTTATTCGATTATTTCGCTAATATTGTTCGTAAAAATCTGAAATTTGGTATCCAAGTTTGTATAGACAGTCTACAACTTCACCAAAAATGGGCGTGGTTGGATTAATTTAACGCTCACTAAAAAAAAAGAGGAAAATATTCGATTACATTACTAATATTGCTCCTAAAAATTTAAAATTTAGTATTTGAGTTTGTATGATGAATTTTTGCAGTTTCGTGGTTCTTGACTAAAAAATAATATTGCGCTATGTTTCATCCTTAAGATAAGGCGTTAAGTGGGTCTCTGAGCCCACCAAGAATTTTTTAAATGCAAATCGGTTCCATGGCTACTAACTAACAACAAAATCCATGTGCTCTTCAAAAACTACTTCCACTGGGATTTCTCCAGAATTTAAGCGTGTTATCCAGATCTTTGATAGGTAAATCTTATTAATTCGCACTAAATAGCAACAAAATCCATGTGCTCCTCAAAATTTGCTCTCACTAGGATTTCTCCAGAATTTAAGCGTGTTCTCCATAACTTTAAATGCAAATTGGTTATATTGCCACTAACTAACAACAAAATCCATGTGCTCCTCAAAATTTACTTCCACTGTGATTTCTCCAGAACATAAGCGTGTTCTCCAGAATTTTCCAATGCAAATCGGTTCTATTGCCACTAACTTACAACAAAATCCATGTGCTCCTCAAAAATTATTTCCTCTGGGATTTCTCCATAGCCAATGCGTGTCCTCCAGATCTTTGTTAGGTAAATCTTATTAATTCGCACTAAATAGCAACAAAATCCATGTGCTCCTCAAAATTTACTCTCACTAGGATTTCTCCAGAATTTAAGCGTGTTCTCCATAACTTTAAATGCAAATCGGTTCTATTGCCACTAACTAACAACAAAATCCATGTGCTCCTTAAAAATTACTTCCACTGGGATTTCTCCAGAACCTAAGCGTGTTCTCCAGAATTTTTCAATGCAAATCGGTTCTATTGCCACTAACTAACAACAAAATTCATGTGCTCCTCAAAAATTACTTCCACTGGGATTTCTCCACAGCCAATGCATGTCCTCCAGATCTTTGTTAAGTAAATCTTACTAATTCGCACTAAATAGCAACAAAATCCATGTGCTCCTCAAAATTTATTTCCACTGGGATTTCTCCAGAACCTAAGCGTGTTCTCCAGAATTTTTCAATGCAAATCGGTTCTATTGCCACTAACTAACAACAAAATCCATGTACTATTCAAAAATTTCATAAGAACTTTTTTTATATAAATCGGTTCCATTGGCACAACGGTACCACAAAACCAATGTACTCCATAGCTATTAAAATTTCTCCAGAAACAATGTGAATCCTTCATGTTTTTTTAAATAATTAAATTCAAACAAAATTTAACTGTAACGAGCTCTTTCTCACAGGTACTAAAACATTAAATGAATTAGTCGCACATTACACCAAATTTTTATCAACCAAAGGAAATATAAAATTAATTTAAAAAGCTTATTTTAAAATTTTGTGCTCTTAGAAATTTTAATAAATGCTGGAGGCGCTAAAATAGGTGCTGTGTAAAGTCAGCGCCTTTTTCTGATATAAATTTAACTATGTTTTCAGTATAAACTTTTTAACTAATTTTTCTTCAGATGCTGGCCAATAATTTTAAAGAATTTTCACAAAACAAGAAATATAAAATTGTCTTAAAATGTAGGTACTATTGTTAAGATTTGTTAAGTTTCGCTTTACGCGCTTGCGGTTTTTTATATACATTTTTGAGTACAGTGCAGCTCTGTTGTTTTAGTGTTAACAGTTTTTTTTTTCGGAATCGAATGCTTATAACTTCTGAACCTGATAAATGAATTTGAAGATATTAGTCTTGAAATGTAGGTAATAGTATTATTGTTAGGATTTATTACGTTTGGCTTTACGTGCTTGCAGTTTTTCACATAAATTTTTGAGTACAGTGAAGCTCTGTTGTTTTTGTGGTAGCAGTTTTTTTTTCGGAATCGAATGCTTGTAACTTCTGAACATGATAAATGAATTTGAAGATATTAGTCTTGAAATGTAAGTAATGGTATTGTAGTTTGGTTTTATAACGTTTGGCATTACGCGCTTGCGGTTTTTCATATACATTTTTGAGTACAGTGCAGCTCTGTTGTTTTAGTGTTAACAGTTTTTTTTTTTTTTCGGAATCGAATAACTTCTGAACCTGATAAATGAATTTGAAGATATTAGTCTTGAAATGTAGGTAATAGTATTATTGTTAGGATTTATTACGTTTGGCTTTACGCGCTTGCAGTTTTTCATATAAATTTTTGAGTACAGTGAAGCTCTGTTGTTTTTGTGGTAACAGTTTTATTTTTCGGAATCGAATGCTTATAATTTCTGAACCTGATAAATGAATTTGAAGATATTAGTCTTGGAATGTAAGTAATAGTATAATTGTTTGGATTTATAACGTTTGGCATTTCGCGCTTGCGGTTTTTCATATAAATTTTTGAGTACAGTGAAGCTCTGTTGTTTTAGTATTAACAGTTTTTTTTTTGGAATCGAATGCTTATAACTTCTGAACCTGATAAATGAATTTGAAGATATTAGTCTTGAAATGTAGGTAATAGTATTATTGTAAGGATTTATTATGTTTGGCTTTACGCGCTTGCGGTTTTTCATATACATTTTTTATTACAGTCAGCTCTGTAGTTTCTTGGTACATAATTGTTTTTTATTATAAGTCTAATTTTTTGTGAAAAAATTATATATTTACTTTAAAATGCTAAATTTGTCGACGAGAAATTTTACTTTGATAGCTCATTGCGTTGAATTACGGACAGAAAGTACGATTGTTTTAAGTTTCGTGAGTTCAAATCCTACTGTCGGAAAAATAAAATTGTTTCATAGTTTTTGCAAAAATTCAGAAATGTACGAAAAAATTTGATTTGCATTCATTTTAAAATAATATTACACAGAAGTTCTATATACTCTTTTTTTTATAAAAGTGAACATTTAAACAGATTTTGTGTACATATCAGTTTATATCGCTTTAAGTCAACAATCCATCAAAGGTGCCTGTGGTTGATCGGTCTGGCTGCTCGGTTGTAACACTTCAGTTGCAGGGTTCAGTTCTTGCTGCAGCGGAATCAATTTTGTATATTTAATTTAAAAATGTGGTTTTTGCTAACGTATTGGTTTTAAAAGCTCTCCAGTGTAAAAAAGCTTTATACTTAAGCCTATGTTAAAATTAAATTCTGTAAAAAGAATTCTGTTAACGAACAAAATCTGTTACCGAAATAAACAGAGCGAATTTGAAAAAAATTCGATTCTTCGCCGAGGCGCTATAACTTCACACAAGTGCTTAATAATATTAGTGAGGAAGCAAGGATTTGTAAGGATAAGATATCTAAAGTGAAATACTTTTCATTTTTAAAACTCATTTTCCTGTTAATGTTCTTCGTAATAGGGACATATCAGAACTTTCGTCACTTCAGATACCCAACATTACATATTATTTTAAACGGTAAATATTAACTGTGTTCATAATATATGTACGTCATAACCATATTTAATAACTTTATTAGTTACAGTACTTGATGTGACGTGTCTGGTTGAACTTATAACTTTTGTATAGTATACGGTTCAGTGCCGCCAGGTTCCGAGTTCGAAAATAAGGTTGAAATATTTTTTATTTTTTTCATTTCATGTACGATCAATTTTATTAAATTTGATTTATGCAAATAGATACACATACATATATACAAATTTTGATTTTGAATGCATATGCGGGACATCCGGACGTATGATCGACTTAAAATATTTTGGTATAGCTATATATACAAAACAAAGTTGCATACCTATGAACACGCATCACTCAAGAACGGATCGTCCGATTTGAATTATTATTTTTTGTTGGGTTATTTTGCGGCCAAGGATGAACATAGGGGGTATTTTTTTGTAGTCATACGGTATTGGATATACATATATGATTACATACCAAATTTCAATATTGTAGTGCAACAATTTTGAGAGATATTGTGCTTTAAAGGGACAAATTTGCCACGCCCACTTTTTGAATATTCCAATTTTTAATAACCCCTATGTTCATCCTTGGCCGCAAACTAACCCAACAAAAAATAATTCGAATCGGACAATCCGTTCTTGAGTGATGCGTGTTCATAGGTATGCAACTTTGTTTTATATATATTGTATATACATAGATTATCAAATATTTCTCTTTAATTTACCAAATTGTGGGCGATATAGTTGGGTGAGCCAAATTTTACATATGTAGCCTTTACTTAGATCCGGTATAACTTTCATATGTATCAAATAATTTAAGGGGTTCTCGAGTCGCATCTTTATGAGCGTTATATAAGTTCTTAATAAAAAAAGTTTCCCAACTTTGACAAACGAATTAAAATATTGGTTATCATAGGTGGGCATCGTTAATTAAGAATATAGCTTCGTTAATCCGAGAAAAGTATGCCAAAAACTTAACTTGGTTAAGTTAATCGTCGTTAAAAATTTAAGGTACAAGTTAAAATTTCTTTAGCACAAACAAAAAATAATTTTTTTCGCTTTTTTCATTCATTCAGTTAGTTTTTTCCTATTTTAATTTTATGCATTTACTCGTATATCCAAGAAGTCAGTATCTGTCAGTAAATCGTTCGATTTGTCCTAATTCAATTTTTTATTTTTTGTTATTGATTTTACTTTGAAAATTTTTCGTTTTAAATTTAACTAACTTGGAATAACGGAAGAAATTTAACGTGAGTTAATTAACTTTTTAGTGGTTTTTAAAATAAACGAAAAGTTAAAAATTTATAAAAAATTCAACTTCGTTGATTAACTTTTAACTTTTTAACTAGTTCGTGCTCAGCTCTGATTTTAACTACAAAATTTTTTATTTTCAATCAAAGATTGGGATTAAATGAAATTAATTTCCATACAGTTAATATATGTATACGTTTTTTTTTATATAATGCAAGTAGATATGCATCCAAAGATGTAAATATGTACATACATAAATACTATAATCTGTTTTTGTTATTGTAACGGATGCATAGGAAACTTGCCACCGTGCAAAATTTACGGAAAAAAACTTTTATCGCTGCAAATGCATCTACGCAGAAGTTAGCCATTTCAATGTGACCTCAGGTAATTAGTTTAGAATGTTGACCAGACACTTGGACATTCTACATTATCATTAGTGGGTACCCAATGCACATTTCCGTCATTTTGGGTCGTTTCTCTTTTTCCTAATTAACTGAATTGCTGTGAACTTTTTACAATTAAGGCCAGCAAATGATTGTGACTGTGACTGTCCCAACGTAATTGGCATTATACCAATTTTCAGATTTTCATTTACGCTGCGCTATGTACGTACATAAATATTAAAAAAATACTTGTAAGAGTAATAGGGTAATATCGAAGCTCGAATACCCTTCGCAGTTTTGGACATCAAAAATATGCTTTCTAAATTTCAGCTCGATAACTCTTAAACTTAGGCTGTAATCGCTGGCACAAACGGACATACAGACAGACAGCCACACATACAGACAATCAAACATACAGACAGACAGACGGACAACGTTAAATCGACCTAGAACGCTGATCAGTAACAAATGAAAGAAAAAAACTAACTATACCCTTCGGAATACGCTAACGCGTTGCGTGGGGTATAAATACGAATGAAATCGAGTTAATTTTGTTGTATCTTACTACCCTAAAGTTTTTTTTCGATTTGTTTGATAATAATTCAATTTAGTTAGATGCAATAAAAAGGATTAAAACTTGAAAATTTAACGAATTTTTTTGAGTTTTGAGCCTTAATAATTGCACATACACCACACCGTGTTTATATAGGTTAAAATTCATATTGGAATTACTCAAAAATTAAATTAAAACGTTCATTTGATAATCTGTATAATATTATTAAAAATAAAGGTTTAAAAAAATACAATTTCTGCAAAATAAATGAATTTTTTTTAAAGATTTTGTACAAAAAAACTTTCTCTTTCATCTTATATTTTTGTTATTAACTAATCAATATTAATGCAAATAAACAGCGATGCAATTAAAATTATTAAACAAAAATTTTGTATATAAACAACATGCCTTAAAAATAAACAATGGCCTATACTTTTCGATTTATTATACCCTTCGACACAAACAAGAATACACCGAAAATAAGTTCAGTTATAAATGTATATACATATAATATATATAGGATAAGATAAATCCCAACAATTTGAAAATGTAATTTCTAAAAAAAAATGGATGAATAGTTAATTAAAAAACTTAGTGCAAAACATATGAGGCGGTTAAAGTCAAAGTGGTGTAAGTCACATTTTCATTATTTTCGAATAAATAGCCTTTTCTTTAAACCATTATAATTGCATAATTTCACAAAACTTTATAGCAACTCAAATGCTATTTGATTCTGCGGTATGTCAATTAGAACTCATTTAAATTACTCCCAAATTTAACAAAAAAATAAAAATAAAAACCAGCATATAACATGTTTTAATGTTACACTATTCGATTATTATATTAAAATGTATATCAAATTGCGTATTGGGATTACCTTTATATATTGTATATATTTATATGTATTCACTTTTCCGTTATGTGGTTTGGTTGCTGAGATTTTTGGCCTTTAAATGTTTTCTTGAATTCGTTTAAAGGCAGAGTGGTGTAAGTCCCCCACATTTCGATTAATTTCAAAATTAAATAACTTCTAAACTAAACAATGTATAAAAAATCATAAGATGTCAAAATTCTTTTAATCGGTATATAAATATTTGACATACGTTGGATTATTGATTGAGTTTTTTGCTAAAAATCTCAACATTTATATACCTGAAGATTGGTATTGGGTTATTAAAATGTCGCGAAAAATAATGAGAATCAACTTCAATTCAGTAGAAAATTTGGAAGAGTACAAAAAAAAAAAAAAACAAAGAACAACCAATACGCTGAATAATAAAAAAGTCTGTGGACTAAAAATGATATGGATAAGAATTCAAAAAGATTCACCACTTACAATCCTTACTAATATTATAAAGGAAGGTGTATTTATTTATTTTCGTTTGTACCGTTTTCACGCTTAAACGGCTGAACCGATTTACTTCAAACTTGGAACATATATCGAGATGGGTGTGGAAGGAATGATAGGCTATATAACTTCGGAATGCGATGGTCTACAATGATAAAACTTGGTACGTAGGTATATGGTGACAAAATCCACCACCTCACAATAAGTGGGCGTGGTGGGATTAATATAACGCCCACCGCGATATCTCATGAACGTTGTTATCTTTGATGATAAAATTTGATATAAAAGTGTATGATGATGAAATCTACCATCTTACAAAAAGTGGGCGTGGTCGGGTCAATTGAACGCTCACCGTTGCAGCTCAGAAACGTGATACTGTACGATGATTAACTTTAGTGTTTAGGTGTTTGGGAACTATATCTACTATCTCACCAAAACTGGGGTCAATTTAACACCCACCGCCAAAGCTCAGGAACGTGATGTACTACTATGAAGAAATTTGGTTCTTAGTAACTAAATCTGACCGGAAATGTATTACAATTTTAGTTACATACAAATGCGAGTATCGGAGAGGTTAACAGTTGCGAAACTCAGTTTAGAGGTACATAGTGACAATAGTTACAAACACACAACGTGGAGCATACAAATTTGGTATAAAATTATCAAATTAACAAAATATTCATACAAATATAATTCCTAAAATGGTGGGCTAGGCTGGAAAGTTTATTAATCTTAATTAACAAATAAGACTTGATTCTATTAAAAAAGAACCCGGGCACTGCCGGGTAATTTGAGCTAGTATTCTATAAAGAAACTTTAAATAAAGACGAACAAAAAATTATAATTTCAGGATATAAATATTTGAAAAAAAATAAAACATTTAATTTATACTTACTTAAATTTTTGCAAAATGAATTTTTTGTTTATGTCCTTTTGTTGTTATTATACATTATTAATTCATCGTTTGGAACATTAAGTAAGTACTTTTTTGTTATTTAAATTGTTATCATCAAAAATTTACATTATACACTAATGATTTTAATCGTGTGAACGAAAGGTGAAACATTGTTTACATAAACAGAATTAGGTTAGGGCTAGTAAATACAAATTTTACTCACGATTTAATTGGAAGAATGGATTTGGGTTTAGAGAGAGAAAAGATACTTAATTTTTTATTTATTTTTTATCTTTTTAAAAGTTGTATGCCAAAAGTATCTTAAGTTTGTTTACATCTCTTTTTCATTACATTTTTAAGCAATTTTTCAACTTCCATAGAAAAATAAACTGTAACAACGATCCCTCCCATTTTCCATGAGCTACGCTAAAAAAAAAATATATTATGCAGAAACGTTCCAATTTCGGATGTTTGTAAAAGTAATTTAACAAATTGTAGGCGTGGTAGATTTTGTATGTCCTGTTATTTTTTATACATGTTTTCTATATAGCGTATGAGTTTCTGAGCAATGGTGGTAGGCGTAAAATTGATCCAACCTTTTTCTTGAAGTCGGCGTTAATTGATCCGACCACTCTCATTTTTTTGTGAAGTCCTCGACAATACCCATATAAACTCAGAAATAGTTTAAAATTTTTAGGAAAAATATAGCGAAATAATCGAATATATTCCTTTTTTTTAGAAGCGGGCGTTAAATTGATCCAACCACTCCTATTATGGGGGAAGTTGTCGACAGTGGCTATACAAACTCAAGTACCGAATTTCAAATTTTTAGCGAAATAATAGTTTTACAAATTGTGGGCGTAATAGGGGCGTAGCAAATTTTGTGCAAAACCATCCTTGGCGTGAGCACAGAAAATCTCCTAATTTTCATTGCAATCGGCAAATTAGTTTAGACGCTTATAGAGTACAAAAAAAGAAACAAAGAAAAAAAAATACATTCATTTATATATAAATAGATTTAAATAGTTTCAGTGCAGATAAAATGGGCCTACTCATAATAGAGCATATGTCACACAAGTGCTATAAAAAGCACATGGTGCTTAAAATAGTGGCACTTAAGTTTCGGCTAACCCGAAGATAATAATAATAATTTTTTTTTATTAATGTAATTTTTCATACTGTGTGTAATTTATTTCAGTTTTATTTGATTTTGTAAAGTTAAAATTTATGCTTAAAGTTTTGAATTCCTTTCTCAGTTTCTTTTTAAGTTAAAGTTTCTGAACTGTAGCCCTTAGAAAAAAGTATATGCAAAGCTATCTGCTTTCTAACTACTATTTTACAGTTTATATTAAATACATTAGTAGTAACAAAATGGACGGGATCGAATACGAAAAGCGTCTGCTTATATTAAAGACATACAAATTGCACTTACATATGTATGTAGTATAAGTAGTATAAGTGGCGAGAAAACTAGTGGAACTCCACCAGTACAAGTAGCATAATTAATGCCGTTTTGTTACCACGATCTCCTGAAGGGGCGGGGAGGGATCAATGCTGGAGCCATCCTGAATTGTTGAGGAATTTTAAAATGTTCATTAGTGGGTAGTCAGATAAGACTTCTAATGAGGTTGGAAAGGCGGAGTGGAGTGTACGAAGCCTGACTCTTGCTAAAGCCGGACAGTCGCAGATGAAGTGACTCAGTGTCTCTGGTTCACTGGTGTTTCTGCAGCTACGACAGTGGACATTATAGGGAATTCCCAATCTGCGGGCATGTTCACCAATAGGCCAATGTCCAGTGAAGATGTATGTGATCCGCGCGATGTCTCGACGCCTCAAGTTAATGAGTTCAAGGGATCTTGAAAGGTTGTAGTTCGGCCAAGTTTTTTTTGGATACAACGCATCCTGCGGTGTTTTTCCATATAGACTTGGCTTTATTGAGAAAGAAATTGCAGATTTCAGATTTAACCTTGCCTATAGGTACCGGAACCGGAACAGCCAGATCCAGCGCCGATGCAGAGCCCTTCCTGGCCAGGTCATCGGCCACTTCATTTCCTACTATGCTCCTATGTCCTGGAACCCAGATAAGGTTTATTCTATGTCTGTGACCGAGAAGATCTAGTTCATTCCTGCCTTGAAGAACTAATTTTGATGTAATAACATTAGAGGACAATGCTTTAATAGCTGCCTGACTGTCAGAGAATATGGCTATGTTCTTTTTACGAGTTAGTTTGCTACTAATAATGCCACAAGCTTCTAAGATAGCTATCAATTCAGCTTGAAACACACTGGCCTCATCAGGAAGTCTAAGATATCTAGAGATACCAAGGTGTTTACAGAAAACACCTGCGCCTACTCCACAACTCATCTTGGAGCCATCCGTAAAAATGGCAACGCCGAATTTGCCGATTACACTATTAGATGACCATTCTTCTCTGGATGGAAATCTGTGTAAAAAGTTCTTGTTAAGAACTATTTTCGGTGAAATGTAGTCAGTCGTTACAGGTACTACCTCTTTAGGTAGTGTACCTAAAATTCTGCTGTGGCCGTATGTCCTAGCTTGCCATGACCCTACTTCATTGAGTCTTGCTGCAGTGCATGCGGCTACAAATTTGATGTGAAGATCAATGGGAAGAAGATGCACAAGTACATTTAGCGCATCTGAGGGACTGGATCTCAGAGCCCCAGTTATGCCAATACATGCGGATCGTTGCACTCTTCCTAATTTTACTATATTATAATTTTTACTAAGCGCTGGCCACCAAACGTGAGCTCCGTAGGTTAGAATCGGTCGAACTACAGCCCTGTACATCCAGAGTACCATCTTTGGCTAGAGACCCCAACGTTTGCCAAACATTTTATTGCATGTATAAAAAGCAATGCAGGCTTTTTTAACTCGCAGTATAATATTATTTTTCCAATTTAGCTTTGTATCAAGAAGAACACCGAGATACTTGGCTTCAGTGGAGAGAGTAAGTGCTTGTCCGTTTAGAACTGGTAAGTTGAATTGAGGTATCTTGGTTTTAGTGGTGAATAGTAGTAATTCTGTTTTCACTGGGTTCACTGATAAGCCGCAATGGCTTCAGAGCTAACATTGTTAAAAGCGCCTTCAATGTCCAGAAAGGCTCCTAAAGTATACTGTTTAGAGTTAATAGACCTTTCGATTACCCGGATTACCTCATGTAGTGCCGTATCAGTGGATCTACCTTTGAGGTAAGCATGCTGGGAATTCGAAAACCCTCCATCTGAGAGTGAAAGTCTAATATGATAGTCGATGATTCTTTCTAATGTTTTAAGTACGAAAGAGGACAGGCTGATGGGTCTAAAGTCCTTCGCGGACTCATGTCCACGCCTACCAACCTTAGGAATAAAGACCACTCTAACGTTCCTCCAACTTGAGGGAATATAGCTGAGAGTGATACTTTGTTTGAAAAGTTGCTCCAGCCATGGGACCACTGTGTCTCTGAGGTTCCATAGCATGACCGGAAGTATACCATCCGGGCCTGGAGATTTAAAAGGAGAGAAACTCTTGACAGCCCATATAATACGTTCCTTAGTGATGAGAGAGTCAGCTAAAACAGAGAAATTGCCGCGCTGTGCATCTTCTGGAGTAGTTAGATTCATCTCATCATCACCGCTTGGAAAGTGGGTATCCATAAGGGCAGTCAATGATTCATTAGGAGATTCAGCCCAAGACCCGTCCATCTTTTTGATAAAGGATGGGCACGAGTGTTCTTTGGACAGGATTTTGCTAAGTCTGGCAGAGTCTTTGACAGTCTCGATAGATTCACAAAAATTTGACCAAGAGCTAGCTTTCGCCGATCTGATCGCCTTTTTGTAGGTTTTAAGACACTCTCTGTAGGAGTGCCAGGAATTTTGTATATACGCCTCGTTGAACTCCTTTCTGACAAGCTTCCTAAGGCCTGTCAAGTCATTGTTCCACCATGACGGGAATTTACTCTTACTGCGAGTGATAGGGCATGAGTTCATGAAAGCCGAACTAAAAGCTTTCTCGAATTATCCTGCTCTATCATCTAGTTCAGAAGGGGATGAAGAAATGGGTGAATACCTGCCTAAAGAGGAGTTCACGGAATTGCGGAATTTTTCCCAGTTAATCCTTCTTGGATTCCTATAAATAGGTGGGGCATCAACTTTGAGATCAAGACTGAAAAGTATCCAGGCATGATCAGAAAAGGATCGCTGACTAGATACTCTCCAGCCTTCTACTTTGATCTCGGCATTGAGATTGGTAAGAGTGATATCGAGAACTTCCTCCCATCCTATGAAATCATCCGTACTCGGAAAGATAAAGGTGGGAGAATTTCCCCGGTTACATATGTCTAAATTAGTTTGTGTAATAAAATCAAAAAGTGACTCACCTCTGTCATTTATTTCACTGCTACCCCAAAGCGTATGTCTGGCATTGGCGTCGCAAAATAAAATTAAGGTTTCATTCCTGCACAGGCTTTGGCCAAGCCTACTCACTTCGTCTGGTGGAGCAGGCAGGTCCTGCGCCATGTACGCGGATGCTACCACTATTTTTTTACCGCCGTCTAGTTCGATCCTGACAACTGTCAGATCAGCGGAACTGGAACTGCTGCAAAGAAATGCTTTAATGTGTTTTTTAATAATAATAATACAAGATCTAGGTTTACCTGCATCTTTCTTGTAGTATAGTAGATAGTTGCTATCCGTGAAACCCTTGATGCTGCTAATGTTCACCCAGGGCTCTTGGATAATGCCGATGTCTATGCCTCCCTCCCTGAGGAAGACAATCAGATTCTCTGTAGCACATTTCGAGTGCTGCAGATTAATCTGCACGGCATTCAGCATCAGGTTGTTGTGGCATTCTTGACGATGCTAAGCTCATCGAGAAGCTTACTCGCATCGCCAATCTCGTCCGGGTCGTCCGCACTGCCTTGGAAAATTTTGAGTTTCGCAAGCCTGACGCCAAACTTAAGTTTGTTGTCCGACCTTTCCAGCGGGGCAAGGCTTTCCCCACTGATCGACAAAAGGAAGGACATGCTGAGTTTGTGAGGTTCCTCAGCTCGGATGACAAACCATTCATCCATCGGAACCTCTGGGTTGTGCAGTTTTAGGTACGCGATCAGCTTTGCGTTATCCAACTTCATTTTGGGCAACCAGATACGAGCACGTGGTTGCCTTGGAATGTCCTTGACTGGAATGGCTTTGATGCTCAAATCCTTCCAGACATTGCCGAGCTTGGCAATGCTTTTTTCAAGGAATTCCTTGGAAAACGCGTCCCCACATCTAATTACCCTACAGCCTCTGACTATCTCCAAGGAGTCGAAGTCAGGAAGAGGACCATCCTTGTTGCAGAGGACGTAATTCATTACGTCTTCAGCAAGTTTGGCCTCCAACTCACCCCAAATCTCATTGATGCGTCTACCGTTGCTAGTCTTACCATCAATCAGTGCCAGAAGAGGCGGATCCCTTGCAACTTCGCTGAATGGTTTGGATGTCCTTTTGGAGGAAGCCGAGTTCGACGCCGCGTTGGAGACCTTGGCCCTCTTGGAGTCTTGCGTAGATTCCTTGAGAGAAAGGTTCCTCTTCGACGCCGCTTTCGGCACCTCCAACGCTTTGATGGCCTGGTTCCTCTTGAACTCTTCGACCATCGCGGTACATGTCCTCCTGATCTCGCTTATTTTGCTAAGAATATAAAGAGCCTTCTGGTATCTTGATTTCGCAAGGGTACCGGAGGAATTCTTTGATTTTTTTGATGTGGAAGGTTTCACGGTGCTATGGCTGGCACCATTACTCCCTGAAGTTTTTACTGACGGTTTTTCCGAGGTACTATGGCTGGTACCAGGATTGCCGTCGTCAATTATGGTCTCCTGACTGGAGGCCAAAAGGGCGTCTTGAGAGACAGCAGCATGTCTGAAGACTGGGGGGTCTTTGTGGATAAATCCGAGGCTGAGTTAAATTTGTTCATTCTGGTTCTTACGATCGCTTCGCCGGGTCAAAGACCAAGCTCGGCGATCAAAATGGAGATTAGGGAAAGAAAAGTCCACCGCAGCAGAGCCCATTTACTACGGTAAGGCCAGAGCTACTATCCGAGGCGGCCTGGTATCGGATAGGCACCGTACAAATACAATCTGTTACCCCTGATTGCAAACACCAATGGGCACGGTAACGCGTCACACCCTGGTTTAGGGGGGGGGGGAATAGGTTAAGGGAGGTGAAATGAAAAGTGGGTTGAGGAAATATGGGAAGATGGAGGTCGCCGCTTTCGTTGGCCCGACCCGAAACATGACCGGACTCGGTTACCAGGAGGCACCACGTGGAGGTGGAAGCCGACTTTCATGCTCGATAGAGTTACGGAGTGCCGTCCTGTAAGCCCGTTATCCCCCACTATCAAACAAGCCATGCCACCCCAAAACATATGTATGTACTAAAACAAATACTTTTTGTTGTATAAAATGTAGAAGAGTATTTGGGCAACGGCATAACCGAATATAATTTAATACTTACTAGTTTTTTGTTTAAAAAAATACTTATAATAATATTACTCATTTATAATAGTTGATAGTACTGATTAATATTTCTTATGCATTGTACTTTGGAATAATTTAAAGGTCACTCTTAGTTTTGTTAGTAATACTATTGAATATTTTCCATGGAATATATGGTTTTGCATATTAAAATAAAAATGTTAATTTTTCATGTTTTTTTTTTTTCATATTTTTGAAGAATTTTAGATTGACAGTTCGATTTTGTGTTACTTTAGCGTTCAATTTATACAAACAAAAAGGAAAATCTAACTGAAAAGTTAAATTTACTAAAAGAAAACGAAAGAACACGAAAATTTTGGAATGCAATTGAAATAGAAATTTCTGCGAGGAAAAAATAAAATATAAAATTAAGTAAGAGTAGCAATGAGGAAGAACGGAAGCTGAGATATTCATGATTAATTTAGTTTTTTTAAGAAATAACATTCGAAAGAGGAGAGAACGAGAATCCGATGAAAATCAACGCACAATTCACGTCGATTGGACTCGAGCGGCAAAAAATTGTACAAAAGTAAAGTTAACGTGAATTGAATTTTAATCAGCAACTTCCAGCTGAATTGCAACCGTATCTACGAGTACATTGCATAAATTGTCTGTCTGGCTGTCTGTCTGTGAACGTTAACATACGAGCAGAAACTTCAGTTTCGATCTAAGTTTGAAACCAAATCCAGCAACAGAATTAATAAATTTCAATTGTTTTACTGACTTTCCACTCGTTGCAGTACATTTTTTTGTTTATTTTAAATATTTGCAACCAAGTCAGCATTTCATATAACAAAATATTAAGGAACATAGCAATGAAATGCTGCCAACAACAATTAATTATTAACACAACAAAGACTAGTTTATTAAAAACATATTTTTATGTGTATTCATTCTAATGAGATATTGAAGTATTCTATAAAAATGTTTTGTGTTATTGCCAAAGTGTTAAATACCGAATTTCAATTATTTACACTGTAACTATATTTTTTTCCGCATAGAAAGAGGTGGTTTATATGGCAGGTGGGCGTTATTCTTGTCCAAACTCACTCATTTTTGTCAGTAGTTTTATGTTACTACTAAAGTGCTAATTATTGAATTTGAACTTTAGTTTGATACATGCACTGAAACTATTTAAAATATTATATTTTTTTTTCGAATGGAAAGGGGTGGTTTGTATGGGAGGGGTAGAAGTTTTGGTCCGATCTTGCCAAAAAGATCGGAAAAAAACAACTTATGACTATATAAACAGATAAATATACATATATAATTAATATCGAGTTCCATAACCTTTTATTTTTATAACTTCGTTTAATCGATTTGGCATGGACATGACTAGTTTCCAAGTTCTTTTTCAGAAATTGGCCCATTCTTCTATAGTTATATGGTGCTTAAGTATAGATCTCTCCAAATCTACCCAGAGATGTTCTATCGTATTAAGGTCCGGTGATTGAGGAGGCGTTTCTAACATTTTAGGCGTGTTGTACAGCTACCAAAGCTTTGTATTATGGGCCGTATGCTTTTGCCGGCAACATTAGCACTCATGCATCCCCATAGCATCACATTACCACCTCCATTTTTGTTGTTTTTTGGCTCCATCTCCGTATTTTTTTTTCGCCATACCTTATTTCCGCAATCAGGACCAAAAATGTTGAATTTGGTTTCGTCGCTGAATATGACACTGAACCAAAACTCTGTGCTATAATTTTTGTACTTTTGTGCAAACTCCAAACGTTTCTTTCGGTTCTTCTCACTAAATAGAGGCTTAACACGAGGTGTTCTTCCATTATGACATTCAGCTCGCAAAGTTCTCCGCACAGTTTCATCACTTGCATGTACTCCACTATATTCAACAAATTATTCTGTTAATTTCTGGAGCTGAATTTCGTGGTTGCATTTTAATTAGTCTGATGACAATGGCTTTATCACGGGACTTCAGTTTTTCGGGTCTGCCTGATCGTTGTCCAAGTGTAAGCGAATTTCTTTGCAAAATGCTATGGATAGTAGAAATGCTTTTTTTTTAGTAGAACTGGCAATCTCCCTGAGGGTTTTTCATTTTTTCTCGAAAGTTGCATGTATATAAAATTATTGAATAACATTTAAATATGTTAAACAAAACTTCTCACAACACATTAAATATAAAAATTTTTGAATATGATTTTGTTGTCACAACCATTTGCTTCTTTCTGAAGTGTACCCAAGAACAATTTATGTACCTCATTGCATTTTTCACATCATGAGGTATGCAATACGGCGTGTACCGCATTTTTTAGGTGTTCGGTATCCTCTGGAGGCCTAATTTCACCCTTTATATGAATAAGTATTTAAAATAAAATATTTACATTTAATATTTTAAACAATAAATAAAATTATATAAAAAAGCATAAAAAAACATAATTTTAAAACAAACAGAAACATAAAAAAAAAATAATTCATATAAAAACAAATATTTGCAAAAAATAAAATGTAAACATAAAATAAATTAAATTTAAGGTATATATTAATATAATTATAACATTTAATAAAATAAATAAATTTAAAAAAAAATAGAAAAATAACTATTCCATAATAAATGAAAATTTAGATAGGCTCGCCAAATCCAAATTGCATTATTATTTTACAAGTGTGTCACGCACAACAATTTTATTTAATTTGAATAATGATTATCAGATATGTCTCTATTTTGAAAATTTTTAAACAAAATACATACGAGTAAAAAGAGCCAAAAGAACAAAATGATTAGAATTGCTACAACAAAGACATGGCTCAATTTCAACCATGAGGTCGAAAAGATATCTAGCTAAACCGATCCTATGGCAAGCTGTTTTAAAAAGTATATTAAATTTTTCATCAAGTTTAGCTATATCTTCTATGAAACCCGAAGGTGGCTTTCCGAACTCACAACTTTTCTAAAGTAAATAAAGAAATTTCCTCAGTCACTGCATCATTCCCGTAATCAGGCAAAGAAAATAAACAGTTGTCGAGTCTGTAATTTTTTAAATATAATATAAATATCCGCAGAAATACGCGCGTGCGTTTTGCTTAATATATCCCTCTCATCTAATCAAGTATCAATTTTTATGTTCTTAATAATATTTGTTTCTGGCCTTGGAAGATTTTGAAAATCTTCCCAACTTTGCACTTCTGCCAAAGCACTTGCACCAACTTCAGCTGCAAGGGAAGTATTTTGTGATACAGAAGATATAGGAACTTCGTCAAAATTAATAATAGGTTCGCAGTTACCTTTGACTACTTCATTAATATAATGGAGTTCCAACGCTTTTGGAATAAGTACAAAATCATGTAATGTGTTATTCTATTTGAATTACCACCTTCCTTCCTGAGCTAACCAAAGAAATGTTCAAGATAATGTCGACATAGTCTTCTTGTACCTACTTTTTTTTTTTTTTAATATTTAAGTTACTAGCCTTAAAAGGTCTGTGGAAAACACAATCCGAATAATTACGACGATCAACTACTCGCCACCGATCACAAAACACGAATGTTGTACCTACCTTTGAAAAACCTTTTTGTGACAAATATTTTCAAATCTGCCTCAAACTACTAATATTGAGTAACCATCCATTAATAAATGAAAAGTCATTAGTAAAACACTTGCCGTCTTTATCTCTAATAATTATGGATCGAAGAAGAGTTGAAGCCTCCCGAAGGAAATCGAGTTAGTTGCCTGCAACGCGAGCGATTTACTACTATTGTCATGTCATATGTATCGAAAAGTTTGTTTTTAAAAAACAAATACTCAACAGTGTTAAGGGTAGTTGGATTTTTTGCAATATCCAACTTTTCCGTGTTATATAAAGTTAACATACCAAATCCATCCGCATTGCTTAAAACTTGAGCAGCTAACTTTACTCTCATTTGAAAGGAAGTTGGTTTTAAATGTGCTGTGGTCAGTTTTGGAGCACATCTTATTCCAGACAATGAATCTACTTCATAAAGCCTTTAAAAGTGATGCACTTTTGCGGTTTTCAAGGTAATTACGGCAACTCTTTAAGAGATGTGGAGAATCATGGAAGAAAAATATTATAATAAGGTACATAAGTACTAGATTGTACATCAGGAGATGAAAAAGTGCTAAAAGAAATAGTAGAAGCAGAAGTGAAATGTACCGATTTCGACATTTTTTTTTTTGGTGTTTAAATTTTTATTTTTATTAAATTTGTTTGGCAAAGTAATGCGAGGAAACAGTCTCTGCGGCATTTGAACCGCAGACCACTGGATTGAACGCCAAGCTAAAGATCTCTTTGCCATTATATATTTTATATTCTTCTTTATTCAATTCTAAAGAACATATAAAAAAATTGAGATAGGACAATTCTTTGTTTTACAGAATTTTGAAAAATTTTCAACAAATGGGTTCTGATAATAAAATGCTTCTGGTAGAGTCTTTTTGCAATGTACAACTTTGATTTCTTTTTGTTAAAAGTATGAAAATTGATGAACAAAATACAAAAAAAAGTAGGTTAAAATATTTTTTTTTATTATTTTCAATTAATTTTTAAAACCTATTTAATTTTTTTGTTTAAACAAACATTTTTCTATTGTGAAAATTCTAAGTTTGAATCCGTTACCCCAAACACAAAGGTAGCAACGTTTTCAGCGTCAGTTTATTTCTAACTTCGAAACATTTGCTTGCGCGCGTTGCTAACTTCACTACGGTCTAAGTATAGAGTGTTTATTTAAACTAAATTTTGTAAGTCATTTAAACAGTTTTAACGCTCCCCTGAAAATTGAACGTTTTAGTAAAAGGTCAATCTGTAAAATGCTTTAAAAATCAGTCTGTGGGATTGATTTTTTCAGCATTTAAAAGAGTATATTCATTTTTAATTCAATAATATTTCTTAAAGCAGTTCGTATGATTAACTTTTAGTCGAAAATTAAGGATTATAAAATGTTAACGTCAAATGTTAAAATGTGCAAAATTTTCGTGCAATTGTTTAATTAAAATATTCGTAAAGAAAAAATACTGTAAAAACATTTTCATAAATATTTAACAAACAACGAAAAAAATCGCTGCTTTCTAGTTGGACGTTGTAAGCCGGTTGGTAGGTTGGTCACCGTAATCCATTCCATTTCATTTCAGCATTCGCACGAAAATTTGCAAAGTTTTCGTTTTTCTGCTGCAATGACAGTCGAAAATATTTTCAATGAAAGGGGAAAGTAAAGTTTTTAATTAAAACCAGAATTCTGCAATTTTTATGTGTCCGTTTGTTCTTTCATTCCTTATGATTTATACGAATTTTGGCAATGCTGCTTTGTTGCGTTTGTTTTGCATAGTTGAAATGACTTTTGCTATTCTCAAAGACATTCAAGCAAAAATGCTCATATCGATTATTTCTTATTTAAATTAGTCTCGGTGAAAAAACTAAAAATAACGCAATAAAATGTATTCGAAGGTTTAAACGAACATGCTTAGTTAAGCCAATAATATTAATATATTTGATATGATTTCTTGATTGATAATAGATAGATAGATAGATAGATAGATAGATAGATAGATAGATAGATAGATAGATAGATATAGATAGATAGAAACAGATAGATACAGATAGATAGATTAATAGATAAAAAGATGGTTTTATGAGCCAAGTTTTTTGCATTACATTTTTAAACCACTTCGTGTATTAATATGATGTGGCACAGCGGTAGGACACGCAACTTCAAATCCGAGAGTCAGTGGTTCGAATCTCACCAAAGGTAAAGGTTTTGTTAAATAATAATTATTTCTAAACTTTAAATTTCAGATATTTCAAACATTGAATTCCATTATCAACAAAAGGATAAAATTGTAGTCAGCGCTTGATAATTCATAATTTAAATAATTTTTTGTGCTTTAGATTTATATTTATATAACACCAATATTTTATATAACAAATAATATTAATATTAGTAAAAACATTATCTCAAAAAAACAACAAAAAAAATTTATTAAAGTCAAAACTAAAAGTATTACAGTTCAAAAATGTCAATATTTTGTATTTAATATTATAAATAAAATTTATTATCGTTTTTTCAAAAGTTTTTTCTTTAATAAAAAAAAACGGCCTTACGGATTTCTCCCTCAACATCTGTTATATTTTCATTGGCACCCACGACATCTAAAATTATAAGATACATTAGAAATTCAGTTTACATTTGAAGATAATTATATTTTTAATTATTAGTTTACCTTCGACTACGTCGTAAAACCTTAGGAAGTTCATAAGACGTTTTTTGCCGTTGGTGCCAACGACGTTAAATGCCTAAACCAAGTCTTCATTTAGTACACATCCCAAAATGTTCACGCACATTGTTGCGTAATAATATTTTAAGTGACGTTACCTTTAAATTTTGAAAGAAATTAATTAATAACAAAAAAATATTTATATAGCACAAACAATAATGAATCTTTGTTTGTATCATTTATTCTCTCATCCAACTCTTGAAGCCGTTCTACAGCACCAATTGGGAACCATGACAATATGTCATGCGCATCCGTTTTCTCCTGTATTAATTTTTCCAAGAGAACGTTGCTAGTAGCGAGTGCTAACAAAATTTAGGAATTTGATTTCCGCAGTATATCTGAAATAAAATATTACGAAATTTTTAATTTTTATTTAAATTCAATCATTTATTTCAAAGCGATTGCATTTCTGTAACTTTACATTTTAACCTTAAATAATAAATATTCAAGTTCTTTAAAAATTAGCAAATATGAAAAAATTTATATCAAATCTTTATAATTTGACATCGATAATTTTAAATACATATATCAATATTTTCTTTTAGAATAAGCAATAAAGAACAAAATATATATACAGGGTGGCGCAAAAGAAGTCATAAAGTAATGATTGTCAGTATATATTTCACAGTAATCAAAAATGATTTATTTTTTAATTACAAAAGATTACAAGTTATAGAGAAGCGTTTTAGAACAAACGATTACCTAGCAATTCATAAAAAATATTTTATGTTAGCCGTTATTTTCATTTCTAGCACGATTTTTTTTTGAACACATAGGTTGTTCCAGAAGTTAAAACATTTAACACGAATTAGATTTTGAGTTTTTTTGAGTACTTTTGAAACAAACTGTTTGTTCGAAAAAAAAGTAACAGCATCAAAAATAACGGCTAACATGCAAATTGGTTTCAAATTCAACATTTTCTGATTACTTTTCTAATGTTAAAAAAAAATGTGTTTTGTTTTTTAATTTTTGAACTGTTTTTTTTTCTTCTAGTATTTTACTTAATAAAAGGAAGTGGATTATTTTGTTGTAAATTATTACAAGTGTAATCTGTAATCAATCTACTACAATATGCCCAACCCCCCGACACACATACATACGAGTACATACATGTATTCTCGTGTTGTTGTTATTTATCTGTATTCTATCTTGATTTTACCTTTAAAGAATTTCTTTGCATAATTCAAATTTGTCAAAAGAATCCACCTCATCGGAAACAAATAAGCATTCCCTTTGATTTTGATTGCTGGGAAAATTATATGTATAAATGTCAGACGTTTCCGATTGAAATACACCTGTGGCTGAATATTTTACGAGTGCAATTTACGCATTTATTTCAAAACAAGAGAAATACCTTTTCACATTTCTGTTGTTCGTATACAGAATATGTACGCACATACATAGATATGTATGTATGTATGTATGTACATAAGGGGAATTAACAATAATTTGCTTAGTTAGCTACAAGGAAAAAGCCAAAAACATCAACCTTCATAGTTTTTAAATTTTCAACACACATACTTAATCGCCATTAATTTTTACATATTTTTGAAGCTGGAAGATCCACTTTGAAAAACAACCTCGATGAAATAAAGTGTAAAATTATGTTTTGTTTTTGTTCGTTTGAGGGTGTACATACTTTCATTTCGCGTTGCACAGTGTAATTTGCACGGAAGAAATATTTTCGGCTATACCGAACTAAAATAACCTCTGCCATTTTAGTGACTCCAAAAAATGTGCTTTTTCGAGCACTTAAGTGCTATTATAAGTGGACATTGTAGTTTTGTTAAGTATCACATTTGAACTGGTTATTAACACTGTAACTAATTAAAAAAAATAATTTTTCTCATGATAAATGGAGTTTGTATGGGAAAGGGAGAAGTAGTTTTTGTTCGATCTCATATACTAATCTCAACTCGATATATGTTCAACTTCAATATAATTGCGTGTGGCGAAGTGTATAATACGAAACTTAAATATGAACATGTCACATTTTATTTAAATTTTTACATATTTTTACATATAAATAATCAACGTCCGATTTTAAGTCGATTTAACGATGTCCGTCCGTCTGTCCCAGCAATACAGCCGTAGTTTACGAGCTATCGAGCTGAAATTTAGTATGTGAGCTATTATATAAGCGGAGGCTAAGTTCTAGGATGGGCATGATCGAGTTTAAACTTCTACCCCCTCCCAGATGAAAAAATTATTTAATTAAAATAGTTCCAGTGCTGATATCCAGTTCAAATTCGGTTTTAAAATTATCAATTTAGTAGTAACACAAAACTGATCGAAAAGTATCGCAATGCATGTACATATGTAAATATTTTGATGCTTTTGTCGAATATATCATTATTGGTAAAACCGACTTGGGAGATTTTTCTTCCACAAAATTGAATGCTCTAATAAATTTTTAGCGCATCCCTTCCATTGTAGGGAAGTTGGAAAAGTGAGTTACCAATGCCTTACACAAATGCTTTGTTTTAACGCTAAGTATCTCATAAAGTATTTGAAATCGAAAATATTAAAAATATTTTTAAGTATCTACAGTCAAACAATACTTAAATACATACATATTTTATTTATATACTAATAAGAGAATTATCTGCGGCTATGCCGAAGCTCATATACCCTTCGACATTTTAAATACACCAAAGAATATGCTTCGTGTAACACATATGTATGTATGTAAGTGCTATTCTCGTATGTATATTATAAGTAGGCGTTATTTTATCCGATAATGTTCATTTTTAATCAGTAGTTTTGCTCTGTTACTATTAAAGTGTTAATTGTTAAGATTTAAACTGGTTGTATACGCTTCAACTATTGTGTTGGAAGTGGGCGTGGTTCTTACCCGATCACGCCCATTTTTTGAGAGCAGTATCATTTTACTACTTATATAAGTGCTAAATATTTCAACTGGCTTTTCCGCATGGAAATGGGTGGTTTTTATGTGAGGGCGTAGTAGTTTAAGTTCGATCTGCCACCCATTGTAGAATTTAACCTCCACATGGAGAATATATGAGTTCACATATCAAATTTAAGCCAACTTATAATGCAGACATGTGTCACACATATGCTACAGAAAGCATATTTTTTGGTACATCTAATATGGCGAATGGTATATTAACTTCGACTAAAAATAGGTCCTACAGACTATTATAAATGCACCACATTGTTAAATATCTCATTCAAATAAGGGTGGTTCACTGTTCACATGGAACTTTCTAATCGTTTCTCTAATTTAATCATACACAACAAATTTGTGTACAAAGTTTCAACTCAATGTCTTATATAGTTCTCAAGATATCGTGTTAACAAGAAATCATTTTTTTTTTCTAGCAGTGGGCGTGGTCATGGGATAGGTTCCAAAATCTAATCAGGCACAAGAGGCATCAGTGTACAAAATGTCATCTCAATATCTCTAACGGTTATTTCGCTATCTCGCTAACAAAAAATGATGACAGGCAGACAGACAGACGTACATGGGTAGATCGACTCAGTTTTTGATCATCTTTTTAGCAACATAAAATAAAGAAAACAAGTGAATTAAACTGATATAACTTCTTATAAAGATAAAAAATTGATTGCGTTATAATATAAGCAATGCATTTATTAGGCAATATTTTGAAAAATAACCCCATTCTGATAAAAAATCACAAAAAATTTAGGAACAAGTAAAGCGTGCTCCGTTGACTCCGATTTTATTTTTTTTTTAACAGATATGTGGCCGAAAGAGCTGAATTTTTTAGTGTAAAAGAAAATGATAGGAAAGGCGTGGCATGGCATGGGGGCGGTGAAGCTTTAAAGTTGTAAATTACGTTTTTTTATAATTTAAAATACTCTCTGAGTTTTGTATGGTCAGTATAATTGCGGTGTTAAATAAAAGGTATTAAAGAGTTCTTCAAAACCTTATATTATTTTTTGTGATATCTTTAAAAGTTTTTGAGATATAAGCATTTACATTTTTTTTTTGGAATTTTTACTTTCAAGGGTTAATTTCTCGTAAAAATGCGTTATAATGATCCGATTTTAATAAAATAGGGCTAAAGATCAATCAATTACCTTTCATTTGGTATACAACAAGTCTTACCTTACTCCTTATTTTTGCGCAATAAAAGTGAAATTAAATTAAAATTCAAATTAAGTTTTTTAAACGCAGCAGTCATTTTTAATTTGATAAATCACAATTCCCAACGGGAAACAACAGCGACCGCATCGCAAACAAAGGATATGCAGCTTAATATATAGAGTTTGTTTATATGGAAGATTTGTTGATAGTTTCGCTGATTTTGAAACTCATAAAATTACTATCAGTTGTATCTACTCTGCTAAATAAGGCCAATCTCATTATTAACGTGGCCAAATCGAAATTTTGTTTCAGCGAACTACTTATGATACATAGTAGTAGGAGGTACGCAGTTTCATGGCGCTACTGGTTGGTAGCGACGATTCATTCGCGACTATTAAAAACTGTTGCACCCATTTTTGAAACTTTAAAAAATGCAAAAAATTTAATTTTAGTAATCCAAATTTTGATAAAATGTTTTACGTACAATGCGACTCATACGTAGGAATAGGATGAGTGCTGTTTCAAAAAAATGAACAGAAGGAGAGCACCCAATCGCATATTTTTCACAAAAATTGCCACGAGCACAGACAAATTATTCGGTTACTGAACGTGAATGCCTTGCAGTAGTGTTTTCAATTAAAAGGACATAAAAATTAATGCCATTTAGTGTCATAACTGACCATTAAAACTTGGAATGGCTTATGTAATCGTGCAGATAGAAGAGTAAGAGAATTATATTTAGCTATGCCGAAACTCATAACCCTTCTCCATTTCAGTGACACCAAAAAATGTGCATTTTTGAGCACATAAGTGCTACATGTCTCTATTATAAGTTTGCATCTTCATATTTTTTGTCAATAGTTTTGTGTTACTACTAAAAAGCTAAGTGTTGAATTTGAATTGGAAAGCTGCCCTGGAACCATTTAAAATATTTTTTTTCGCATGGTAAGGGGTGGTTTGTATGGAAGGGTTAGTAGTTTTAGTCATATCTTGCCCATCTTATTACTTAGCCTCGGCATTGAGAATATGAGCTCTACAAAATTTCAGCTCGATGTGTCTTAAAATACGGCTGTTATCGCTTGGACAGACATACGGACAGTCAGATGGACATCGCTAAATCAACTCAGAATCGAAAGCTGATCATTTATATATATACCATACCTACCAAGACTCGGACAGCGAAATAATCGAATATTTTTGCTTAGTTTTCCAAATTGTGGGAGTAAAAGTTGGGAGCAGCAAATTTTTCTTTACCCAAAACCTAATCACAATTGGATGAATGGTTTATATAGATTAAATTACAATGAAACAAGGCACTAGTTACCAGTTGTTTCTTTTTCTATGTTTTAATTATTATGTGTCAAATGCCTTCAAGCTAATTTTTTATAAGTTTTGGAAGTAGGCCTTGCAGAAAAATTTATTTTCCAAAATGGGAAATACGTACAAAAATTGATCAGCGAGAACTTGTTATCAGTCATTTTGAAAACGGTCATTCGCGCAGAAAAATTGGTGAGATGGTTGGTCTGAGTGACTCAACTGTCCAGAGCAGTATTTACCGATTTGTCCGTGACAACAGAACGCAGGATAAGGGAAGAAATGTTCCAAACAAAAACAACAAATGAGCGCTGTGTGCTTCGGGAGCAAGGTCAGAAGAGCCGTTTAAAATTTGCAAAAGAGCACTTACATATGTATGTATATAAAGATTCAAGCTTTTGGAATACCGTCATATTAACTGATAAGTCAAAATATAATATTTTTGGCTCAGATGGAATGTGGCACATTTGAAACTACTGTCAAACACGGCGGTGGTAGCGTTATGGTGTGAGCCTGTATGTCGCAGTTTATAAGACGACAACGGACATGTCTCATTACCCAGCAGTGAAAGTGGTAATGCACGAAAATGGTAATTAAAGAATTCTCTAACGAAGTTGGAGTCAATGAAAGTATTGGTTACCGTGTAAGCGAACGGGTAATGTATCAAGTAAAATTGATTACCGCGTAAGCGAAGAAGTTGCGTACATTTCACAAAATTTGTAAATGTCTAAAACATAAAGCACCGCGTAAGTGAACTGGTAATGTATGCAATTATAATTTAAAAAATGCCAAAAATATAAGTTACCGCATAAGCGAGCAAATGATCCATGATGTCAAAAAAGATTCTTACTGCGTAAGGAGATAAGTTGTCATATATGCAAAGCCGAAGAAAAACGAGTGGAAATGTTTTTTATGCATTTTTACCTCTTATGTATTTGCAATAACTGAACTTTAACGGCATTTTTTTTTTCATTATTTCTATTTGTTCTATTTTATTTCCTCAATTTGCTTTTAGTTTGATTTTGTAATTCGACGCGAAAGAAAGCAAGGTGATTATTTGTTAAGTGTTTTAAAATTTTTTTTTATGACTGTTTTTTTACAGATTCCAATTATCTTTAATATTCTAAAAGAAGGCGTGTCAAAAGGATTGACAAAGCTCATATCGGTAGATTTGCTTTTGTTTGTCAAAACTATTCAATAAGACTTTTATGTGAACATCTTGTAACAAAATAAACTAAAATTCATTAACAAAGTTTGTATAAATTTTTCCCATTACACGATAATGTATAAAGTTGACATTATTTTAACATTACTTCTTATATTACCAGGTAATTGATAAAATTGATATTAATTTTTCTCATTACCCGGTAATGTATAAAGTTGACATAATTTAAACATAATTTTTTCCATTACCAAGTAATGCACAAAGTTGACATTAATTTTTTCTATGCACTATTTTTTCCGTTACCAGGTAATGCAAAAAGTTGACATTTTCTGCCTTACTTGGTAATCTATGTGGTTGCATACATTACTTTCCTAGGACATCGCAACGTTAAAAGTAATGGGTTACGTAATGTATAGCCCATAGTGTAGTTTGACAACTATATAGATTACCAATCGCAACTTTCACTGCTGGGTATTTTGAAATTTTTAAGACAAACGCTCAAACGCTGGAATTCGTAACGTAAAATATATACATATATATTAAAATATGATTTTATTCATATTACATACATACAAAGAACTAAGCTATATACAATATTTTTGTTAACAGTTTATTATATTTTGCATTTTCCGCACCACCTTTGAGGTAAGCAATAACTTAGCCAAAATATCGGTTTACAAGCTATTAATAAATTAGCTTAAATGTGCGTTATCGATTTTTTGTTGGGCCCTGAAGGCCCATTATCAACCTTTATAAAATGTTATTTACAAAATAAAAAAGTATTAGTAAAAGTAATGTTAATATATACAAAGTAAAAAAAAAACAATATAATTCATTTTAAATTAAACAAACAATAGTAAAAAGAAACAAGTAAAGAATTAACTTGGGCTGTGCCTAAAATCAAACACCTTCGCCGTTTCAGTGACACTAAAAAATGTGCTTATTTAAGCATATAAGTGAAATGCACTTGACGAAGGGTGGAAAAATTAACAAAATAATATATACAATATGTAAGGAAAGCAAAATAAATATAAATGAAGCAATTTTCTGAAAGTCCATATTAAACGCAGTTTTTTGTAAACAAAGAAAAAAGTCTAAACATAATTTATAATTACAAATGTGCAACACACAACAATTTTTTTTTATTGTAAGAGCTATCACTCTATTAAAAAATTGTATAAGAAAATATTTTCTAATGCTAATAAAATGAGTCAAAATAACATAGTGATGTATCTATAAATTCTATAAAGCCCATCGGTGACTTAAGATGACAATTGTCAAATTGTTTTTCTAATGTAAAAATAAATCAGTTACGCTATCTTAATTAAAAAGGCAAAGGAAGTTCGCAGTTGTGGGAGCTTCAAAAACAAATATCCATATTCGTAAGCAAGGGTTTTTTTTCGAAAATCTCGTTCATCTATAAAATTATATACTTTAATTTCCCTAAGCATCAGTAATTCTGGCCTCGGAAAACTTTGGAATTCTTCCCACCTTTGGAGTTCTGATATTGCATTGTTTCAAGGGATGAAGACACAAATAGGGAATCGTTGAAACTGGTTAAAGGTTCGCAATTCCCTTTAACCACAACGTTTAGATAATGAAGCCCCAGCGTTTTCGAAATAAACTCGAAAACATTAAAGCGGTAATTCAACTAGAATTATTTTCTCCCTTCCTTATTTGACCAAAAAAGTTTTCAAGGGGGAGTCTTGGCAGTCTTCGTGTGGCTCAGCCAGTAGATCCTATATTGGATAAAAAATGAAACATTTGCTGAGATGAATTTATATTAAAAGCCATCCATTAATGAACTTAAAGTTGTTGGTGATGATCTTTTCATTTTTATCTTTAATAATTATTGATTTAAGTTTTTGAGCCTCTTTTAAAAAATTTTATTGGTCGTCTGACCCGCAAAAATCATTTACTCTTCTGCTTTTAAAAGTATCTTTTAAGTTTTTGCATAAATTGAATATATTCGGCATTGTTAGGAGTAGTTGGAGCTTTTGACGAACAAAAAAAATGGGCTGTGACCATGGCTCACCACTCATGCCCTGAACCAAAACAGTCATTACGCTGTTACAAGTTCTAGAGGTGCGATTTCCATCGCCATAATTCTCTAAACATAGAATTTATCACAGCTTCTGTCATATTGGAAATGGAATTTAATTGACAACTCATCATAGAAATACTAACAAATCTCTGCTTTTCACAAAAACTGCGAGTAAGCATTTCTAAAGACTTAATAGTGCTGGCACCGCAACAAAACGAAACAAATTCACTCGAAGTTTTTTAAAATCATTATTTGTTTAAGCATATTCATTTCGCGGGCAGTTCTGGCGATAGGACTGTTTTTAGTTTAGACTTTTTTAGCAACATTGTTTCCAACCTTTTTATATCGTAAAAGGTATTCCACTCGCCATACCATTTCGAGAGGGACAAAATTTATTTGTATTAACTTAAAACAAAATATAAAAGAAAAAACCAAAGTTTACAATATATTAAAAATTAAAAACAATCCCGAAAATCCCACGAATTTATACAAAAAAAAAATAGTTAACCATTGCAAAAGAAAATAATGGAGGTTTTTTAAAGAACAGGGGTTGATGTTAATCCACATGTGACCTACCATACCAATAACTATTTGTAGTTCATTTTACCATTTTATTTTAATTTTTATCACCTTTCTTTCCATATCCACGTCGATTTATTTAATTATAATTATATTATTATTAAAAAAAAATAAAAATGAAAGAGTGTCAACTTCTTTTTCATGAGAAATTACAAATATTGTACAGTCAACTATTAAAACATTATTTTCAAATGTGCCAAAAAATTTTCAAACTTATTGATAAAAAGAAACAATTTCAATGATAACACAACTGTAAATTACAAATAAACAAATCATCAGTTTATATTAAATTAAGCAATTCTTAAAACTATTTAAATTAAAGAAAATAAAAAAGATTGCTATAACAATTAAAAATCTAAAAATAATCTAAAAAAAATAACAATTTATAATATTTATATCTAATATGCCGAACTATTTTATACTATAGAAGGGATAACCGATGTGGAAGTTAAAAGTTTAGCGACAGTATATAAAGAAAAAGATGCAGTGTTAGAAGTATAAGAAAAAACAGAAGAAATAAAAGAATTAGTACAAGCAGTAAAGCAGAAGAAATTGCGAAAGTTTAACAATCATATAATAAATCATAATTTGCTAAATCTAAATCTGGTACGGCATTCCAAATCAACCTTGACATGTAAAACTAAGGTTCTATACCTAATAGCCTCATCCCGGAAGAACGGATTTCAACAAATGAGGTGTCATCTAAAAGATATTGAAGATTACTTTAATTTCCTCACACCATTTTTAGCGGTATCTTAAAAAATATAAAAGACTAGCTGACCCGGCAAACTTCGTGCTGCCCAAAATTGTTTTTTGGATTGAAATCATTTCGAGTATTTACAATTCCACACGAAATAAATTGTTTTTAATATAAGATTCTCTATTGATGACGTCAACCGAATTTTAATTTTCTTTTCAATTCAAATCAATAATTATTTAGATATTTTACACTAAAAGTCTATATATAAATTGGTTAAGGGAATAACAGTGTCAATGCAGGTCAATGTAAAGCTTTGTGGTAGATGGGATTCAATATTTTTACTAACGATGACGACAGAAATTTCGTCAATTGTGGGGGCATTAAATTGACGTTCATGACTTCCAGTGTGACGTTTATCCGCTCTGATGATTTTGTGGTCGTCGGAAGGCATATTTTCCAATGCCGTCTTGAATAACCGAACCAAAGCGTTGTGCTCGTGAAGAAGTTCTTGCAATTCTCCAATGATCTGATGTTTCATAGCTGATCAATTTCGGAATCAGACTCGCCGACGAAATAAATTTGTGTTCTTTATTCGCTGCCGGCAACAATGATTCAGTTCGATGATAAATTTGTCCTTGAATCTGTATATTTGGTAGAAAGTTCAAAATGGGTGAGTATTGATGGTCCATGGAAATGTCGGATTAAATCCACGTTCTTCAACAACATTCGCACCGAACGACGTCATTTAAAAGCAACCCTTGTATTTGTGAGCATTCGTCAAGAAATGTTTTAATTCCGGTGAATTGCCGTACATCAAAGTTCTGGTGGTTGGTCAACTGTGGTAATTTGACTTTCCCACATCCCATTTTCCCCTATGATATCGTTTGTTAAAACTATTTTTGCTATAGAATTCTTTCCCAATTGATCGTTATAACAAATGCTATATTAAAAAATAAACATTTTTTACACTCCTTATGCCATGCCGTTTCCCTTTTCCGCACCCAACGCAATTCCTAACTTTACTTTTCATTATTTGATGGGATGTAGCACTTATGTATATTGATTTCGAACTGTAAAACCTTTGTTTTTTCACCTTAGCGTTTTGGTACTCATTTTTAAGAAAGTATGAAATGCAGTTTTTAAACTTTTTTAGTTTAGCAATTTTTATCCAAATTTTAAATTTTTTGGAGTAATGTTAGTGTAATAATTTCTTCCAGACTCTTTCAGATATGTGTTCAAAGTTTAAATAAAATTTGTTCAAATTGTATTAGGTGGGCGTGGCTGATGTTATTATCATATTATTTCTTCCTGGCGAATCTCTACATATGTTACAAGTTCCTGAGATATGTACATACATATGTAGTGAGCGTAAACTTGTTTGAACATAAATATTTCAAGAAAAAGGGCGTTAAATCAATAAAATCACGCCCTTTGGTCGACAGAGCCCATACAAACTCATATACCAAATTTCAAGAGTAGTAGTAACAATATATTTTTAATTTTTTTTTACAAATTGTGGACGTGGTAGATTTTTTTGTCCTATTGCTTCCACGATAAGGATTATTAGAAATTAGAATTGTTCGTTTGTATCTACGAGGGTGGTGCGATAAGTACTTAGCCATCAAAAGGAAAACGAAAATTTTAAAAAAATTGCTTTTTATTTCTAAACATAGCCTCCTTTTAGCTCGATACACGACAT
This sequence comes from Suillia variegata, assembly GCA_949127995.1. NCBI lineage: Eukaryota > Metazoa > Arthropoda > Insecta > Diptera > Heleomyzidae > Suillia > Suillia variegata. The sequence continues at coordinate 22,283,525 of OX421843.1, forward strand.
AGTCTCGAAAATTTGTTGCTCCACATAAAGTGGGCGGGATTAAACAACTGTCACGCGCACGATTCATATTTGTGTATGTCTTAATTGAAGAAAAATAACTTCAACAGCTACAGTGTACCTGGCGCGATAAATATGTAAACTTAAATATTAAACTTTAAACCTATCGTATGTTTTATTGTTATTTTTAGTGTGATTTTGACTGTAATATGAAAATTTTCTGCTCCAAATAAAGTGTGCAGGATTAGGCAAGTGAATAAATATAATTGTTGCAGACAATATAGCAAGTCGTAATTTATAAAAGTTTTAGATACAAAGGAGCATGACCATATTAGCATCACTAGCTAAGAAGTTCATACATCAAAATACTATGTACAGCCCAAAGTCCTAGCTTTTCATAAGAGCGCTGTATTATTTCGGCAGTTTGGGCTACCATGGTACACATCTTTTAATATTTTGGAATTCATTGCATCAGCATGTCGTGTGTGTAATGAGGATGCCAATCCCGGAATCTCCTAATTTTTAAGTTAAGGATTGGCACAATTTTTATTAACATATTCATGCAATTAAAATGTCCCATAATCTATCTACAAGGTGGCGCAAAAGAAGTCATCCGATGTTGTTTGGCTCTTATTTTTTTTTTAAATAAAAAACTTCGATTCTGTTTTTTGATTATGTTTATTTAGACCTTTAGAATTAATTGTGTTAAGTCGAGAAGATGATATCGGATAAATGGGCGCCGTCACAGTTGATTGCCATACGGGCTCGTTTTATGGCATTTTCCATCACTTCGGCGAGAGTTTCGGGCGATAAATTCTCGCATTCGTGTCGGATATTTTCCTTGAGGGCTTCCAAGGTCTCAGGCTTGTTGATGTAAACACGAGACTTCAAAAAACCCCATAAAAAGAAGTCCGGTACCGTTAAATCGGGCGATCTGGCGGGCCAGTGCAAATCGCCAAAACGCGAAATTAAGCGACCCGGAAACGCGGCCTTCAGAATGTCGGTTGTGGCTCGTGCAGTGTGTGCTGTTGCTCCGTCCTGTTGGAACCACATGTCCACCAGTCCTAATTCGTCCAGTTCGGGCAGAAAAAACTCGGTCAACATTGCCCTATAGCGCGCACCGTCCACTGTTGTCGTTTGACCCGCGGCGTTCGGCCCGATGACTCCTCCAGCGTGAACAGCGCACCACGCAGTCACTTTTAACGGGTGTAATGGTTTCTCGTGCATCACTCGCAGATTTTCGGTTCCCCAGAAGCGATAATTTTGCTTGTTCAAGTACCCGCTGAGGTGAAAATGAGCCTCATCGCTCATTATGATTTTTGCCAACACCACAGACGAATTGTTACGCAAAAAAATAGACACAATTATTCCGCGTTCTTGGGGAGTGTATCGCTCCATGGCTTATTCACTTGTATTCTGTATCTGTCTAGTCCACAAATGTCAAAACAGATTTGACATTGGCGGCCATTTGCAAAAATGAGAGCATCTTCCAATAGGGTGATTAATTTTGCGCCACCCTGTATCTACCTATCTTTTTGTCTACTATATTTATCTGTGAGTTGCTTTGTGCACGTCTGGAAATTTATCGGATTAAACAAATCTGTCAGGCCCCCAATTTGTAAAATCAAAATAAAAAATTCAATCATATCGCTAAAAGTGCTCCCAAAAATCTAAAATTTGGTATCTGAGTTTGTATGTTCACTGTCGATGACGATAAAATAGGCGTGGTTGGCTTAATTTAACGCCCATAGCTGTAACTCAGAAATATTTTATATAGTGCTATGGTCACCAACCCACAACAGGATGTAACGGAAGTTCTGTATGCGAAGATATTAAAATCATATACACACAAATGTAATTCCAGATATAGTGGGCGAGAGTGGCAGTTCATTAACTTCAATAAATTAATTAACTTAAAAATATTTCGGATAGCTAGAAATACATATATACATATGAAGAATATTTTATTTGCAATCAAATTAAGCAGAATAAATCTGATTTAGGCAGCTAATCTGAGTAGGATTTTAAGTCTTCTGCCTTCTGTAACAAATTCAAACAGATCTTAAAATAAAATCGTTTATAATTGATGAATAATCCTCAACCCAACAGCAGTTTTATTGTGTTTTATTAAGAAAATCCAGTTCAATAAATTTAGCTCTTAAACTTGTCAAGTAAAAATCATATTTCAGGAATTCAACCAACAAGAGTCGAAGCTTCGTCGTTTATTTACTCCTTTTTATCTTAAATGATATTAAATGATTTAGTTTAGTATTTTAGTTATTTTATTAATATATAATAATTATTATTTAAAATATTATTCTTTATACTACAAGTGCATTTAAACAAATCGCTGCCAAATGCATAGATCCGAACCAAAATTTGTTGGGAAACACGAAACTACTCACCAAAATTGGCGTCATCGGATAAGAACAACGCCTATTTATTAGAAAGTCATATGTGCTACACATTTTTGGTGTATAAAATGGCGAAGGGTATTTGACTTTTAGCATAACCGGAGAAAATTCTCTTACTAATTTTTGTCTTTGTGTTTTCTTTGGTTTTTTTTTAAGTATTATAAGAAGATAAATTGTTTTGGACTAGTTAAGACATTAGTTTTGTAAATCCCGAATATCCCAGGATAGCCAGAAGTCCCAGAATTTGGCATGCCTAGTGTATACGAGTGTGTGTATCTACAGCGACAACATGTGAAACTCATATCCGCTATTATGTTCCTCCTGGGGTATGGTAAGAGTGGACAACGTTAGTATTTTATCAAGAATTGCGCTGTGGTTGGAGCCTGTTGGGCTTAGTTCTGTGCTTTTTTACAGCATGCAATTTTGCTGCAATTTAATTAAAATCCTTTTGGGCAATGAAAACAAAAGGAACAAAAAAGCTGCAATACATATGAATACGTAAACGTATGTACATACTCGTTTGTGTACTTGGGTTATCATGATTTGTTTTCGTAAAATTTCGACCACGTCTTCTGTTAGAATCTTCGCTATATACCAAAAGATGTATTCCCTTCAACTTGAATATTTAACATTGTAAGCAAACATTTTCAACTACTTATAATCAGAAAAATTTAAGTCACATTATCTGATATTATTTTAAACAGTTTAAATAGTTTTAAAGAAATAAAGAGTTAAGCACATGAAAATAAATGCGAATTCATCTAGCAAAGACCATGTCGACAAATGTCAATGTCAAAAATATGCAAATAATTAATAATTGACATTAATTGCAAAAAAGAATTTTTAATATATGATATATCAAATGATGAGGAGTGTTCGCCAATCAAGTAAACTTCAGCAAAAATTTTAATTGTATATAACTATCGAATTTAAACATATACATATGTACATTTTTTGTGTGTGAAATTCCAAATAAATTTGAATATTGCTCTACACAGCAAGAATCCTTACTAAAGTAGAATATTTTCTGCGTTTAAACTTTTCAACAGTGTCAGCAATTTAGTGCAGAAGCAGCATTTCTTAAATTTTAATATTTTGCTTTAAACTAAAATATTGCATTAAATACTTTGATAATGAGCAAATATAACAGGATTTATATTAAAACTATATAAATTGACATCGAAGATTCCAAATTTATAGTTTTTTGTATATTTGATTGCACTTTAATTTGAATAAAATTAATTAAAATAGTTCCAGTTCAAATTTAAAATTTAACACTTTATTAGTTACACAAAACTGCTCAAAAAAAATGAGCGCGATCGGATAAGAACCACGCCCACCTTCCATACAAAACACTCTTTTCCATGCGGATTAAAAATAGATTAAAAATAGTTATAGCGTAAAAAACCAGTTCAAATTCGGTATTTAACACTTTGATAGGAACACAGAACTACTAACCAAAAAGGGGCGTAATCCGATAAGAGCAACGCCCATTTAAAATAGCGACTTGTAGCAGTTATGTGCTAAAAAAAGCACATTTTTGGTGTCATTGAAATATATGAGCTTCGGCATAGCTGAAGATAATTCTCTTACTAGTACATATTGTTGTTGTTATTGATGAAGGTGTTAATATTAATGTAGCAATTATTTTTTGATTTGCTGTTATTACTGTTGCTATTGTTGTTTGTTACTGTTGATTCAATTGCAAGCAAGAACCTAAAACTAACCCAAATGCCGCAGTTGTTCTTTTTACAAGTTTTTAGTTGGTATTAAAATTCGTTTGGTTTCTCGTTATTTAAATAAATTGTATAGGAAAAATCTGCGTTTCGTAAAAATGTTACCGAAAAAGATTTTATAGAACATTTGTTTGTTGCAGTAAGAGAAAGCAATATAACAAATGAGAGCTTGTCTCAGAATAAAAAATATATGAATAAGGAACTATTTAAGTCCTTTTGCAAACAGTGCAAATATTTTAATATAAATTATACAAACGATGAGAGATTCTTTCGTTATTATTTATATACAAATTTCAAGTGTATTTATGATATTTTTGTTAGTTTAGAAAATAACGATCAGCCTGATTAAGAGATCCTGAAATGGAAATTATATCCAATCAGGAAGGCGATAACAATTCCGAAAACATTAGTAATATTAGCCAGACTAAGGAATATGTTGAAACGGAAATTGTTTACAATCAGGATGAAGATTGCAGTACCATGGAAGACTTGAGCAAGGAAAAAAGTAGAAAAAATTGAACAATAGGACTCCTTACAAAGAAGAGATAATACTGGAAAATAAGATCATCAACACGAAAAAATTAGATTCAAGTATGATTCAATCTTTAACTAATAATATCAACGAAACTGTTGAAATGAATAATTTCAATGAAAATATTACCTTCCCGATGAACCTAAAGATATGCCGGGAAGACTATTTAAAATAGTTGATATAAAGAGGAATTATTTGAAGATGGATTACTTGGATGTGTTGAAGCCTATTGTGGAAAATAAAATTTAATGTGTACTGGCAGCTAAAGGAAAATAGAAGCAATTAAAGTTTTTGTATAAAATACAATTTAATTTCATTCATGCTAACTGACAGTTCTTTGGCGTTTATATTTCGCACTGGAATGAATTCAAATCTGTTTTTGAACTGTCAATTCAAGCAAAAGGAATCAAATCGCACAAGGAACATTTTGAAAATTTGAACTTTTTCAAGAAAAGCTTTTTAATATATATCCGCATGAATACAGAGAATCATGCGTTAAAAATGCAAATGTGGTGCTTTTGGAGGAAGAAAGAAATTTGCAGGATATCGTGTCAGATGAGATGACACAATTAGAAAAAAAAAAACGAAGCTCTAAAAGGACAAGAAATTCATCCAAATGATTTCTTAGATGCGTTGTTGATGCATCAACAAGAAATTGATGATCAGTTTATTCAAATACTGTCAATTCCATTGGATATTCCCTTATACAGTGAGAGACAAACTAAATGCAAAGAATTCCTATGATTAATTAGGTCATATGGATTCAACAGTACAATGAAAGTAGAATAAAACTCATTTATTTAGCGTAGCTTCGAATGAAGCTATTTTAATACATGGAGAAGACAAATTTGAGAAGAAAGTAAGATTTTTAAATATTCTCAAATTATGTCATTAAGTCAAAAAATGTAATTTTTAAAAAATATAAATGTAAAATGCGAAAAAAAAATGTAAATGCATTTAAAAAACAATGCAATTCCCCATCGAATGATACATTTTTCGTTTGGGTGTAAGTTACTGTAAATGTATATACATACATACATATATTCTATATTTTATATAAACAAATTTAATATACATTTTCCAATCAAATTATATAGCAATCAATTGAACAGAAGAACGGATGCAACAACGGACGTGCTTGGAAAAAGGTAAATAAAAACTTTTCATTAATTCTTGTTTTTTTAAACTATACAATTTTGTTTTTAATATTTTTCTTTAAAAACCAATTTATTTCCAAAATTTTGTTTCTGAGCTTGTTTGGTTACTATCAAGAATTTCCATAAAAGGGGCAAACAAATGTAAAGGCATTTTAAAGACAATGCAATTCATCATCGACTGATACCTCTCTTGTTTTTAAGATTTTGTAGTTTTTTGAAAATCAATAATTTTTTGTGTGTACGAAAGTACGAAACCACCAAAGTTATCTGAAAATTAATTGCAATGTGGACATGCTGCTTTATCCTATTGTAATAAGAAATCATTGGTGCCTAGGATTATACTAATAAAGGAAAAAAAGTTCTTTGGTTTGACCCCCAAGGAAAAGAAGCTAATCAGTATCGCTTTGAAAGTTTTCACTTGGTATTTTTGGAATTCGTAAAATTATATAACGAACTCTAAAGCAACCCTTTTAGTAAAAAAAAATTAAAAACAATGTCTACTGTATACGAGAACTGTGACTTCACCATATTTCTATGAAACCGATCGCACATTTTTTTTGCTTGAAAATAAAATTTAAAAAAATTGCTTTAATAAAAAAAATTGACAAAAATTTCTATTGGCTATTATAATAATTACTTTAACTTGGCTAATCATAATTAATTGAAATTCTTGTGGGAGTTTTCATCATCAAATTGAAATACAAATATTCAAAAATGGTGCAACGATTCTAAAGAAGAAGGCTGATTTATTTAGCTTTTGAAATATTTTAACTCCCACTCAAAACTGTGTGAATGAAATTCAAAATGGTTATTCCTTCATTATCAACTACATTCAGGAATTTATATTGAAGGATTTAGAAAACAAATATGTGACTTACATACTTAGAAACCAGAAAAAGTTTCTGAAAAATATTATCCTGGAACACATAATCTGTCACCATCCAGAAAAATTTAAGACATATTTCGGGAAAAATATTTGATTTTTAACACACACTTTACAAGTATCCGAGTCAATAACAAAATGTTAACAATGATTTTATATGCTAAATGCCTTTACTTTACAATGGAATGCAACAATAAAAAATTCATTTTATCTAAAAAAAGGCAATGAAGGTCTCGTCGCAGTCATGACAACTGAAACAAACATCTAGTATCAAAAAATTTTCATGAAAAACCAACATATATGGGCATTTCAGCGAGTGGTAACGAAAAAATAAATTTTACATAACTTCGCAAATAATTGAAGGGACCATAAATCAGTCAAACAAAAAGTTTAGACAAGTTGGTAATTACCAAGCCATTCCAAATATGCCCGCATCACTGAAAATAAAATCAGAAGCTAAGAGGACATGTGATGGAGATATCAACATTATTGCGGATTTGCTTAAAATGAAAACGGACAATAAGTGGTTCAAATTTATTCAAAACGTATCTGATCCACAAAAAGTTTACCATACTAATATTATAAAGGGAGATGTATTTTTTTCTTTATTTTCGTTTGTTCCGTTTTCATGCCTAAACGGCTTAACCGATTTACTTTAAACATGGAATATATATCTCGATGAGTCTGGAAGAAATGATAGGCTATAGGAAATTTGCCACGCCCACCTATTACGCCCACAATTATTGAAATTATGTGAAAAAAAAATCAAGTATTCGTTTATTATTCGTATATTATTTCTGAAAATCTAAAATTTTGTATCGAACTTGGTATGGTCATTGTCGACAACTTCACTAAAAAGTAGACGTGGTTTGATCGAATTAACGCCCACCGCCAAATCTAAGGAACGTGATGCCCTACGAGGATAAAATTTGGTATGGAGGTGTGTGGTGATAAAATATACTTCCACTCGGGCGTGGTTCGATCAATTTAACACCCACCTATGCAGCACACAAACGTAATGTTTTACCATGATTAAATTTAATATGGAATGCGAACTGAACTAAAAAGAATCCCTTATTTGTTTCACGTGAAAATAAAAATAAAATAAAGTTCAATATTTATTTAATTGTATCTGTATTAATTAACAATCATATTATAAATTTCAAATATGAGATAGGTCTTGACCAAAAAACTTCTATGTCAAATAAATAATAAAATTGATGATTGATTATATACTTTATTTGTTTTCGACGCTAAATAGCAACGCATAATCGTTTTCGCTACTGAGTAATGGAATTTGTACAAACGTCTAAAAGTCTAAAGTTTTGCGCCGCGCTAGAGATGACGAAACAACGCAACAGGCAGATGCACAGCGTTAAACGCAAACTCAGAGTAGTGTAGTTTCTAGGGCATTCGAGACGCCTGAGCTTGCAAGTGCTAGGCGAGCCGTAAAGTTGCAGCTCCGAATTGCGGCTATTTCTTCCAAAACATCGGAGCAGGCAGACGCCTGCCGATCTGAAAATTTTCGGCATAATCTTGCAGCAATAGCAACGGAAACGTCCGTACAGACGCCCGCCGATCTGCAGATTTGCAGCGGGATATAGCGGCTCGGAAGCATCGGAAACAGAAGAAGATACAGAAGCTACGACATAATGCGGCGATAGCAGCGGAAACTCTTGGTTTGCGTTGACGTCAACTTGCGTTCAACAACGTCAACGAAGTAACTTTTCAAGAAAAAGTTGGATCATGTTTCATAACGGAGCTTTTGAATACGATGCTGCTCTAAGCTATTGCAGTCACAATCAAATCCAATTAGGAAATATGAATAAAAGTTTCCGATATTGTGGAGCATTAAAGTAGAAGTCCGAGACAGCAAAAATTCGACCGCAATTCTAAAAGGATATTTTTGTACAGCATAGTGGTTCGCATAGTCGAAGGATCCAATCTTCATAGAACATTGTTGCCAGTAGTAAAAGAGTTTTAAAGCAGTCATTGTACTAAAGACATACATGTTTGTATTAAGATTTGTATTGTATTTAAAAAATTTTTGTATATTTAATCCTATAAAATGGATTATTTCAGTCACCCAATAATAAATGCCTGCTTATTGTCGTTTAATAACCAATCTGGAATGTTTACATTTAGAGAGCAAAATCTGGTTTATAACAATAACGATCGTATTACTTTTAAAGTTTAAAAATAAGTTTTATTAAAATTTAAAATATTAAGAAAATTATATTAGCATTTATAAAAATTAAGAAAAGGATATGTTTTGACTGATGACCTAGAAGAAATAGGAAATAAAAGAAAAATAATAATAAATAGTAATATAAAAATAAAATTAATTAAAAAAAAACAACAATTTCTCGATTCACGCCTTTTTATCTGGCGTTCGTACAAATATTTTCAAAAGTAAAAGAAGAAGTTAAAGATATCAAGGTCTGTTTTGAAAATAATGAACTTTTAAAAGTTGAAAAGGGAAATTATATTTTAAATAAGTTTAGTGTATATTTTCCCTTGTTAACTAATATTACAAGGTTTCATATTGAGACAACTGAAGCCACAAGGATATAAAATAGTCCTGTAGAAGGGTACTTTTTACTAGTAAAAAAAATTGTGAAAAAACAAGTCTACAGGCTCGTTGTGCTTACAACAAATTAGTTTTAAGATCATATACATAAATTATTGTAGTAAAAAGAAAAAATATAAATATGAATTTATTTGAAGTATAAATAGTATAGTTATTATTTTTACTTAGATAATTTTGAAGTTTAGTACAATTAAAATATTTTATTGTAATTAGGTACCCCTTTTTTAACGAATAAGTTGATATGCAACTCTGGTTGTAAATATTAAACAAACCAATGACAGGCATACTTATTTAACGTTACAAAAGATCCAACAAAAGCAACACACAAACCAAAAAACCAAAACACAACGGAACGAACTGGACAAATTTGGTAAATTTTGAAGTAAATGTTTACCAGCAAAGGTTTTCTGGAAAAAAACTTTATTTTTAATTGTCAATCTTGTGCGGAGGTTTTCCAGGAGCTGCAACATCAGTGCCTTTAGCAGCTACATATGTACATTGACAGCAGCACCAACGCGATCAGCAGAATCGAGAGCCCAACACGAACAGCAAACAGCGCCAGCACCAGAAATTATTTATGAACAAGTTTTTTGCAGGGTATGTGAGCACAAATATAATTTGGTCATCGCTTTGTCTACGACAAGCAGCGTTCAAATTTACACCAGCAAGTGCCTGTGATTTAGTTTGGCTGCGCCAACAATTTAAAAATAACGGAGCGAGGTAGTCCAAATTTTTTGAGTGGTTTCAACTGAAATTGAATAAATTGCGTTCCCTATAAGTCCCACTGAATAGCGGTTTTAAAAGTAGGTTTTAGGTTAAATTTATTTTTAGGATTTAAGTTATATAGATATACAATTTTTAGTTAAAAAAGGTTAAAACATTATTGCGTTCCCTCGTTAGAGCTCTAGTCTCATAATACAAGGTGGCGCAAAATAAGTCATCCGGCTTCAGAATGTCGGTTGTGGCTCGTGCAGTGTGTGCTGTTGCTCCGTCCTGTTGGAACCACATGTCCACCAGTCCTAATTCGTCCAGTTCGGGCAGAAAAAACTCGGTCAACATTGCCCTATAGCGCGCACCGTCCACTGTTGTCGTTTGACCCGCGGCGTTCGGCCCGATGACTCCTCCAGCGTGAACAGCGCACCACGCAGTCACTTTGAGCTGGTGTAATGGTTTCTCGTGCATCACTCGCGGATTTTCGGTTCCCCAGAAGCGATAATTTTGCTTGTTCACGTACCCGCTGAGGTGAAAATGAGCCTCATCGCTCATTATGATTTTTGCCAACACCACAGACGAATTGTTACGCAAAAAAATAGACACAATTATTCCGCGTTCTTGGGGAGTGTATCGCTCCATGGCTTATTCACTTGTATTCTGTATCTGTCTAGTCCACAAATGTCAAAACAGATTTGACATTGGCGGCCATTTGCAAAAATGAGAGCATCTTCCAATAGGGTGATTTCTGTTGCGCCACCCTGTATAAATTTCTGTTGCGCGAACCTTGGTTACGGCAAGCCTTACCCCACCCGGAGGTTCGTTACAAAATGTAATACTAACCGGACGCAACCTTAAACCAAATGTCTATGTCAGATATTCAAGCAAAGCTAAGCGATTTGGAACATACTATAAACATATAGAATGTAAATAAAACTTTACAACAAATCCTCTCACAAAAACAAAACAAAGTCGACAAAAAAAGTTTAAAATTTTCTATTGACTATTATTCGATAGATAACGTAGATTTTGATTCACATATACTATTTATAAAGACTTTTTAGATCAGCTGGTTTATACTTAGACGAACAATGCACCTTGGATGGAAATAAAAAGCCTTATAATACTATACTATAGTTGAACTTTACTTTCATTTATATTTATGAAAATAAAACAACAAATATTTTTGTAACATCCTGTTATTCAGGACAAGTATTTTTATTTTCTTAAAACTAAAAACATGTCATTAGATCAAGTAAAGTATTTTAATAACATTGATAAGTTTTTTGTTTCAATTTTAAATAAAAGTCATTATAGCTTAATTTACGCTAATATGAAAAAAATGGATATTTCTTTATATATTTCCAAAAAGGCAAACCGATTGCATTAGAAATAAAGTTTTTAATAAATTTTTTAACATTTTTTTAATTTTAAAATTGGTACAAATGGAAAAATTTTAAATTGTAGCACGATTTGCAAAATTATGTTTTTGATTGCTGTGTTCTGTAGTCCAATTTGTAGAAAAAATTCTAAAAAATGACTGAAGGAATTAAAATACTGCAGCATTTATAGGCAAGTAATGAAAAAAACATTTGTTAGAAATATACCAAACATGATATGTAGATAGGTGTTGTGAAAGTTGTAAGAGCAACAAATGAATATGATGTTCAAACTGTAAAAGATGGATTGATGAAAAGTGTTTTAAAAAATATTACAAAAGCTTATTTTCTGAACTTAAAATAAGCTATGTACACCAATTACCTTTTATTTGGTATACCACAATTCTTGCTATCCACTAATTTTTTGCGATAAATAAGGATATTAAACTTAATTGGAACTTGTTTTTATTTAAGAATTATGCAGAAAACTGTAGGGTGAATACTGTTGTTTGGAGCTCGGACTTAAGGCCCTTCTTGAGGGTCATTTTTATAATTTTCAGACATCGAGTGATTAACTTTAATATGGATGAATCCCTCAGTCATATGATTTAAAAAAAATTTGCAGTAAAGGGAATGATAAAGACATTAAAGACTTACTTTCCAAAAGTCTGACACTATGGTTGTTCCAGGATGAATCCACTCTTTAATTAAATCTAAGAGGGTAGCTCTGTCCCTACGCTCCACTGGAATTGAAAACTACCGATTTGACTCCTGCTCGACGCAGCCAAACACCCATTGTCCCTCAACGCGTGGAATGTGCCGAAGAGATAATTCACATTTGCACGAAAATTTTCTTCGAATTATTCTTGGAATAAGTCGCAGCGCAACTTTAAAATAAGATGATGTTTAATATTTAAAGATATATATATATATATAGATCCGCGTCTAATTTTGATTAACGCTGTCCATATCTCATATCGACTTACCACCAAGTGTATCCATCTATTGCAGATAAACGTTTTTTTAAATTTTAATACATGTCCGTTTGGACAAAAGTATGTTCCTTCCGTTGGAATTAGGCGCCATTCCTGGAGAAGTTGGATTACTTCCTCCTTCCACTTCACAATTAAAAACTTTAAAAATTTGAATGAAATTTTAAATTACGATTGTTATTGCGAGTGGCGAAGGTTATAGAAATGAGCGTGATCGGACAAGAACAATGCTTATTTAATATAGTGATTGTGTCACATCTGTGCTACGAAAATCACATAAGAACAGCGCCTACTTATAATATATTTTAATATTCTGTATGTGCACAATTTTGGTGTCAAATGGTGAAGGGCACTTGAGCTTCAGCATAACCGAATATAATTCCCTTGTGAGTTTGTTTCCTTCTCCATGCGCAAGCATGTACCGAAAGATATACATAGGGGAGAGGCACCCAAGGTGGACATCCCCTAAGGTGACACACTTGCATTTTTTGTTGGCAAAAGGTGGCAGCACTGTGCGCTCCATGTCAGTATTACAGTTTGATAAGACGCAGTTTTTGGTTATGTTATGAAGTGTCAACTCGTGGCGCGTTTTCCGCTGCAATACCTCGGACACGAAAGTGACCCGTAAAGTTTTGACGGCGCTCGTGAAAAGTGCGATCAAATGATCGAAAAAAGAGTTCGCGAGAAGGTAAATACCCTTTTAGCTTAGCTAACGTACCAAACAAACATATCGTAAACAGATTAGCTTAGTGTTGTTGTCTGATAATTTTCTATGCTTTTTCCAAATAACTTGCATTTTCACCCTAAGCTGGACACTTTTTGAACCCCAAGGTGGATACTTACGTTTTTCGCTAAAATTTGTGCACAAATGGTACCTATTTGTTTTTATAAAAATGCGCGGTTCTTGGAACACTTGTCCTCAGTGTACCTCCGACGATTCGGATTAAGCCCATTTTTTTGTCTACTTCACGCTTGGTCGGCATTCATTTTGCACCAATTTTTTTTTTCGTAACAATTTGATGTAATTTCCAATGAAAAACATTGAACATTAAATAAACTTGTCGAAACATGGATTTTCTGTTTTTATTCCGACTTTTGGAGTGAATTTTTCAGGTGTGTCCACCTTGAGGGACCTTTTTTCAAAGTCGTCATTTTCGAATATTTTTTAAATCAGTCATAACTTTGGTTCTAATGATGATATCAAAATTCAGGGATTTTCAGGGATAGTAAGCTAATGAGTTAAGCTTTCAGGAAATACATAACACTTCAAGATATCTTGTGTTGTTAAGATTCTACATTTGTTCAAAAGATTGGTGTCCACCTTGGGGGCCTCTCCCCTACATATTCAGTTTATTATTTCATTTGTAATGCTCATAAGAGAACTCAGAGAATATCGAATTCTAAGTCTATTTAACAATGACCGTCTATTCCATAGAATTTAACGATTGTAAAATTCAAGAAATTAATAATAGCCTTTTAGTTTTTATAGGCAATTTGGTAACAAGACATCAATTTTTTAGAGTTAACCGTAGGTAATGTTGCTCAAATATATAAAACTAAGAATCCTGAAAATCACAAAAGCAAAACTCTTGTTAAAAATGTGACTTTTTGAAAAGTTGAATTTTCTGGAATATTCGTCAAATATTTTTCTATGCTTTTCAAATAAATGAATAAATATTAATATTGGTTCTAGCACGAGCCAAATGTATATATTTTCGAGATTCGTTTGCATAAAATATATTCAAAAGTGTAAAAAATTAAACGAGATTAAAATTAATAATTCAGCTCGGTATATGAAAAACGTTCATAGAATTGCAAGAGGAAGTAAATGCGAGCTCATTCGATGAAGATAAGTAAACGCTATCATAGCTGTGACTGTTCTTCCTACTGACGATGTTGATCAGTAGGAAGAACAAGACAATATTGACGACGAAGTCATTTTACATGAGGAAGGATGTGTAGAAGAGTACAAAAATATTTGAAGTTCATTTGAAATGCAATGTACCGGTACAAATGCTGATGACTTTTACGTCCAGTCAAAATATTAAGGAAAAACCGACCGGGCAGTAGATGGCTCGAGGTCATGCAACTTATGATTTAGAACAACTATCCGGTCCATCATACAAAAAATAAATAGAGACATATACAGATTATTCACTAATTGAACTTTTTAATAAGTTTTTTTCAAATGATAATCTTGATTTTGTTATCGTGCGATCACAAACGTACGCATGCCGAAAAAATCGCCCATAAGTTTTAATTAAACCGGTATGTGGTATACTTTCCATAGTGTCAAAAAATACCAATTAGTGGTCAACAAACTCCATGTTGCATGTAAAAGCAGTCCAAAATGCTCCGTCTCGTAATCGATTTCGAGAAATAAAAAATAATATGATTATGCTTAAAGAGCGTTATATGCAATTCTTTGGTTATAAATTCTGGTGCTTGTGGTCATCAAAAGGCTTTATGAGTTGTTCATCAGAAATTTACGGCAAAACCAGAAAGCATTTTCAGATTCTGTCGACAAAATATGTATAAAATGTCGAGATTGATGCAATTTCGTCTAAGATCTCCTTTTCCTTCTTGAATTCTACATCAAAGTACCTCAAGTAGGGTTTTACATATGATCTTTAGTTTGTTTTACTCCTACTTATGTTATAGTAATCTTAAATGATAAATTGGGATAAAGAAATTTATTCTTATATGCGAGTTAAAAAGTTAAAAAACTCAATTCAATTAAAATACACGTTTGTAATTTTTTTGATTCAAACTTTTAAAAACTATATATATATATATATTGGTATAAAAGGCTCAATGCAGCAGAAATTGTCAGGAAACTTAATGCTAAAAATATAATTAATGGAAATGTAACTTTGAATTTTACCTTTGTTTTCTATAAAACCCTCTTGTCCTTCAACAATTTCTTTTCATATATTATTTTTGAAGATATTTTATTTTATAAAGACTTCTTCAAAATTTGGAGTTAATTTTCGAAGTCATATGCAGCCCATGCACGTTATAAGATACACTTCAGACAAATAACTAAAAAAATTTTGAGCAACTTCAATATTTTGTCAGTAGTTTTTGGAAAAGATAGCAACCTACACAAACAAAGCAACAATAGATATTCGTAATATAAATCATCATGGATGTTTCCCTTTAAAACCAAGATACCTGTGTACATAAAAATTTGCCTGAACTCTGTTGCCTTCCAATGAAAAATATCGTCGAAACTTCTAGGATAGCGGACAAATTCTTTAGGATTATAGAAATGAAGTGATTCAAGGTGAATTGATATTTTGTTTAAATTTTGTTTGAAAACTTTACAAATAATTATGTTTTGGAACATGCGCAAAAGCATTTTTTCATAACCCTCAAGTCACCAAGATGCATGCTGTCTAATGGAACTTGACTTATCATTCTAAGGCCCATGTTTTCTAAACGAAATAATTTCTGATGATGATTTGTATATTTTCTATCGCTAAAATCGCTATCAGATATTAATTGGCTGGCACTATAATTACGAACATTGTCAATTTGTTTTGCAACTTGAATACATTTGAAGCATCCGTGAGCTGATGCATGGCTGACGATTCCGCTAATGAATGCCTTCGCCGGAACGTCGCAAATTATAACTCTTATTTTAATATGGATTTTATTTGGATACCATGATCCATAAGACTTCCAACTTCAAGAATAAATTCCTCAATGTAAGGGATTTATCCTATAAAAAAGCCATTTGGAATTACAGAAATATTTCTTATGTTTACTACTCTAATTAAAATTGGCTATAACTTCGATGAAGATCTTCGGAAAAGCTGTAATTCGTTAATATTTATGTCTAAAACTATTTCCTTATATTTTTAAATGTCCTGAAAAATAGACTGCAATTGCCTTGCAATGCTTAAATGTGAATAAAAGCCTGGAGAAACATTTCAAACTATCGTTTTTTTTTTCTTTCTTTATTTGACAGCAACGTTTTGGCACTGACGTTCAAATTTTCTTCCCTTAAAATCGCTAAAAATTTACAAAACATTTCCTAGAAGGCTCATTTTTAAAGTACCATTCTTTTTGTAAGTTTTTCTTTTAATGGTTTTTGAGGTGGTCTTGCGATCTCATTCTCAACAAAAGGATCAAATGCAGATTCGTCTCGATCAGCTCCTTGTCTACAATATTTTCGCTACTTATATCTAGAATACCTAATTATTCTTCCTGCTTTTGTTTAATTAATCTTTTTAGTGCATCGGCGGCTGCACCATCTTCTCCGGTTGGTAATTTGCCGGTAGTGCTGCCGGTAACATTTGCATACCAACCACCTGATTCAGCATTGGCTACCGTTGGTAGTATTGCTACTCCGATTGATAGTATTGCGGTGGCGGTGCTGTCGGTCACTTGTGGTCTAACCACTGCTTTAAAACAGTAAAACAAACAATTTATAATTCATTTGTGAATGTTTTTTTTAGTATAAAATTGCTTAATTTTAACAAAATTTAATTTTAATTCAAATTACTTTTGTGGGATGTAATTTAATTTTGGATTCGAAGGGTAAATTTCCCATCCATAGAAAAATAATCTATGGATTACATCACACAAATGAACATTTATAGATTTGAAATTTAACATGCCCACATTGTTAAAAGACATGCAATACTGATTATAAAATTAAAATAATGTTACCTATTGTCATTTTCTAAGTTTAAATTTATTTAAAAACAGAATTTTAAGTTAAATTGTTGAATTAAAAAAAAACAATTTCGAGGTAAGAAAAATGTGTGTTCTCGGAAAAATGCAGGAAATTTTGTTCAGCTTTTCGAGCTTTCCAGTTTCCGCGTTAAATTGAACTTAATTAGCTGTTCCCTTATGTCCCTCAATTAAACGACAAACATTTACTAGCGGTTATGACGTGTTGCAATTTATCTCATCGATTATTAAGAATGCAAGTTATTAAAAAAATTTCATACAGTTATTAAACAATAACTTAAGTTAATGTTCTTATTTTTTATCGCGTCACCATTAAATATAGTTCTGATATAATTATACATAGAAATTAATGTTTCTTTCTATTTTTCTTTTTTTTTTCTTTTTTCTACCTTTCTTTGTTTCCTTATACGCCCACAATTTGTAAAATTAAGTAAAAATATTCGATTGTTTCGCTCATTTTTCTTCTAAAAATCTGAAATTAAGTATCTGAGTTTGAAGGGTCACTGTCGATAACTTTACCAAAAGTGGGCTTGGTTGCATTAATTCGACTCCTACAGCCGTCACCAGAAACGCTACAACCGGCAGTAACGGAAAGTTCCACTAACTTATTATTTTACACATATATTTATGTTTAAAACAAAACCCAAGCAACGCAGGGTACCATAAGCTAGTATTTTTAATAATCAATACCATTTTACATGTACATAGCAATTCATGTCATTGGGGCGTTATCAGAATTATGCTTTACTTACTATTATACTTCTAATCTTGCAATGAAACCCAGTTAAACGCGCTGTAAAGAATCCTTAATGAGAGCTAAATTCATGCTTGGTTCGAAAAATTAGCCAAAGTGTCAATTATAAAAATTCCTAATTTAATACTTTTACCATTTTATGGGTCCAAAAAAAAAGTTCTCATAATTAATAAATCAGATAGATAAAAAACTTCCTAATTGCTGATAAAATACAAAAAAAAAACATCGTAATGAAGGAAACGAATTGAATTTAAATTTGTATATAGCAAAAAGTTGTCGGTGTCATCTGCAGCTGCAAACGAAGTGGTACAATTAACAACTAAAAAGGAAATGAAAAAGTCGTGGCTATGTTAATTTGTATACCCTTAACCACAAGCAGGCACGTACCGAAGGGTATATTGAGCTTGTTTTTTTCATTTGTAAAGACCATATGGGGGCGTGGTAGCTACGACATATACATATATATAAATGATCAGCTTTTGAGTCGATTTAACTATTTAGTTATAAAATTTATTAAAATAGTTGTACAGATAACCAACTAAAAATGGTCACAAGGACAACGCCCACCTGCATACAAACTCACTCTTGATTGGGTGTAATTAAATTATAAATAAATAATTGCAGTTCTGATCAAAAGCAAAATTTCGATATTTTACAATTTAGGTTTAACACAAAACTAATTACAAAAAATAGCCGCGATCGGATAAAACCAACGCCCACTTGTAAGAGAAACATTTAGCTCAAGTATGTAACAAAAAAGCGCATTTGTTGGTGTCTCTAAAATGACCGAGGGTATTTGAGCTTCGACTAGCCGAAGATAATTCTTATACTATTTTTATGCACCACTCAGTGGTGTATATTGGTTTTGGTCCAATGTTTGTAACGTAGAGAAATACTCAAGACAGCAAATTCTGTTATCCTTGGGAATAACTGATCAAATTTTGGAAACGATTGGGGTGGTCCACGTTTGTTATTTTTTTATTATACGTTTAAACAAAGCCCTTAAAAGTTTAATAAAATATTTTGGTACTCAAACTATCTTAAATAAGTAGAGTAATCTAATTAGGGTGGTTCAAGATTTATATAATACATTTTTATTTTTTTGATAGCATCATGAACCACCCTAATTTGAATCTGATATTTTAAAATGTGGTGCATTTGTAATAGTCGGTATGACCGACTATAATTTCTTACTTGTTTTTTTTTCAATTAAGTATGTCAAAATTATATTTAATTCTTCAGAAGTGGCATTCAGACATAAATATATAATTTAACCCTCAGCGATCCTTAGGGTCAATTTTGACCCAATTTTTTTTATTTGTAAATATTTCGATTAATAATGATTTGGAAATATACGTTCAATAATAATATGCTAATAAAACTATAATAACATCAAATACTTAAATAAAGTGAAGACAACCTCATAAAAACTGATTTTTTGTAAACTGAGTACTTTTATATGCCTATGATAGACATAGGGTCAAAATTGATCCTAGGATCCAATATGTAAAAAAATTCACGACGAAAGAAAATTAAGCCTATTTGAAAACTCAGTGAACAAATCGTGCGTAAAAGGGGAGTCTGTATTAGAACGGGAATAGTTTTAGTCCGATCCTACTCAATTTAACTTCCGCTTGGAGATTGGGTCCTCACATATGTTTCAGCTCGATATATCTTAAAATACGGCTGTAGTCGCTCGGGCGAACAGACGGACGTTTTTAAATCGACTCAGAATTCAATATACCTACCAAGCCTTCCTTATATCGTTTCTAATGGAAGAACAAACTCGGTACCAAATAAATGTCTAAAAACTTCTCTCTATGAAATTCATTGATTGGATCCTATTCTTCAAACGAAAGTTAAGTTCTAAGATGAGCAAGATCAGACCAAAACTTCATCCCCAAAACTCCACAATATTTTAAGAAAAAAAAGTTGTATTGTATATATTCAGTTGAAATATTTTGGTAGTAACACAAAACTACTACTATCAAAACTGTTCCCACTCCGGTACAAACTCCCCCTTTTTATATAAAAAATAATTATTAGCGCCGAATTTTAAGTCAATTTAACGATGTCCGTCCGTCACATCGATTTCAGCCCTAATATCAAACTGAAATATTGTTTGAGAGATCCTATTCTCCTTATATTACTCACAAAAAATGGGCTTGATCGGGGCAAAACTACTTCCCCCTCCTATATACATAAACTCCGAATAATTAAAATAATTGCAGTTCAAACTCAGAATTTAACGCTTTAGAATTAGAAGATAATTCTCTAACTATTTTAAAACTAATTTTAATGAAAACATGCAATTTTATATGGAACTTTTTATCGTATATGGGTTCTAATTGACAAGGGTTAAGATTTTGACAGTTGACATATAGTGACGTTTAACTTTTGACTATAGTAGTACTCTCTCTAAATACATTTTGATAGCAATCATTCAAAAAGAGGAACAATATCGATGTGAGTAGGGACTTTTTTCTATTCTTCTCACCTTATTATTATACACCATCAGGAATAAGAGATAAAGAGATTGCGCTATGAGCAGTTCCGTTACTTCTTCATGTTCTGCTAAATAGAGTTGTGATCGAAAAATAAAATCAGAAAACCAATTTAAATTTTTGTTTGAAAAAGTTAAAAAAAAGGTTTAAAATTGTGTGAATGAGTCCATCGCATCGACTTCATCACCTTGCAACTTTTCAACGCCAGTTTGCGTAATCTTTATATCTCTCATTCCTGATACACCAGTGTCCTATATTTGAAACGATAAATAAAATACATAAATACACATTTTATTGTCACAAAACAAAGGATGTTGAAATTGAATCTTCAGTTTTGCAAATATATGAAACAAATAATTTATTTTATGTTTGGTTCCCTTAAATAAAAAATAATCAAAATTCGATGTCTCCGTTTATAATTGGGTACACAAATTCCAGTGCATATGTATTTCATGCTGTGAAGTGCTTGAAATCAATGCCTCGGCTGGTTAGTTTTAAATTTATCCATGCCCGCAAATGTGCAACATCGGCATATACACCAGGAATACTTTTCATGCCACATCCTATTCCCCAAGCTACAATACCAGCATGGTAGAAACGATCTTCATAGCCTGGAATGGGGCATACCAAAGGTGATCCGCCATCACCCTTGCAAGTGTCTTCTCCTTCTCTTCCGCCGGCACAAATGAAACTCTCATGCAATTGGAAGATATTGCCAAGACGCGTTGTCCGCAGGTTTGCCACACATGTATTCCGTGGCACCACAGGCAAATTTATCTTTTTCAGAATCTTTTTGTACGAGCGTCCTTCGAACGTTTCTTTACCCCATCCAGTGGCAAAGCAATTATCAAAAATAGTACCTTCTGGTGGCAAACATATCGGACGAACATTTTCTTCCCAAACGAATGGAGATTCTACTATTAGAATAGCAATATCGTTAAACAGTGTGACATTGTTGTAATTCTCATGCGCTATTATTTCCAGCACTTGTCTTTCCTGGTAAGGCAAAAATTCATCTGTTGTTCCCATATCCCATTCACCAGCACGAACGATCATCGTGCGTATGTATTTGGTATCGACACAGTGTGCCCCCGTTACAACAACAGTGGGTGAAATTAAGGCACCGCCACACTTGTACGCATTAATTTTGTCGTGCTCCCCGCCCATGATCGCCACCATCCAAGGAAACTCCGCAAATTCAGCCTCGTTATTTTGTACGTCTAGGATTGAATATAAAACACCATTTTTGTTCCGATATCCACAACCTATCGCTGGAACAGCTCTCGAATTTGAATCAATACCCTGAAAAATTGATTATTAAATATATTTAAACAAATCAGTAAAGACAAGGAATTATTTACTGTGTTATTGGAATTGCAGCACACCTTCAAGTAGCCACAGTCTTCATTATCGTCGGCATTTATCCGAATTCCTATAAGCCCATCTCCAAACACGTTTAGCGTATTATTTTCTGTACAAAGATGACGATTAATACATATCTTTCCTTCTTCACATGTCTCTTCCAGTGAACTCGGTGTCATGTTAAAAATGCTTCTAATCAATTCATCGGTGGGGACTTGCTGGGCGTGACTATTCGAAGCCAGTAAAATTAGCACAAAAAGTGTATTTATTTTGAGAATCAAATTGTCAAATGTATTTATTTTAAGGTTATAAACTGAAAAGAATACATAAACATTATAACGAAATATAACATCAATAAAGTTATCTTTAAACTAAAATGAGTTAAGTTTGGGGTCATATACCTTATATCTGCATAAGTCATAATTTTAAGTTCAGTTTGATAAGGAGAAACCGGGTAACATTTTCCCTAAATCGCCAATTTATTTACAGCTATTATTTTCTCATCGAAAGACAGAATACAAACTTTTCATCATCCAAAAGGTCGTTTTAAGGTGATGAGATGTGGTAGGGGAAAGTGTCGCGCATATATTCCGATTCCACATGATTCTGTTTTTCAATTCGAGAAGAATTTTCAAATAATTATTTGGCAACGAAACTTAAGACGAAAGAGATATAAATGATTTACATAAATTTGGAATACTACAAAGTTTATTTCCATTTTTATCTATAAACACTTTTTCATTTTTTTTATAATTTCCCAAAAATCAGTACTCGACTTTTTTAATACAGGTTTTCTTGTTGTTCAATCCAGCCCAATGTAGCATTGTTATTATTTATTCTTCAAGACCATCTTCTGGCAAGGCATCTAAATTTGGAGCTGATGTACTTGCAGCGTATATGTGACAAAACTATTTTTATACCCTTCGACTAGTGCAAGTGCACTTACCGAAGAGTATATTGAGTTTGTAACGCTTAGAAGGGGGAGTGGTAGGTATGAAAAAGTTTATATATAAAAGATCAGCGTCGGACTCTTAGTCGATTTAGCGATGTTCGTCCGTCTGTCCAAGCGTTTACAGAAATTTGGTATGTGAGCTCTTATTCTCCATGCCGGGGCAAGATCGGACTAAAACTACCAACCCTTTCCATACAAACCACGCATTTCCATGCGAAGAAAACAATTACTAAAATAGTTCCAGTGCAGATATTCAGTTCAAATTCAATATTTAATACTTTAGTAGTATCATAAAATTTCTCACGAAAATTGGGCGTGTTCGGATAAGAACCACGCTCACCTCCCATTCAAACTTCCCTTTCTATGCGTACAAAAAATAATTGAAAATATTTATATTGCATATAATCAATACAAATTCAATATTTAACACTTTGGTAGTAACATAAAACTACTAAACAAAAAAAGGAGCATGAACCGCTTAGAGCAACGCCAACTTATAATAGAGACATGTAGCACTTATATGCTAAAAGAAGCACATTTTTTGGTGTCACTGAAATGGCGGAGGGTATAGGAGCCTGGGCATAGCCAAAATTTAAAAATATTCTCGAGAGGGTTAAAGCAACACGAACGAATTAAAAAGAAATTAAAAATATATGAAATATCATTGCTACCTGTCGTACTTTATTATTACACTATAGGCAAATTGATATTATTGCACTACGGATCTGAGTAAGTGACTGAAATGCATGAAATAATTTTTTTTTTAGTTTCATAGCGCACTACACAAGCAACAAAAAAAGTTTTAATACTGCGCCTGAAATCATCTTCCATTCCAGCGAACGTCCAGCTGGCTACTACAAATCTTAAAGCGAACCTCGTTGCTAATTGCAATCGCAGCTTCTGTAATTAATGCTATATTTACATATTTGTTAAATATTACTTAAATTTAAAATATACATATCTACATACACATGCTAAATTTTTTCCGGAATATAATTAAAACAAACATTTAAATTTTTCACACCTTTTCCTTCCTTGATTCGATGCATATTTTTTGAGTTTTTATGCATTTTTTTAAGGTTTTTCGAGAATTTAAATCCGCGCTCTGCTGATAAATAATCGTGGGAGTACATTAAACGTTTATTTGTTTAAACTTATTTGATTAGATTCTCTATCTTCGGTTATTTTATGAATTATTATAAATTTCTGGTTTAAGCCGTGGAACTGGTTTATCGCGATATTGGCATTTAATATTGTTTATTCATTACAACTTTTATGAATAAATGAATTGTTTACACCTGTAATGTTTTAATGTACTCACTGCAGCGAAGATCAAAACTAAACTAAATATGGTCAGTGATCACTGTTGGAGAAACGTTCTCGTTTCTCGTAGAGCGAGCATCTAAACACGCTACAACTGGTTTATCAGATCTGTTAACTTTGTATCTTGCGGGATGTAGTAGTGAAAAGGATTAAAGTTTTAATTAGAAAACTATATTTCGTTTTCATAAGAATTTACTTTTGTATAAAGCCCTACACCTCGTACATGATCGGGCCATATAGTATATAATTGTTTAGCGTCGAATACTGAGTAGATTTAACCATAACGATGTCGTCGTGTCTGTCTGCCCGAGCGATTACAGCCATAGTTTTAGAGAATTCGATCTTAAGCTTCTCAAGTAAGCAGAAATTAATTGCTATGCAAATTTATTTGTACTACTTTGTTTGGCGATAAAATCGCACATTTTTTGAAAGATGTTTAGTCATTACAAGATTTCATTATTGTAGTGCGATGGCGTTGAGTTAGTGAAATTGATCCAACCGCAGACACTTTTGGTAAAGCTGTCGGCTAACTCACAATAAATTTTATAAGAGTTCTTAGAAAAGAGCTCTTAGAAAATTAAAACAGACATACATATATGCAAAGAATAAAGTTGTTTTTTAACTTTAATTCGGCAGAGATTTCAACCCTTTTTATTTTCCAAAATAGAAGAAAAGCTGTTAATAGGAAAACAACAAAATAGTATAAAAAGAGAAAAAATACTATAAGCCAAATTGCAAAGACTAGAAAGTGAAGTGAGACGACAGTTTTTTACACACAACTTTATACGATTCAAATCGGTTTCGAAAAATTGTAGGTTTGCGTGTAGGACTGTCGACGTGTTATTAGCGATATCTCTAGCACAAACTGATGATCAGTAAGTACAACTACATAAATACTATGGAAAAACACACACTTTCATTAAATGAATCATCGCAATGGGATAAGCTGTAAAAACGCAAATTTTAAATATTTAAAATTAATTTATTTGACATATTTAAACTATAAGAAGTTTTAGTTGGTCCAACCGGATATTTTGAATATATTCTATAATTTGAAGAATTTAGTTTTAAATATATTTTTTATATCATGAGTCACTTTATTTTACTTATATATTAAAATATTTAAATAAATAATGTTTTGAAAACGATTATTAAAAAATTAAATCAATTATTTTGAAACGCAACACAGATTTTACACAAAGTTTAGCCCTACAATGGTTCTTAAAATATTATGTATTTTTTAGATATGGATAGATCGAATCAAATGATGAAGAATATAAATATGTTAATCTAATGTCTACATCTCTAGAGAATTTTTCTGTTACAAACATCTACCTTCACACAATATGCACCACTTAGTGGGGCATACAAAAATACTTTTTTTTACATTTTAAACCATTTTTTAAGTGCAAAAAAAGAACAGATAAAAGTATTAAAAACAATTTAATTTTTTTGTAAAGCGCTACTTTATTAGTGTGTATGTAATTTTAGTTACATAGGCGGACATTCATAGTCAAATAAAGTTGCTTCTTAATATTAGTATTAACTTAATTTGGTTAAGTAGGAACTTTGTTTTGACTATGACTATGCGCCATTATTATAGAATTTCTATATTAAAGACAAATTACAGACACTCAACTAATCCGCATCTTCTTCACTATGCGAACCACCACTGTCACTGCTGACACTCTTGTTGCCGCCACCGCGACTTCCCTCAGTTGCACTAACAGCGCTTTCCTCATTGTCACTGTGGTTGCTCGAGCGCTTTCCGGTATCCTCCTCCGCTTCCGATTCGCTGTCAGAATCGCGTAATGCCTTGACTGCCTTCGTTTTATCAACCTTCTTGCTGCGACGGCCGCCCTCGAAATCAGAACCTTCGTCGTCATCCGTCGAGTAAATGGCCGAAGCCTTCTGGTCGCCACCGCTTGACGAAGAGGCCATAGCGGCGCCACCTTTCTTATACCGATTCTTGATTGCACTAAGCGAAATAGCGTTTTCGTCGTCGCTGCCATCGTCGTGGTGATAAGAAGAATTGGCGCCACTATGCGCCTCGTGGGCACCGCCAGCCTTCTTCTTTTTTGGTTGCGGTTTGTGCTGATTGCGCATAGCCTGACGCAGTTTCTCTTCCTCCTTTTTTAAATTATAAAGGCGATCGGTGGTAGGATCCTTACCAACTTGTGTTAGAATCTTAATGCCGCTCGTTTTCTGCGAGCGATCGGCCAGCGACATTGTCATTTTCTTATGAGTAAAGGACTCGGTTGAGTGCGGCCGGAAGGTAAGTTTGGTGCGGAAAACAGCCTGACCCTGAAGACCAGTACCCTGTAAAATAAATAATTTCATAAGCTATTTTTAAATACATCTAAAATTTGAATTGGTGCACTGATTTATTTCAATTTTAAAGAGCTTTACAATTTTTGTTAACATGTATTTATTCATGTATTAGTTAAGTTGGGAGTAGTCCCCACCTAACCGCTGAATTTGTTTAAATTTTTGAGCTTATTAAAAAAGATATTTTCGTGCTGTTTTCGCCAGTTTATTTGACTTTAACTAAATTTGTTTGTAAAATTTTTGTAGGAACACAAATTTGTTTTAAATTTGAATTCGAGGACGTAATCAGTTTTTTGTTTTTTTTTCAGTAACGTTTTTAATATTTAAAGCTCCTTTATTGTATTTTGTTCAAAAGCTGCCAAGGAAAATTATCGATTTGAAATTGTTTTTATTTTTATTTTTGAAATGGAGTTTAAGAGTAAATGAAGACTGGTGTGAACTGACTCACTTAATTTTTTCATTCAAATGCTATTTTTTAAGTTTTGAATGAAAATTATATTATCAAATCAATTGTTGATGACGTCAATGTTGGCCACATGTATTATGTCCCATGATTACACAAATCAGTACTTTTAGGTCATTCTTTCTTAGCTTTAGAAGTTCTGCTAATTTCCTATTCGGTTGTTTCACAAAGCATTTGGTGGTTCTGCAGGAGTTTAGGTCGGACCAGCTTCTAGTATGAATCTAGTCCATGTAGTCGCTAATCCAACGCATAACTTTTTTTATACCAATTAAATCGGGACCCAATTATGAAGTGCAGAACCTTCATTGGCCACTTGGTCAGCCAATTCATTTCCTACAATACCGTAGTGTCCTGGAACCCATAAAAGTACTAGTTCATTTTGCTTAGCAACATTATTAAGTTGAGCTTTACACTGGTTTATTAATTTTGAGCATCTGAGATGGTTTGTTTTTAGATGAAATTTTTTTTTAAGGTTTATAAAAATTATTATTTTTGGTTATATTTGAAATACGCACCTGCCGAATGAACATGTGATTGTGGTCACCGTGAAGTGGTTGACGGTACACGTCAAATGTCTCGTTGCCCAAATGCAGCGTCATGCTGCCGTCAGACCAGCGCACGAATCGCGCATTCGACTCCTTGACCATTTCACCCGAGTTGTTCATAAATTCGCGCCATCGTATTGTGTTGCTCACTTTGAGCTTGATGCGTTGTCGTCCCTCTTCGTCCATTGTTTCCTCCTCATCGATTTCATCCTCGTAAGTTTCGGTGTCGAAAGGTCGAGTGTCGACTGAAAGAAAATTCGGTAATTTAACGAAATGAATTTCCTTTCCGAGGTCGGTGACGATGCGCGGAATCTCCACATCGATTCGGGTCTCTGGTATAGGTTCGGGCTCGTCCTCCTTTGCTGCGGTAGCTTGTACCCGTTCAGCAGAGCGGGAACGTGAGCGTGGAGTACGTGACCTTGACCCTGAGCGTGAACGAGAACGAGATCGTCCCGAGCCGTGGCGCGAACTGGAACGTGAACGCGACTTTGAATGACTTTTGCGTTGTCTCTTTCCATCTTGGGACCCTATCTCAGACTTCTTGTCGTCCTCATCCTCGGACAAGCTTATGTCGTCAGCATCTCCAAAAATATCTTGAGCATCCAAAGCTTTAGCTGGCTATAAATGAAAACAAAAACAAAAAATTACTTTGTGGAACTTTTCAGATGTCTTTAAGGACAAAAAAAAAGTAATACCGGAACTTTGTCAGATTTTATTTTAGTTTTAACCAAAATATAAACAGTATATCGTCGCTGGAAGTGCAGAATTACCTATCTAACTTCACCAGTAGATAGATTAAGGTAATATCTTCGAAATGAATAGGTTTTTCTCTACAACTAACTATAAATAATATGAATTGAAGGCTTTTATTTTGGGAGGTTTTGAACTTGAGAAAAATAAGTAGGCATTGGATTACTTATGGATTACTTGATTTGTGAAAAAAATATAGTCGATTCTTAGTATTTTTACTACAAATGATAGTTGGTTATTTGGCTATGAAACGTTTTAAAAGAAAATTATTTAGTTTGTTGCGATTTGAGTGACTTGAGATTTTTAATTTAATAATAGTGTTATATCAAGTAACAAGTAAATATATTACTCACATTTACATCATTAAATGGGAAAATGCGTATTCCATGATATTAATATTTTTTGAGACTAACCTCTTCGATGTCACTGTCAGAGTCAATAATGCGCGCTTTCTTGGCTCTTGTTGTGGCATCATCAGATCCGCTTATGTCGCTCTGCTTTACCGTCACCACCTCCTCATTCTCGCTCTCTGAGCCGCTTGTTACGGCTTTTCGTTTGATCTTTTTCTTTCCAGCAGCTCCAACATCACTGCCCGACTCAGAACCATTACGTCGCGATTTGCGTGATTCCGGTGTACCCGAACGCGACCTGCTACCCGAACGAGAACGTGGCGTACGCGTACCCGAGCGGCTTCTCGAACCAGCCGAATGCGAACGAGCAGATCCGCTGCGTGAACGCGAAGCGGAATGACGTTCACTTTTTTCACCTGGAGCAACCGGAGTGCCTGATTTGGATCGGGAACGCGAAGAGCGAGCACTACCACTGCGCGAACGTGAATTTGCCTGATCATCAATTTGTAAATTAGGCGACTGCGAGCGTGTATCTTCATCGACTGGCGAGGCGGGAGCGGTGGCTTCTGGTTTTAACGCCTCTCCTGTTAATTGCTTTGGAGATGCTGGCGGACTTGCGCTGCTTGAACGATGGCTACGCGTTCCCGAATGATTTGATTTCGGCGATTGATGGCTGCCCGCACGAGATCCAGTTCCATCGCTGTGCGCTGATCCTGAACGGTTACTTTCAGCGCTGCCTGAGCGCGAACGATCCGAACCTGATCGTGATCCTCGTCCTCTAGAACCAGAAGGCGAACGAGAACGCGATTTCCGACTTTGCGGAGAGCGCGGAGAACCAGAATGATTGCTGCCGCTGTCTACAGATTTGTGGCTACCCGCAGGAGAACTTTAAAAAAATAAATAGTTAAAATGGTAATAACAGATTCTACGCACAGTTAGAGCACAAAACATACCCTTCCTGCTTCGTACGAGGGGCACTATGTCGGCTGTCACTCGAATCCGAATCGGAACCTGAAAATCCAATTGTTTATTTGTTAAATAACGAAAATATCAAAATCTCACATATATTACCATCGGAATTTGAATTTGTTTTTCCCATTCTATATCTCTTGTGATTATCTTTGATTATAATTTTCCAAAATAACAAGCACACAAAATTATTTCTATAAAGTACAGCACTGCCATACACAAATTTATTTGCGTCACATTCACAATAACCACATAAGAATGTTCATTAATTGGAATGAAGATTATGGTTACTTTGAACTGCAAGCAAAACGTAGTTACACTCTAATTTTTTCGTAATGAGTACGCATAAAAAAAATAGTTTTCATGATATGATTTGCCAAATGCTTGCTTGAAAATAATTTTAAAAAGGAAGTTTAAACAATTATACCAATTTTAATTTGAGTCAATATATTTTTTTTTAGTTTTATCCGAAATATATTCAAAGTAGAATTTCTTAAATTTTTTTTTCGTACACCACTTAGAGGGTGTTTAAATAATTAAAAGAATAAGGTCAATCAATTAAAAATAACTTAAATAAAGTATTAAATATATCTTTACGGCGGACTTTTACGTACATTATTTTTGCAAGTCAAAACTTTTAAAAATAATTTTTAAAGTTTACTTCATCAGTATAAAGCATAAAAAAAACTGTCTGTCCCAGCGATTACAGCCGTAGTTTAAGAGATAAATATATAGATAAATAGATAGATAGATAGATAGATAGATAGATAGATAGATAGATAGATAGATAGATAGATAGATAGATAGATATATAGATAGATAGATAGATAGATAGATAGATAGATAGATAGATAGATAGACAGATAGATAGATAGATAGATAGATAGATAGATAGATAGATAGATAGATAGATAGATAGATAGATAGATAGATAGATAGATAGATAGATAGATAGATAGATAGATAGATAGATAGATAGATAAATAGATAGATAGATAGATAGATAGATAGATAGATAGATAGATAGATAGATAGATAGATAGATAGATAGATAGATAGATAAATAGATAGATAGATAGATAGATAGATAGATAGATGGATATATAGATAAATAGTGTGATTATTGATGTGTAGAATCCAATCCAGTCATTAAGAAAGAAAGATGGAAAGAGGAAAATCAAGGCAGAAAGAAATTTTCATTTATTCAGATTTTATAGGTGAAATACGGTATTAGGGGAGTAACTTTTGAATGTTACTTTTTTTGGGTAAATCAAATTCAGACCGTTATATATAAAATATGTCAAAAATTCAAAATGCCAATTTCTAGTTAAAAAAATTAAAACTACATTTGTTTGGATCAGTTTATTTTTAATGTATTATTAAATATGTGTAGATTTGTATATCAATATTTATTTGAACAGAAAATTGATTTATTTTTGTTTTTTATAATAATGATATAATAAAATATATTCCGTTGCATCTAAGGACAACCTTCTGGTTTTTTCAACACAAGTGAGTAACGTAATAGACAGTCTGCATTATCGGTTATTGATGACTGGGACAACAGAGAATGAGTCGATTCTACCTCAGAGAAAAGCATATCACCATCATATTCACTCCACTGACTCTTCCTCAACTGAGTATTGACGCGCTTCAACTGCTGGTTTATCTAGTGAAAATATGTTCATATTTATAGTTAGTGATATAAACAAACTTGACAAGAGTCTTTTATATGTACATAAGTATGTGTATATACATACATGTTAATGCATTTAAGAAAAACACATGACAAACTTAAAATACATTTTTTTCATTCAGTCAAACGAATTCTTGAAAAATCAAAATATCGAGCCCTCATTGAAAGGCTCCCATATTCGCTCGTACTAAATGCGTACTCATTGATATATACTCCTTTATATAATATAAGTTTGTCTATAGTGTATTAATTCAAAGTTGCCTCATTTGAAATTTATAAAAGTTAATGAATGTAAAATGTAAAGAATGTAATGAAAAAAACTAGTTATTAGTGTGAAAAGATAATTGACCCCTCTCATATCTTTTATCATTTACAAATAATATTTTAAACATTTTGATATTAGAAATGATAGAATAATGGGATAGGTTTAACCAAATTAATCGCTGATACATCGAAAATAAATTGTTTGATTTGGAGAACAAAAGATAATAATTTAAAATTTAAATTTTTCAATAATAAATTTAAGTTTTAATTTCTAATTTATTTACTAAATGAACGCTCAAAAAGAGAGTACTTATCCCAGAGTACTCCTAGAATACTCAGATTTTCCGAAGCCATCAATCATTAACAATGAAAACGTGTTTGTTCTAATACGCAATTTATTTTTATGAACCACTCAGTGGTGTGTATTTCCTTTGGTCAAATGTTAGTAAGAAAGAGGAGTACTTATATGTATATATATATATAATATATATATATATAAAATAAGAAAATAGTTCCTTTTTGCAGACAAAAAACAAACAAAAAATAGTTGTAGTAAAATTCGCATTTAAAGTTTGGAAATAAACTTGTAAGAATAATATGGGTAAAAAACTTGGCAAGGCCAAAGGTAATTCTTTCATGTTTTATGGAACAAAAGAGTCAAATATTACCATTGGAGTTAAGATGCCCAAATTGTTGATGTGGAATAGAAGCCCTGCAAATTCGTAAATATTCCTTGGCTTGTTGTTGATTGCATTGTGTAGGAAAACTCGAATTATAGCCCGAATCTGCAAGAAATAATAAAAATAATCAAATAAATAAAATGGAAAAACCGCCGTTATAAATTTAAATGCTTGTCACCTCTGGATGGCTGGACAAATAACACCAATTGGCCTTGCGAAGTTGCTTTTTAATTTGTTCCACAGTTTTGTAGTTTTTAATTGAATGCGAGTCCCATTCTTTGCCAACATTCATTTTGCTTGTTTTGCTTGGAACAAAGAAATTAACTTAACTTTTTAATTTAGACAATTTTTGGCAAGAGAAATTTCTACAAATAATAATTATTATTTTTTTCCTTTTGTAGAGTCAAATTTAGATATTGACTGACAATAAAGTCTGAATAAAAACAATCGTACATATTTGTTATAACGCATTTATATTTATTAAAACACTTTTCATAAAGTTTAATTAAATACTTACTTACTTATACTTACTAAACTCTAGTCTAGTCGAACCAGCTTTTAATACCCAGCGTTGCACGGGTTTAGTTTAGAAAATAAAAAAGTAAGATATTTAGTTAGCAGAACTTCCGGGTTCTCCCCGTTGTAGCGATTCTAAATTACGGCGGTGGACGTTAAATTGTTCCAATTACGCCCACTTAGTGAAATTATCGACAGTATTAGTAATGTAATCGTATATTTTCATTTAATAAAACAAATTGTGGGCGAGTTTTCTATATAGCTCATCAAATTCCTGAGCAATGGTGATAGTGGTAAAATTGATAAAAAAAAAATTTTTATGAGCGTTAAGTTGATCCAACCACATCAATTTTTTTGGCTTAAACTACCTTTTTAGGTACCATTTAAAGTTTTGATGACGCTCACAATTTTACTAACTTTTTATCAATAAATGGCACGAAATGAATATTAATTTCAATTAATTTTTGTTAATGGTTGGGGAAACTATGTGGTGATCTTTAATAACCTAGTTGTTATTACTTTAACCACTACTTCAAACTGGTATTCTAGAAACATTGTTAAAAAAAACATCTTAAGGTGGTGAATAAAAACGGTTTTGCAAAAATAAATAGAAACGAAAATAAAAAGCTTCGTTCAGATCCCCATCCATTTTCCTCAACACCAACACAAAAGCTGATATTTCTACGGCTTCTTTCGTTGATATTTCAGTTTTTATAGAAAAGATTTTGATATGAAGCTAGTGGTAATATATTGTTACCTCTTACGGTAATTAAATTTTAGATTACTAATTTGTCACAATTGCTACTTTGGTGACATATTGTAACTGTGGTGAATATTATAACCCTATCCTGTATGGCTGTAAAGTTGTTTTTATTTGTATTTTGTAATATCAAATTTAAAATTTTATTCAAATGCAACTTAAATTTGTTGGTAAAATTTTGTCTTTAATTATTTCTACCTCAATTACGACCGAGTCATACTGATGGTTCACCTCACCTACTAACAGTGAAAAGATTTATCGCACTTCTATTTAAAAACGACACTTTTCAGTGAATGCCGATGCAACAACCGTCGCAACGTTTGGGACTCCAGCCAAATACACTTCTATTGTAGCCGTGGTCGAGGTGAAAACAATTTTATTCATTCTTTCATTGCGATACCATTTTGTTCGTTAATCATACTACTCGATTCCGCCATTGGTTTATCAGACATTTCATCGTTTTAGTAGATGTTTAAGTTTGACTTAAAAGTTTCGTGTTTTTTAAATTAAAATTTTGTTGAAGTCGTTAGGGACGACGCCTTGGTCACAGACGACACTACTTACTTTCCTTCTTACCGGTATTTAATGAATCACGCGTGATCACACATACTCGTATCCTCATATATGTACGAGTTTATGCACACAAGCTATCAGTGATTTTGTTTTTGCTTTTCCGGCACTCCTAACGGGCCTTTACATTTTCATTTAGCAACTTTTTCACTCCACGCACATTGCGGTTCTTTTCAGATGCGCGATTACTTTCTTCCCGCTCCCCCAAAAATGTTTTAATTAAATTGCAGCTAAATCGCAAGCAATAAAAGCGCACTGAAAAGCCGCACAAACAAACCACGATACGAGAAAGTGCATATTCTTATATACATATATACGTAATCGTATAGTAACCATTAAGGGTTGAAGAGATGCGAATCAAAAGCTTAAATGATTTAAAAAAGTTATAATTTTAATGATCTATTTATTATCAGAGCCCAATTATTTTCTGTAATCATTAGACGTTATTGTACTATGCGAAGTTTTGATTTTGTGTTGTTATAAAACCTCAGTATCGATTGGTTCAAAAAGTTATTTTTTGGCATGTAATATACGAGTACATATGTACATTAGGGTGGGCCTTATTCTTCAACTCAAACGGATTTGTATACAAAAATTTCTATTTTTAAAGGGAGTTGCACCCTGAACTGTAAAACAGCAAGTAAGAAATTATAGTCGGTCCTACCGATTATTACTATATTAGACATTTTTAAATCTTGAACCACCCTTAATTTGGACCACACTAATCGTTTCAAAAATTTTAATCAGTTGCTCACTATTATTACAAAAATTGTGTTTACAAAATTTCAACCCAATAACTCCAGTAATTCTCAAGATATCGTGTTAACAAGATATCAGTACTTTTTTTGTAATTGGGCATGGTCATGGACGGATTGATTTCAAGAGTATCAGTGTAAATTTCAGCTAAAAATCTCTAACGGTTATCTTGCTATCGTATTAACAAGTATTAAATACAATTAATTAAACCAATATGCAATGGTGCATAAAAATTCCATAATACTAAGGCCCACCCTAATGTATAAGCTTCTAAATAGCAATGCTTGCGTATTTAAAAAAGCGGATATGAATTTTACACGTTGTGGTGGTAGCAGATTCATTCGCCTCCGCAGTACCAAGCCACTAAAAATTTTGTGGTCGGCAGCGATGCGAAACCAGATAAGATTTTTTTTTTTTTAAAACTATGGTATTATTTATGACTACTTAGATAAGCTGACCGACGAGTGATTTAGCCGTGCTCCGCCATCGCCACTGTGGAAATATAACGGTACGCGAGGACAATTTCTTTTTCTCGGTAATACTCGTAAATAAAAAACAAACAAAAAATTCTTTTAACGGATCTTAGCCCACCAAAATTTTTGGAGGTGGGCCATTATCACTGGGCTTATTTCAGGGGTCTATTTTAATATACATATGTATGAGTAAGAGTGGTCCAAGAAAGTCCGGTGCTTCTTGTATTTTTTTATTGTAATATTTATTATTGATATTTAAAATTTAAAAAATGTTCTTAATAATTTCGTTAAATGTTTAACAATTTTAATTACCGGGGAATATTAAAATTAAATAAATTTGAGGGCTTCGATTTATATTTTACACTGTAACTTATTTTTAATATATAATTTATGGCTCATTGATCAGCTCAGTTTTGGTGTTATTTTTCGGGTTTTGGTTCCAAATTCATTAAACACGCGCGAATTAAAATATACTTTTGTCAAATTAAAAAATCGTTTTCCAGTTAATAAAATCACTAATTGGTTAATTAATTTTCTTGTTACCAAAACTATATCTCTTGGTTGGGACACTGTATGAGTATGAGTACTTTTTAACCATACAACTTTAAACACATACTCATACATATATGTATGGCTCCAATTACTCCAGTTGTGTTTTAAACATTAAGTCCATGTATCACATTCAACATAACACACTCGGTACACAAAGCAAGGAGGCGATGTTAACGTACCCTGAAGTCGAGCCAGACTAAATGCGAAGTTGTTGCACATGCACTAAGGTTTCTTAGTTCGAAGTAGCTTCTTCGATAACCATAAGATTCGAAGTTCTATTGCGCGTGACCAATTCAAGCCGAAAGTGGTGTACTAATGGTTTTGTAGTGTATTGAAAACTACAATTTTAAACGAGTATTTTTTACGTAAGAGATTAAAATAAAATTTACGAGAAGATAATTCGGAATGACAAAAGTTCTCTTATACTGCTGTGATATTGTATATTATGTAGATTTTTATACCCTACATCTTGCACAGTCCGTAAAGTATATGGAGCTTGAATTTCCATTTGAAACGCCCATAAGGAGACGAGTAAGTAGGCCCAATACCTTAGCTCAGGAACTTAATGCGCTATTTAGGCGTATACACAATTGTACAAAATCAAGAGAGTCAGAAATTATAGTCGGTCATAGTGACTATTATTAATGTACTTTCAACGACAGATGTCAAAATTTAAAAATCAACAGTTTCCACAAAGTATAAGGAGTTAATTCAAGCGTTCGAACGAGAGCAGTTGAAACCGCGGACCAACGTATTTTCTTTATTTATTAAGTATCTAAAAATGTTCTATTAAACACAAATATACGTACTAAAACGAACTTTACTCGATCGTGTTTTATAATTTCCCTCCTGAGAAGTAAATTTACTTGTATCAAGCACAATTTTAATTGAAAGGAGTAAAAAAACATATTTGAAACAAATAAAATTTTAATTGCAGCATTTTTTTCTCCGTGTAGATGAAGTACACAATCAAACAAACCTTGTTCATTAACAAACAATTTTCACCATGCCAGACAAATACTTTTACAAAAATCAAAATCGTTATACCCGAAATATGCATACTTATGAAATACTTATGTATATGCATTTAAAATATTTTTTTTTTGAAAATGGAATTAAATTATAATAAGAACAATAATAATTGTAATAAAATGATATTTCGTTTCCATAGAAGACATTTCAGCACTTTAGGAGAATGGAAGACCTTCCCCAGATTTAATTTGTGTATAAGCTTGCATCTTATACGAGTAGATGATTAAATAATAAACAAAATATAAAATTCATTGCTAATTTCCACTAATTCCCATTCTAACACATAATACTAAACAAATTTCGTAACGCTACTTACAATAAATGGTCAGTTAATCATAAGAACGGTTCATAAACAAATGTTTACTTATTTATAACTGAGCCTTTGAGCTTCGATACATCTAATAGACTATTCCATATTTTTCATATGATATATCCTGACTTGTATAATACAAAAAATAATAACACGAATAACGAATCAGAAGTCTGATCGAACTGTCCTTAAAGTAGTGATTGATCAATTTTTAAACATACATTCTTATATACGAGTATGCATTTATTTGTATTTCCTGCAATCAAAATGTTCGTTAACTAAATTTACAATGTAAGTCACCTCAAACAATTATTAAGACTTATTAGTTTCATCAGAGCATATTGTTTATCTGCTTGTCCATTGGCAAGACCTTGTTGGCAAATGAAACAATTGCCGATGACGGCTGATTGGCTGCTAGATCGCAGAAGACATGACACTGATTGTCCTTGGCACCAGTTAAAAGACGTGCCACAAATGCAAAAATCGTCTTCTTGACTGAGCGCTCCTGTCCCTCATCGTTGGCAGTGACGCTCCAAAAGTGGTTGTCCGGATCGATAGCCATGTGCGAAATACTTTGTGACGTATAGTGACGCCTAAAGAAATGGCGTCGCTTGTTGTCCGTAAGCGTAATGCCATATTGCGATACCTTGAAGTGGACCTCGATCGGCGTCGGAAGAGGGCTCTGCACATACAACTCGTGAATAGTTTTACGCACAGCCTCATCGCCTGTCAGGGACTCCGTGTCGCATGTAAACAAGTAAAGAACATTGCATGCAGCGCCTTGCGACAAAAGTTGCTTTTGAACGTTGATGAGGTCCGTATCGTTAGACGAGTGAATTAGATCGCAATCGGGTATAGTTAATTTGCACGGTAGTGCCAGTTGGTTGATGGAGTGTTGATAGACCAGCGCTGATAGGGAGGTAAAAACTGGCTCATTGGCGCAACCCTTAAGGCGCACACCGCGCGTCGTTGGCTCCAAAAGAAAGTGTCGTACAAGTTCATCGCCACTAGAGTTTTCCGGAACAAAGACACCACGTGGTGGGTGGGCCACACGCAAAACTAGTCCATAGGCGTTCTTGTACGTCGTCGAATTGCGAATGAGAAAAGAGCCCGGAGCAACATTGCGCAGCAGAGCCACAGCTTCCTCACGTGTAATATGCGGTTTGTACCAAAACTCAGACGAATCCTTAGCGAACTTTACTAAATTGGGTGCTACTTCATGTGGTCGGTCAGTTTTAGCCAACTTTTTAGATGGATTTTCGGCACGTGTGTTAATCTGCAATTCGGCGAATTCTTTAGCTGGTGGCTGGTTCTTTAATGCTGCGGCATTATCTACCAAGGGATATGGACTAACGCAGCGTTCGTCAAACGGAAGACGACTGGTTGTAACTGGGAAAGCAGGTGTTTCCGGCCGATTGGGCTCCGCAATTATAAATGTGGACTCATTCGAACTCGACGTTGGTGTCGATGAACGTACTAACTTAGATTGGCCACGGTCGTTGATAATGCTTGGCTTATCAATTAAACCTACTTCCCGATAAACTACGTCATTGTTGGACCTCTGCGGCACGACTACTTTCTTGTTGAGAATTTCCTGAATTTCGTCCAGATCTTTTTGAATCGAAGCATTTTGTGCCAGTTTCGTTGCCGTATTATTTTGTTCCCGCATAGCTTGTTCACGGCGTTCCATGAGCATTTCTTCAAACTCTTGACGTGACGGTGTCTTCCGCAAGACCGGACGAGATGGTGAGATGCTAGGGCGTGTCGACTTGCGAAGCATGGTAGGACTGGCGGCCGGAAGCACTGTTGGTAAGTTACGTGTTACGTTTGATAGCTCGTTGGAGAGCTCATCCGCTGACGGTACATGGTTCAATTCGCTCGTCTTAAAACCCACCGGTAAATTTCCATATGTAAAGGGACGTGCATGTTCACGTGCATGATAGGGTATACTTTCAGCATCCTCCGTGTCCGAAGTGGAGATCTCCTCTTTAGGAATTATGTCCGACGTTTGTTCAGCTGATTGTAAAGTGTTCGCGCCATAATCGCCAGATGACAGCGGAGAATACGTTTGTGGCAATTTTATCGAGGTCATTTCTGTCGGTTAACAGACGCCTGGCCGAAATTAATGATCAAAAACAAAAAAATCAAATGTATTACAAATTTCGATGACGACAATGCCAAAATAAGGCCAACAGCTAAGCAACAAAACAAAAAAAGAACAGATCTGTAAATTGCCGTGTCTGTCGCGTGGAACTATTCTCGACGAACTGAACCATATATATGCAACTCGTTCGTTTAGCTGCCACATATCGCTCGTTTGCGACTAGAACGACATATCTCAAAATTTTAAGTTTCAGTTAAAAATGCGGAAGTATTATCCCTCTCTCCGAAACTATCCGCAGTAAAATTTTCGTTTCTGAACTAGCAAAACTTGTCAATGGTATGCGATGGTTTCAGTTCAAATTTTCTGGTGTTAATGTATGAAGAAATACATTTTCAAACTCGATTTCCAAAAAAGTTTTTAGATATGTCGTTTTTGTCCGAAACGCGCGATATGTATACGCTGAAGGCATCGCGAGCATAAAAATGTTTGGTTTATTTTTATGAATGGCAGAACACAAACTCTATTGCTCGTTCTCTGGCTTTTCTCGAGCAAGCGCAGAAATTGATGGTGTACAAACAATTCGTGATCGACAATTTGAAGAACTCTTATGCATATAGAGAAAGGTTTCTGCGTTTAAATCATATATTAAAACATTATTAAATCATTATTAAAATCAATAAGCAAATTGAATTTCAAAAAATTTATTCAATTATTTTAAAAATTATTGACAATGAGTAAACTTATAAAAAAGATAATATACTTATATTATTTTATTTGTAATAAGTAAAGATCGATTAATTTGCATCAAGGAAGGAAATTTCTTTGAAATAAGGACTAACCTAAGGGCACATCTCAGACTTATTGGACGAATATGAATAAAAACTGTTGATTTGTTTGACTTTAGTTT
Source organism: Suillia variegata (assembly GCA_949127995.1). Classification (NCBI taxonomy): domain Eukaryota; kingdom Metazoa; phylum Arthropoda; class Insecta; order Diptera; family Heleomyzidae; genus Suillia; species Suillia variegata. The sequence continues at coordinate 22,323,537 of OX421843.1, forward strand.
TGTTGTTGTTTTCTTATAACCTACTAGGACAAAATTTAATTGCACAAAATATATCAATAAAAATAAAATCGTTTTTAGATATTACTCGTACGTCGTACCAATTTCTACAGGGTCGTTTTGCTATATATCGTGTACTCGTATACCTGCGAAGTTTTATTCTATAGAGTGGACAGTCAAAAAAGGGTAATCCTTATAGCTTAAGTGAAGTCCTCGACAGAACCACGCAACCTGCTTATTTATAAAACGATTTTTAATAAAATACTGCAATATATACATAAATAGTGAGAGATAAAATTGAAAACAATTCATTTTTATATCATTTATGGTTTGGGTTTTCGCGGCCATCAGAATGTTTTTTGACCTTTTCCGAAATGACGTCATTGTCACGAAAATTTCACAGTTGAAGGTAAATTCAAAATTTGTGTCGGCTTTTTGATTTTATTATTGTGTATGAATCGATGTAAATAAATAAATAATTGAATAAATATGTGTGCCTTTACTTAATATCGAAACTAGATGAGCTAACAGAACTTTAGTAATCTAGGTTTTTGCGAGTTTTTCATAGTTAATGAAAGAGCAATTTTATGCATATGAAAAAAATTAGAGCACTCTTTTTTAATCAATAGATATATCTATATACGAGTATAAATATATATACCAGTTGTATAATATATACTTGTCACTTTGAAAATCATTTTTAATTGTAGCATGGTGTTACTTATGGAATCCTATATTTGTCTGTCCACCTATTCGAATGATTGGCAAGTGTGCATCTTTAAAAATTAAGAAAATGTATTCTAAAATTTATGACAAAAATTTAAACACACCGAATTTTCGGTTTTGGATACATTCATTACTGGCACAGATGGACTAAATGATGACGCATATTTTTTATTTTTGGAAAAATACCAAATCGCTTTGTGTTTTTTTATTAGGGCAAACAAATAAAAAAAAAATTATTATGCTAAATTTTAACAGAAAAAAAAATTCTTTAAGCTTTTTTATGTTTCAAAAATAATGTGGAAACAACGTTTAGAAGTTGTATGCACAAAGTAAAACGATGAACCAAACAACAAAGCAATTTCCAATTTCATTGGAAAGAGATGTAAACTCTTTAGCATTGCCTCAAGCGAAAGAAGACGGATCTAAAAATACGCATGAAAGTGCGAGCGCATTCTAAATTAATCTTACCTGGGTCGACATGTCCCGAAAAGCGACTCGACGCGACGTACGAGACGAATGGCTGTATTTGGATGCAATTTTGTACACAAGTGGTTTCGGGGTTCCCGGAGTTCAAAAATGATACTTTCTTTTAATATATATGTAGTATGTGTCGTACTTTTTACATTAATGTGGCTACAAATTTGAGATTTCTGCTGTTTTGACCTAATTTCGAATTTTTTTGGTATGCTTATGGGAGTGACCATAAGAAAGAAAATCTTAAAAATTTATTGTTTCGAAATTCAGTTCAGGAGTTATGGCGTGAAGCATGAGAAAAAATTGCACTAATTGCAAATTTATTAAAAATGAACTTTTCTTAATTAAACTGAAATTTTAGCAATTTTTAATTATTTCACATCTTATGTCACATTTTAATTGACTTAATAAATTAAGTTGTAAGGTAAAATATGCATGTATATGTTTTATCCAACTTATCGAATGTTTATGTATATATATTAAAAAGCTCTAAAAATTGATAATGTATTCTAACTAAGTATACGATATGGTGTCGATAGGTAACGGTGTGACACAAAAAGGGACCCAAAACAGGTGATCATTATCGGTAAATCCCTTAAAATATATACATATATATAACTACATATATCATGATTATAGAACAGACAGTACTGAAGAGTATATTGAGTTTTTTCTTCTATTTGTAACGCCTATAAAGAGATAGGCATGACAATTCTTATATATTGTATATATAAATGATCAGCGTTGAATACTGAGTCCATATAACTGTGATTATACACGCAGTTTAAGAGTTATCAAGGAAGTAAATTTTTATTATGGACAAGATCGAACAAACAAACCACCCTTTTTTCATGGTTAAAAAATTAATAAAATTAGTTGCAGTGTAGAACCATATCAAATTCAGAATTTAACACTTTAGTAAACAAAACCTTCCACTTATAATACAAACTTTTATCACATATCACATATATACATATAACATATATGCTATATAAAACATAGTTTTGGTGTCACTAAATCGGTAAAGAGTATTTAAGCTAGTTTTTGTTTTACTTTTTAGAATTTATAGTTAATGTATTTTTATTAATGAAATTATTAGTATCACAGTTAAACCTTATTCTTATACATATATAAGACCCATACAAATCAATGTATAACTTATTTGTACTCAAAATATATAAATTTTTAAAAAATTTCCTAAATCTACCCATCCCAAATAATATGTTCTATTTATTGCTCATAGATTCATTTTTCTTCTGGCCAAGAAGCCCCGCTACCAGCTGTTTTGTGAACTTTCGCAATTCCAGCGGATCTTCATCATTAAAATCGTCCATTACCATTTGCATCTGACCCTTTAAGCCATCAGATATCGATGTCGTTATGCGGTCTCTGAATAGATTCGTAATTGGACTCAAAATGACACCACTCAACATGCCGAGTATCTTACTTTGGTCTAATTGGACATGAATATTGCTGTAAGACAAAGAAATGACAGTACATTTTCGAACAATTTACAGTTTTAGTAGAGGAAATCTTACCTGAATCTTACAATACGAAAATCGTTGAGTTTTAGTTTTAGATTAGCCACGTTTACTGCTAATTCTGCATAAATGATTGTGTCGTCTAGAGAACCAATTACTTTTCCAAATCCCTCCAGTGCCATTAGTTTTACCAAGAAGTTGTATTCGAACTAAACAAACAAACAAAAAAAAAACAAAAACAAATATTATAATATTATTAAAAAACAACTTGCATCAACCTACATATTCATGTATGTATGTATGTATGTATGTATGTATGTATGTATGTATGTATGTATGTATGTATGTATGTATGTATGTATGTATGTATGTATGTATGTATGTATGTATGTATGTATGTATGCATGTATAAAACATTTTCTTTATGTTAAAAAAAATTTTAAAACAATTTAAAATTCAAATTAACAAAACTTAGTAATGAACTTTATTTGGCTTTACCGAAATTACAATTACAATAAAATATACTTATAAGTTTTACAATAACAAATTCTCTTTTTGATTCAAGTCGAATGTGGTAAATGAAGCACATTTTTTAATGCATCTTTTAGAGGCGGACGTTGATCTTATCTACGTCACATTTCTCTCAAACGTATTTTCTGTATTTTCACTCAAACGTCAAAAACCAAATTCTAACTACATTTGCAGTATAACTATTTTAATATTTTATTTAATATACCCTACATCATGCGCACTCACTAACTTAAAAGTATATCAACGGTTATCTTGATCTTGACAGCCAGCATATCCATTATGAAGCAGACGTCCTCAAGCTGTGCCTGTATGATTATGGCTCAAGGACATCTTCTTAGTAATCTCAGTACGCTTTTCTTAGCATTCACCTAGCATCGGTCTGTTATGTCTTTGTCGATCAGCATGATCGCTCAACCATGTGCATAAGTTAGCTTATTCTAGCGTTCACTTAGCAATTAATGCATAGTGTGGGTAAGAAAACAACATTTCCACTAATGCTAAGAGTGGTTTTTCATGTAGCTTATAGTAGACTCGTTTAAATTGTTTAACCGATTTTGTTAAAAATAAATAAATGAAAATAAAAAGCTTTTTACTTTAAGCAAAATATAAAGCTGTTTTCATTGGTACCAAAAACCAATATTTTGTTGTACAAAACAAAAAAGAAAAATCAAGGTGTATGTATATAAATCGATAATAAAAAAAAAACAATTGTAGTTTATCTTTGAAAAAAAACATACAAAAAAGCATTTTTACTTTCAAAAGATTTGCCAAATGATTGTTGAAGAAGCGACGGTCGTATAGAAAGTTGCTGATTTAGTTACGTTTACTGAGGATAGTAACTAACATTTTCCGCGTCGAGGGCTAAACACTAATGCCATTACAAAATGGAAAACAAACGGCTGAATGCAAAAATTTAAAATCTTCTCTGAGCGCTGCTAAAGGTTTATAAGGAAACCTCAGTCACCACGTGATGGTAAAGCATCCTTTGACTCTATTGCATTTAAAACGACACCCACTAGCATTGACATCGTGCAATGGACGCATTGGTTCATTCGCTCGTTCGTTTCATTTGAATTTTATTGATGTAACACTCTCTAGCAAAAGCAAAAGAGCTAAAAGAACGAACTACAGTCGTGTCTGGGTACGTGAGTACTCTAAATAGTGAATTGTCGAAAACCTCAAGATAGTGAACAAAATGTAGAAAGCAATTTCAAGCAAAAAGCAACAATAAGCACAAGAAGGAATCAAAAATGGAGGAGGTTATTCCCTTAATTTGTATTAATTTCGTTGATTGCTACAAAATCAACTGTTTCTTGACCTTAGGGGTTATGTTTTTTGTCGAGTGCAAACCGATTGTGGTTCTAAAGTCACTTTGTGAACGCAAGAAGCAAACGTCTCTTCGCCAATTCTTTTAATAAGCATACATTTATACTTTCTGACTAATTTATTTTAATGATCTCTTGAATTTATATACACAAAGTGTATTTTGAGTAAATAAAACGATTTTTTGAGCAAAAATTTTAACCTTGATATAGTTAACAACCTCAATAATGTGAACAGGCCTTGCAAAATTTAGATCACTATATCCAGACACGACTGTATTTCTTTATGATCTACCAAACTTTGTTATGAACTAAAAATGTTCAATTGTTTCCATATTAATTTTATATTAATACATTTTAAAATGTTTAAATCTTACCTGTAAATTCTTGATGATTATGTTGAATCTGCTCAGAAAAGATTTTCCCTCGTATGTCATAAATGCATCTCCGTGTCGCTGAATTCCAGCAATATTGTAAACTATTCCATTGGATAAAAAAAGTCCAGCTTCGTATGTTATCAAAAGAGGATTCTATAAAAAGTATCGTTGAAATTTACAAAAATAAAAAAGTTTATCAGAAAAGCGTTTTGTTATAAAATATTAAATTTTCATAGAAAGGTATTTAAAAAATATATGAAACTTTTAAAGGAAGAATGCAGAAGCTCAATATATAAGAGGGCGTAGCTCTTATCGGATTTTAACGCCCACCGCCGTAACTCAAAAACAGTACAACCGGGAGTAACTGGAAGTTCCGGTACTATAAGCTAGTAGTTAATAAATGGAAATGTAATCAATTTCATTAAGTGAGTTTGTATAAATTTTTTAAATTAAAATACATTATTTAGAACACTTTTTCTCGTTTACTTTTGCGATATTTTCTCAAAAAAGTGAAGCGTTTTCACAAAAAATGTATCGTCGTACTCTAAATCAAAGCGAAGCAACAGCGACCGCCCTGCTTGACGCGCGTTGAAAGAGTGTGGCTCTCTCTTCACTTGCCTGTATCTCAGTTGTCAGTTGCTGTTCAAGCCAAATCGGGACATAAGCGACTTATCCACAAGAACGTTACGTTTAATTCGCTAAGTAGACATTTTTTGATGCGGTACGTTGCATCAGATTTAGATGTCGCCAACAATTCAAATTTCGAAATAACAAATTTTTAACCATTTTTATAGTTTTTATCGGAGTAACCATGTCCAAATTTTAGGCTGTTCTAACAAGAATACTTTCACACAACGCAGATAATCGAATTAACTTTGCTAAAAATTCGATATTTTAATAATAAAATCAAAGTCAACAAGTTCAAACGAAAGTTATTTAGACGAAATAATTGTTTTTTAAGCTGAAGGAACGAGCAACGGAAGCTTATAAATTGTTGGGACTTTTGAGTTAAAGTAAAATTTTATGGGTCGCATTTAAACCTACTTTTGTCGGGCATGAGCGGGAGACTATTGCTGACCACTTTGATTCCTTTTATATAACAAACCGCAGAATTGAAAACTGTTTACCTCAATTACCGCCCATTTTTCTTAATATTGCTTCTATTTTACGAGTACAATAAATTATAATTTTTTACGTACCAATGAAATACTCTCCTTCATATCGGGCAACTGCAAATAATCGATGTTCAATTTCTGTAAATGCGTTAGTACCATCGGAATAACCATGTCGACTTCTTCGTTGATGTTTGACCATCCTATTTCATCTTGTTGAAAACTGCTTCCACTGTCGTTAATGTTGTCCCTAGTTTCACTACTTGATGTAAGTTGATCTCTGCGTCTACGACTTAAAATTGGTCTTACAGGTACGGCTATACTTTCTGGTAACGTCAAATTAAAGTCAATTGGATGGATTTTTGGTCCATATGACGTTTTATTCAATAAAACTCTAGCGAATTGCATGGGCTGTAGAGGTGTTCCCTCAGAACTGAAATAAAAAAATAATATCAATTACAATTTTAAAGTGCAACCGTCCAGGTTGTAGGCATGGTCGAGTACGACACAAAACAATGAATTAAAAATTGGATTATTTAGAAAAAAATATTAAACATATATACAATCACAAAACGCAGGATATATTAAGTTTGTAAAGATCATAAAGAGATGTGGAAGTATACATAATCACCGACGATTTCTGATGTTTGTCCGTCTGTCTGCCGACTATTACAAATGAACTTGATTATTAAATAAAGCAATCAAATTAAAGTGGTTCGTGAGTTTAAAAAGTTTAATAAAATTTATTTGTATACAAAGAAAAATAAATCTTGAGCATTATGAAGCACCTTATTAGGTTATTGTGAAGAGAGATTCCTCACATAGGCCAGTCTAGGCCCATAGTGACTCGTATGAAGCACTCTAAATATATTGCGATATTTCTTTTAGAAAATTTGTATACCATTTTGCCATATATATATGGATCACCCTAATGATTTCGAAAATTAAATCAGTTTATCTCAAGCATAACAGAACATTACGTGCTAACAAGAAATTTAAACTTTTTTCAATAGTGGATCATGGGCAGTTTATAAATTTGAATCAACTAATAAACTTAAACGCCACATCCTATCAAATAGATCGATAGATAGATAGATAGATAGATAGATAGATAGATAGATAGATAGATAGATAGATAGATAGATAGATAGATAGATAGATAGATAGTTAGAAACTTTCATCATAATGAATTTCATATGAATATAAAAACAGAAAAATGTCCTGTATTCAATGAGCATATAATGTTTTTTTCTCGTCTATAGCGATATAATATTAATAAACTAAAAGTAATACTAAGAAATATTCTCTTCATCGACACAATTCAATCATTTAGATATACCAACCTTAAACGCTGTTCACTCAGAGCTGCCGACAGCAGTGAAATTATATGTAAAGCAGTTATGACTATTTTAACGCCCATTTTTATCATACAAATAAATCTTAAAAGCGATCAAGAATTTAATTGAGTGACTTTTAATCAACACAGTTCTCCACAATCTAAAGTAATTAAAACTGATGACTTCAGCGATCGATCGGCACGTATGCCTATAGATTGATACTTTTTATTCAAGATACGTTTTTTAGTAAAATAGCATTTACACTGGTTAACATTTTTTATTCACAACAAAGTTAGTATAATTCTAGGAACCACTTCAGTTATTTATTTCAAAAAAATATATCATAGTCTTTCGTAGTGCTGCTCCCTTCAATATTTAATCATCAAAATTTACCTATTGTAATTAAAACCGTGCCTGAGTTATAAATATTTTTCGCCAATATCCATATGAACAAATGACCAATTTAAACGTTTTTTCAATCTGTATAAATAATGATAAAATGATTTTGAGTACGAGTGAGTATATTAACAAATTAATTACAACGATATTGTTTGTCGGAACATTAAAACATTTGAATCAAGTCTTTAGTGGATATTATTATTTTGTAGCAATAAAGTGCTAAGTTTGTGAATTTTCAAGGTTCCAATAAACCATTTAAGGAGTCACGAAGGACAATGGTTAATGGATTGACCCGCCCTCCTACTTAAAATGTTAAATATTGCATTTGAACTGGTAGCGATAAATGAACTTTTTCTATTTAATTTATTGCAAAAAGAGTTTGACGGAATTCTTATGGAAGTTTGGATTAGTTTTTGCCCGATCAACTTAGAACTTAACCTCAGTTTAAGGAACATGTCCGCCGTTATTAAACTTTGGCTGTAATCACATCGACAAACGGAACCACAATTCTACGGTGAAGCTTTAAACACAATTATCTCTCCGAGGTTTCTAACTCAAGAGAATCGGAGTAGGTTATTTATGTTTCAGTTTAAACGAATATAATTCGTTTACCAAGTTTATTTTAGGTTTTTTTTTATTGAAGGCATGTCATCTTATAGAGGCTTACTACTAATATCCGTGTTGACTTGTGTTGTTGCTTATTTTGCTGACGCCCATTACAATTGACAGAATGTGACTATTATGAGCAAAAAAAATGTAATAACAATAAAAACTGTGATTTTCAAACACCGGGTAGCATCCAAACAACGCCATCGTATAAAGCATTTTTTATACTGATGTGAAGTAGTAGATTGGATCAAATTGTATGCGAAAATGTGTTTTTAACTGTGTACAATTGAAATGTTACATGATAAACTGTGGAAAACTTCACAAGTTTTGAATTATTTCCTAGTTATGGAAATGAGATTCAGTTGCTTGATTTTTTAACTTTTCGTATTTTTTTGTGTTCCGTGAAATATAATACAAAACAAGTTTAATTTGTCAAAGAAATTTGCACAAATTTGTAACGGTTTTAATATTGTAATAATAATAAGATTAATTTAAATTATCAGAACTTCAATAATTATAAATTTTTTTTTATTGCACCATTGATTAATATAACTGTTGTTTTTTTTTGTTTGTTTTTGTTGTGATAATTTTTAAACGGTTTTTTATTCGAACAAGGCACTTTGGAAACTTTTGAATTTGTATTTTTGTATGAAACAAATTCAACCACTTTGGAATACGTTTGTGAAACTTTGGAAATTGGCAGACACATCTACTTAGACGCGCAATTGTTAGTTCACTGAAATTGGCAACACAGCTGGCAGCCAGTGAGACTCTGCGTTGTTGTCGCGGCATTCCAGCCTTGATCTTGTTAAGCTTTTATTTGCTTTTCCTATGCGACTTTTTACTGTACGCTCATGTTTGTGTGAATGTGCTCACAATTGTGCACAATTAAGCTTAGGCTCAGTTTTCAAGATATACAGAGTGATCTACAAAATGCTTTACGTTCATGATTATCTCCTTGACATAAAATCGAAGAAGTTTCCAACTGCATAATTTGAAACAAAATCGGATAATTTGTTGAAAAAACGAATCTTGCAATTAATTTGAAAGCCTTATTACAGAGAACTAAATTAAGTAATTTTGTGATTTATATAACAAAAACATTTAAGTTCTCTTGCTTTTGTGTTCAGGGCTTTGCTTATTGATTTATCAGCGAGCTGCACGAGCTGTATAAAGACTATATATAATATTGTTCAAAAGGGTGAGAGTACATCGGCTTCGTTGGATTAGTCACATCGAGTGTATGCCAAAAGACGCAAAAGCGAATTAAGTCTATGAAGACGTGCTGCGGCCCTGCGACTACTGATTTATTAATGTAGGGGCCCAAATGATATTATCAGCAATATTTTAACTTATTTCAAAATGTTTTTCTCTTGCAAAAGTTTAAATAGTGATATATTTTACTTTTGACTCGAGATACAGAATTCTACAGAGTAGAACACATCGACTAAGATTTTGATAGAAAGAGTTTGTAATTTAAAGAAGTTATATTTAAAGTGCAAAAATTAAAAAAAAATTGTTTGTTATCATTATTTGTTTTATTAAGGGACTCAGGAAGAATGTTTGCTCCGGTCCTTAGAATTTCTCTGTGCGGACCAGGTTATAGCAGATTGTTGCTTCAATGGTCTTATAAACTAAAAACCTAAGAATTGAATTTTATCCACAGTAGATCTGCGAGCAAAGATGTTACCAAGCTTAGGTGTAAAAACAGGAACGACGTATTCATCAGCGTATTCATAGTGCCCTATCGATGTTGTTATCAAAATGACTGCCTGCTAATGATTTGCCTACGTTACGTGATCTAAGGTGATCGATGTTCGCATGGGCAACAAAAGTGAAAAGAAAATCGAAGGTGATCTCAATAAATTCAACCAAAATTCAAAATTTTTTAATTAAAAACCGTTTTACATATTTATATTATTAGTACATGAATAGAACTGCACCCTGTGATTTTGTGAAAGCAAAACATTCTCTCGTAATCTTGGATTAAAAGTGCTAAACGACAAACATCCGCAAACAAATTATTACTCGCCCATAATAAATCTAAACGATTGTTCTCTTTGAAGTGGAGAGAACAAGTCGTTTACCGCGCCTCACCCCATCAAATAATGAAAACTTTTCACAACGCGTACTCACTCACTGAAAGCTTAGGCTTTTGTCTCGCATTACGTGACGCGGTTGGGGTCGCTAAATGTCTTCATCGAAATACTTACTTGCAGTAGTAGTAAGTTGCTTTATAGGTACATATTTAATTAGTTACACTTGTAAAAATTATTATTACTTCTTTAGACATAAATTCATTAATCTTTTTATATGTTCTATTAATTACTTATATTTTCCATAATTTCCATCAAAATTTAAAAAAAAAATTATAAATTTCAATTCACCCAATAACTCAAAAATCCTTTTTACAAAAGTTTTTTGCATTGGGCCAAAGAAAAAAGTTCGAAAATTTAGATATTTTAAAACTTTTATTTATTCAATGAATTCAGAGTAAGGCGTCATTCGAAAGGTTTTCACATGATATCTTCATTGATATTTATTTTAAATTTATTCCAGCGTCGTTAGTAGCAATAAAATTAAGAACTTTTGACTCGTACTCTATAGAACAAAACATCTAACAATTTGCAACATATGGAACAATATTAAAGACCGACTTATTTATTTTTCAATAAAAGCAACTCTTTTCGACTTATATAAGTAACTAACGACTATCCTCGACTAAACAAATATAAATACGACTTTTTTCGTTCGAGATTAATTGAACAAAACTAGACTTAACAGAGTTTAATACAACTTTTCTAGTCTGTAATCGTATATAGGAAAACTTTTTTCGATATAAATGTAAATTCAACTTTTTTCGTTATAGATTTTCTTTGCTAAGGTCGACGAATTTACAATAACAATTTTGAACATTGCTTCAATTTTTACAAATTTTTGCGATTCTTGTGTTTTTAAAATTGGTAGTTTTCTTTGAATTCTTGCTTGTTTTTAAACCAAAGAAGCTTATAGATGGATATGAAAACATAAAGCTTCATCAAGCATAAGACTGCTATTAAATTGGTCAATATTTTTGTTGTTGTTTAAAAATTATAAGGCAGATCAACCCAATCTCATTTAAATGGACAATCATGTCAAATTTAACCTTTTAATTTTGAAAAATTTGAATGTTTGGTATACAATTCGAATTCAAAAGTTCGAGTGAAAACAACAAATAACCATGAAATTCCATATTATGCAACTGGTTTTTTCCTGTGCAGGTAAGTGTAGGTACAATCCAAACAATTAAAACTTCTGTTTTTAAAATAGGGTGCTGAGATCATCATTTGCACAGATTCGTCACTTAGTCTATATAATATAAGCTTATAGTACCCGGCGTTGCTCGAGGTTTTTGTTTGTTTTTTTTTTTGAATATATGTAATTACTCATATGAGTAAAATAATCAAGCGTACACACGTTATCAAGATATTATACAATACTTTTCTCAACTACAAACGATTAAAATATTTTTCAAAACTCTGCTCATTACTGAATCTACATATTTCTGGTCTTGACACAAGCACGCAACATTAGGCGTTTCATGTGGACACGCAATATTCGATAATGTTGCTAATACGAATTGCTCCTAAAATTTTAAATTCAATATTTAAGTTTGTAGGGTCACTTTCGATAACTCGACCGATCGATTTAACGCCCACCGCCAAATCTCAAAAATGTTACATTATGATTAAGAACTTAAAAGCTGACCAAAAAATCGATTGAAATTATCAAGGGCGTGACCACCATTCAATGCAGTTTGCTGCTATTGCGCACAACCCACTCTTACTCCAACAATTCTTAGAAAAACTCATTTTATATTTATTTAACATTAAAGTTTATAATTTATTATTTTAACTAGAATATTAAGAATATATGTACTGTTTAGTCCCTTTTAAATCGAACGTTAAACTGCCAAATATGAATTAACGTGTCTAATAATATCGTTCACTCTTAAGCAATAGTTAGCGGTTTCGTATCGAGTATGTATTCTTCAAAGTTTTTATTGTCCTCCAGTGCTGGGTCAAAGTTGTTTATCAATTGCGGAAGTGCTGGGTTTTCCAACATGGTGCTATGATTTCCTTCTATTACCTTGAGCAGCACTTTTCCTTGTGTTATCTTAGAAATGCAATAGTCTTCCTCAATGTCTTGCAATGATACCTCAGCCGGGCGTACTAGAGTAATTGGACACTTAAGCTCATCGATGCTGTCCAAATCAAAATCGGCCACCATGCGAACACGTCTAAACATGGCACAAATAATAGTCTCAGCATAGGACTGACTGTACTGGTCTTGCTTGGACACATATTCCATAAACTTGGCTAGTTTCTCTTGCAGTGTTTCAAGCTTCATGAAAGTCACCGCTGCTGACTCTGTGGATTCTTCCGGGAAAATAAGGTTTACAGTTGTGGAGAAAATAAGGTTATAGATATCATTATCTGAGAATGTGTTGCCTAGTTGAGCCAGTGTTAATTTTTTCAGGAAATGGGGAGCACCATCGATCAGAAGAATTTGTCCACGGTAGTCGGCTTTTTCCAACATAGCAGCCAGTTGCAAAGCAATAAATGATCCATACGAATACCCGATTATGTAAAAGGGTTCCGTTTTTTTAAGAACCGATTTAATATGCTGAAATGCGATAAATGTGTTTAAATGAATTCTTAAAATACGTTTTTGAAACTAACCTCAAAACTGGCTTCAGCAATATCTCTTACAGTTGTCAGTTCTGCAAATCGATGGAATTGCAAAACGTTTGCCATACTACTGATGTTCAAGCCAATGTTGTACCACGCTTGGCCAGTAGTGCCTTCCAGTCCGGGAATAATAATATTTGGAGGTAAATTTTGCTTCGAGGAATCAGCGGCGGTTTTTAGTGAAATAAGTATGTCATTGCAGCGTGACTCATCGCCGAGATTGCGCAACAACATATCCATACCGATCATTTTACCTTCTGATGCAAATATCATTTTAACGCCCTCAGTGTTATCACGATTCCGAGCATCAGCAAACTCCTGAAGTTTTTGAAAGGTAAGAGCACGCAGTTCCTGAGGCGGTAAGATCAACTCGAAATCTCTTTCCAAAGTTTGCTTGATTTCCACAGCCATAAGAGAATCCATGCCCATTTCTGAAAGCGATGAGCCAAGCGATACTGTTTTTAAATCGCGAATACCCATGATATTCATTACAGCTTCGATAATATTTTCGTTGCCAGAACGCCCAACTCGCTTCTCTGCGACAACCATACACGACACAAGAGGATCGGGGACGGAAAGTAAAATATCCAACTCTTGTAAGCATGATGAAATTCGTTGTTGTAAAGTTCCACCAATTTCCATGTCTATTTTATCTTCAGCCAAATCCGCAACCAATCCTACCTCTCCAACTGCACCCCACTGTATGGCCTTGCCGGGAAAACCATTTTCAACTCGATCTTCAATTATGCGTTCCATAACTGAATTAGTCATACCATAATTTGATTGACCAGCGTTGCCGCGACCGCATGAAACGCTCGAAAAAACAATAAAGTGTTCCAGCTTCGGACATTTTGTGCGAGAAAGTTCATCTAAGTATTTTGTGGCAACTGCCTTAGGACCAAAGCTTTCCAAAAACTTCTCTTTGGTCTGATTTTCAAAAATTCCATCGCGCAACACAACGGCCAAATTAAAGATACCTCCAATAGGTCCCAGTCTGTTAGCTTCTTCCAATAAGATGTTACATCCCTCTAGCGTAGTAATATCAGCTGTGCTTACAACAACGTTGCAGCCATAAGTCTTCCATAGTCTGAAAATTGAAATTATTTTAATAATCTATTACAAATGCACGTCACAAGAAATTCATACTTCATTCTATAAGATTGGTAATGATTGCTAATGCCGCGACTAGAGCTGAGAACTAGTTTTCTTGCTCCGCGCATTACTATCCAGTCAGCTAATTCCAAACCAAACCCACCAAGTCCACCGGGAATGACGTACGTTAGGCTAGGTTTAAAATAAACCTGTTTAATTACCCGTACTGGCATGGTTTGTACCGATTCTTCGCTATCGCGAATTTGAATCAGACACTTTCCCATATGCTTGCCACCAATCAGATGACGAAAAGCTTGTTCAATATCAGGTGCAGGGAAAACGGTTGCAGGTATCGGTTGAACAATCCCTTTGGCTATATCAACATCAACCAAATCTTTAAGTCGCTAAAATGTTTTTGAAGAATACAAATATTTATCAAATATCTGTTTAATTTGTTTAGTTTGCAAGTACTAACGTATATTTCATCATCTTCAGCAGTCACAAGTCTATCAGCAAGCACAGCATGGAAAGTAATTTCCTTTAGGAAGAAACTCATGCCAAGTTTGGTATCGTTAGCCATGTCAAATTTACCAATTTCAAGAAAATGTCCGCACACAGCTAAACAACGTATTGATGCGATTAGTTTGTCCTCCGACAATGAGTTGAGAACAAAATCAACGCCTCGGCCATTTGTCTCCCGTTGCACCATTACTTCAAAGGTGGTATCACGAGAGTTTCCGATATGTGATTCTAATATTAATATAAAACAAATTAATTAAATCTGATCTGATGTGAAGTTTCGAAAATTGCGTACCTTTTAATTGTGGAAACGTATCCAGAAGGAATTGTTTTTTTTGTGGCGTACTACATGTTGTAAATACCTCCAGGTTGTATGCCAGTGCAACACGTATGGCGGCAAGTCCGACTCCACCTGTTCCAGCGTGAATAAGTATGCTCTTTCCTTTCCGAATGTCACTGCACATAAAAAAGGCATAATAAACAGTAATGTATACGACAGGTACCGTTGCAGCTTCTTTCAAGGTCCAATGTTTAGGAACCTCCCATGTAAGCCTGGAAGGTTTATCCACAAAAGAGCCAACTCCACCTCGCATTATCATACTCATAATACGTTGGTTCGTCTTTAAATTTATTCCAGAGTATTCAAAACCTAATACACATTGCTGTTCCATTCTATTCGTTCCGCCTAATTCAATGCCCAAACGACCGGTTGCCAACATAACATCTCTGAAGTTTAAAGACGCATACGCTATTTTTACGCAACAGTCCTCTGAATTAAGAGGTCCTTCAAGCCAGTTCAATGACGACAAGTCGCCTCGCTGAAGGACATTTCCGTATATATGACCACTTCTTGCAATTGATTTTTCCACAATTGGCAATTGCAAATGTTTATATGATCCCCATTGACCCTAAAATAAAAAATAAAAAAAACGAAAAACGAAAAAAAGGGTGAAATATTGAAAAGTTGTTGTGTTCGTGTTGTTGTTCTTACATTACGGTATACGTTAAAAGCAAGGCCAAAAGCATTTTGATTTGCATAGAACGGATCGGATAGGTTAAAAGCCGGAGCGCTTTTGTCATCAATGTAGAAGCACGTTATTAGATTTCCATCAGGTTCTTTACGTAAACAATTAACCAATCCAATAATACCGCTTAAAGGTTCATTAAATGCATAAACCGTAGTGGGACTCTTATTCGAGATAGCCGTCTTAACTTGCGTTATCCATTCGAGCTCTTTATCGGTATCTGTAATGTGTACTACAACAGGCTCTAAGATTGGTTTAATGGATATTTGCTGTAAAAGTAAAATAACTTCCTCGTTGTTATCAAGTGGAAGAACCGCAATCATGTTAAAGTTCTCCGGAAGTTTCAAGTTGTTTAAATTCGAAATCGATCTCTCTCTGACAATGAGATATCCATTCTCAGCTAAACATTTTCGTGATACTGATGTCGCACTTTCGTTGATTTCTCCACATAGACCACCAATAATAATGAAAGTGCAATTCGATTGTGTCATCAATTTTCCGTTTTCTATATGAACACCAGGGATGTTATCAATCTTTTGTGTTGTTAAAAACATATAATCGCCAGTTATTACAGGTAAATCTTCAACTGCTTCTTGGAAGTGTGTAATGATTGGTTCTCGTCCATCTACATCTACTTCTACAATTTTCATTTTTAACGCAGGAGTGTTCTCCAGCGCTAATTGTACACAAACACGTATAGCATTGGAAACGCTGAGATTCGGCGAAGGAAACTGTGGAAGAAATTGGTAATTTTCTAAAACTGGAATTCCTGGTGGTTTTCGTCTTTGCACTGGACTGGCTTGAAGTCCAACTAATTCGATACCGCCTGCTATAACTCGATTATTTTTATGGTCGACATAAACATCAAATACGCGATTTTCGGGATCCATTTTTGTCATAAGATCGAAATGGTGACTTCCATAAATACTTAGTTTACGAATTTTTGTCGGTAATAGAAGTGAACGTGAATCCGTTCCTAAAATATGAATTTGCAACATTGCATCCATGAATGTAACCCAGTTATATTTCCATTCCACTTTTCCATATAGTCCGTCTTCACGAGCCGCTGTTACACCTCGGAATGCACCAGAATAATGATATCCACGTAATTTAAGCTCCTTGTAAAAATCTTTCTTTGACAATATTGAATAGTTTGGCTCTTCCCTAAAATCAAAAACTTGCGGCTTTACAGGATTCTCGATTTCAGTAATACGACCTGTGACTACTAAACTTCCCGATTCTGTGATCTAAAGAAGACAGGAAAATTAAAAAAACGATATGATAATTTGTGTATAACATAGTTTATATATTTATACTTACTTCGAAGATTCCTGTACCGTAATGAATCATTACATTTAATTCAACACTGCCGTTCACTGACATATTTGTTGCCCTTAGAAATCTAACATCTTCGAATTCTACCGGAACATCCATGTAACTAGGTCCATGGTACATCAGTGAAAAAGTTTCCCACACATACTGCAAGTAGCAAGTTGCAGGAATTAAGATTTTTCCATCGATAACGTGCCCATTCATGAACTCTTCATCATCGCTGGCTAATTCGACCTTAAAAACTCGCTCTCCGCTCGATTTTGTTTTCATGTTTTCGTATTTGGTCACAAACCAATCTTCGCTATGATCCCATCGTACCAACGAACTAATACCAGGAGTACCACGTGGAACTGGAAACTCAACTTTTGGGTACATATTTTCAACTGGGAATGCAACGCCATTGTTGAAGAGCCTGAAACAATAACATTCTATGAGTAAGGAATTATTGTTAAAAAGTTTATATTCTACTTACTTTCCCAAAGCGCCCAAATAAAATAAAGCATTGTTTTTGTTTGCTCGTTGAGTCAATGGAATATGAACGCCTCCAGTCATGGATCTTTTCAAGATTGCTTGTAGTAAGCCATGCGGAGCTATTTCTATGGTTAAAGCATTGTTGGGCAAGAGAGCAAACGTTTCTTCAAATAAAACACTGCTAAGAAGGTTGTTTGCATGGTATTCTGCGGAGCAAAGATTGCGGCCTGGCTGTTCCCAATCACTCTTTGGAACACTCGAACTCAGCCATTTAGCACTTCTTGGCTTTGGGTTTGGTATGGTGGCCTGTAAATACTTCAACAGCTGTGGACCCATGTGAGCTATATACCTCGAGTGATAAGCAATGTTAGAGGATGGAACTTCTTTAGCGAAAATATTGTTAGTCTTTAATTGAGCAACAAACTTGGAAACTTCATCTGCTGGTCCCGAGATTGTACACGATTCAGAACTATTGTGACATGCAACTTCAATTGCTTCGGGTAACATTGGCAATATTTTTTTATAACCAAGGCCGACAGCTGCCATCGAGCCTTTAATTTTTTCAATTTCTAAGCTCACTTTCCCGCGATAGTAAGAGGCAAGAATCATTTGTTCAGCTGAAAATCCTCCGTCAGCATATCCACATCCCAATTCACCTACCGAGTGTCCGATTATATAATCTGGTTCAAGATTTAGCTCGCGCAACATATCAACTAAGCCAATTTGAATAGCAGCAATACCGACGAAACAGTGCAAAATGTTGTCAAAAGTAGTGGGATCCTCAGATGTTATGATATTGATTAGGTCAAGTCCTTTCGTTGACAAAACTGCGTGACACAACTCAATGGACTGACGGAATTTCGGAAGAAGCATGAGCGATGTACCCATTTTGGTCCACTGTGATCCCATTCCACTGAAGACCCAAACAATTGGACGATTTATGCCTGAAAAATGTTGAACATCTCTTACAAGAGCTTTTGCTGGCTCATTGCCATTTTTACTAAATATGCTGTATCCTCGGAAGACCATCCCGGGTACGTCTTCTTTTTGAATATTTTGAAGCAGTGCAATATAATTGGCATCTAAGGGTTTTTTCAAAACGGAATCGAAAACAACGTT
The DNA here is from genome assembly GCA_949127995.1 of Suillia variegata. NCBI lineage: Eukaryota > Metazoa > Arthropoda > Insecta > Diptera > Heleomyzidae > Suillia > Suillia variegata. Next base: position 22,342,190 of record OX421843.1, read on the forward strand.
AACAGATTCTTCAGTTCTACCAGCCCAAGTTATTAATCTAGGTATATCGTCATCTGGCATTCCATCATTGATCATTGGTTTTTCGTAACCTTTCAGCAATGCATGCGCATTAGCTCCACCAAATCCAAATGAGTTCACTCCGATATATGGCTTGTGCAGTTCTTCCAAATCCTTAACAACAATCAGACGACCTTCGGCCAGGGCAGCAATTTCTGCTTTAATTTCTTCAAAATTAAGATTCGGTGCGATTTTGCGATGTTCAAGCGCAAAGCAGGCTTTCACCAGCGAGCATATGCCTGAAGCGGCCTCCGAGTGGCCTACATTTGATTTGACTGAACCAACAAGCAGTGGTGTTTGGCGCTGACTGCACAAAACATTATCGATAGCACGACACTCCTCTGGATCACCCACCACAGTGCCGGTGCTATGTGCTTCCAAATAACCCAAGTCTTCGGGAGTTATGTCAACTTCTTGGTAGAAGTCATTTAGAAGCTGTTCCTGCAGCTTACCTGAGGGATAAGTAATGCCCTCCGGTTTATATCCATCGCAGTTTGTTTTCGAGTATACAACGGTCGCATAAACACGTTTAGCGTCACGCTTACGCTGCAAAAATAAACAATTAACCGCTTCTGAGCGCGTATATCCACATGCGTCCTTATCAAACGGCCTGCAAAAACCATTTGCTGCCAACACTCCAAGCCTAAAAAAATATTATAATACCGTAAAAATAAAACTTTGTGAAATCACTCATTTGTTGCAATATAAATAAATTATTAAATTTATACAAAATTTCATTCATGGTTTCAACTGTTAAAAATTTGGACAGATTGGTGAATTTTTAATGCAGATGAATTTTTTCATACGTTCTTCATTGGTAGTACTTGGAGCGTTTAACTTACCGGGCAAACTGAAGCGTTACGAATGGATGCAATAACAAATTTGCACCCCCGATAATAGCTGCATCGATTTCTCCATTTCGCATTGCACTAAAAGCGTTGTCCAAGGCATACATAGAGCTGGAACAAGCAGTATCGAGTAAAAAGGAAGGACCCTGCAAGCCCAGGGAATATGAAATTCGATTGGCTTGCATGGCTCGACTGCAGCCGGTAATACCGAAACCGCCTGATGAAACTTTTTCGTAAAACCATGTCTTCTCAGATTCCGAAATGCAAGAGCCCACATAGACGCCAGTTTTTGTGCCACGCAAGCTTTTCGGATTTATGCCGGCGTCAATGATTGCCTCATATGCCGTTTCTATTAACATACGTGTCTGCGGATCCATTGTGTGAGCTTGTTTAAAGTGGACACCAAAAAAAGTGGCGTCAAATTTTTCCAATTCGTAGATTTTTCCAGCCCGTTTTGGAATTTCGGGATTGAAGTGACGCCATCGTCGTTCATCGTCATCTACCATGTCCACCTTAATGTGAAATAATTTTTGAAGTAAGTAAAAACTAGCAAGTAAATTAGCTTCGTCTTTGCTAAAGCTTAAATAACCTTCACCATTACTAAAATATTTAATACTGAATTTGAACCTGTTATCTAAACTTCAACTATTTGTATTATAATTGTAAGAAAGTGTGATAGGTAGGCCAAATATATATATAGTAGTTACCCGGCGATGCTCGGTTTTTTAATTTTTTAAATAATTTTAAATTTTCTAATAGTTTAAAGTCAAAAAGTTAATGAACTGCCCATTTTTGCCCAATTTTTCTACAATTCAAATGGCCAGATATGAGCATACATCGGAATATTTTACAGAATATTGATAACAGCAGAGCTAATCATATCGTATTATATAATTTGATTTAATACGTTAACATATCTGAAATTTTTTTTGCAATTTGATCTTGTTAGATTAAATCTAAATCTGGTATCAAATCTGATTATAATTGGTCATCAGACAAATTGATCACGTAATAGTTTATTTTAATGGGAATGGTCAATAATTTTTTTAAACGAACAAGGTTTGGTTAATTGTGTACTTTATATTGAAAATGCCTCTAACGATTTTAATAAAATTTCCCAGCTTGGTTTTATTAGTTACAAAATAAAATACACTTGAACTCTAGGAAAACTGACAAAATGGTCGAAAACTTTTTATTCTCATAAAATAAAAAGAAATAAATTGATCATAAACTAGAAGTAAAGCTTTACCCAATTTATAAGTTCTTGGGGGAATCTCCTTCATTGGAATTTCGTCCTTTAGAACTTTTTTATGCAAATCGGTTCTATTGACACTAAAAACTAACGAAAACTTTATGCTCTTCAAAAATTATTTCCAAAGGAATTTTTCCAGAATCTAATCGTGTTCTCCAAAACTTTTAAATGGATATCGGTTTTATTGGCTCTACATAACATAACAAAACCAATATGCTCCGGGGTTTGTGAAGAAGGTATAAGTGTTATTCAGAACATTTTTTTTAAGTTAGTTAAAAATGTTGAAGCAATAAAACTCAAATTGAATTTGAAATTTTTTTTTCTAAAATCCGTTATTTCTGTAATAGAAAAAAGTAAGTAGCTCACATTTTGACTTCTTGTGGTGATGAAATAAATGGCGAATCATTTCGGTACTTGGCAATTGTGTACTCATATATATATAGTATCAGAGAAGGATATTTGGTAAAAATTCACAAAGAAAGAAATTTCACAACGTTTCAACAAACCGGTTAAACAAAATAGATTTTTAATCCTTTTGAATTTCTTTCAAAATTCACTAAAAAACTATAATAATTTGTAAATGAAAAAGGTCCTTTATCACTTGAACTGATAACGATGTATTATATTAAATTTTATTAGAAAAATATTTATTAATAATTTGATAAAAAAATTTTGTAATTTTATAACTAAAGCTGGAGATATATTCATTTAGGTAAAACACTTTTCTCCAAAACGATTAATATTGTTATTGCGTAATATCTCAAAAATTATTTTATTCTAACATTATTTTCGGAATTAATGGGCAATTTGTCATGGGCGGATTGGCTCCATCTAATCTAATCAGTTCGTCTAGGCCAAACGAGCAACCAGTGTACAAAAGTTCAGCGCAATATCTCTAACGGTTCTCACTATCGTGTTAACAAAAATTCTGGCAGACGGACAAATGGACAGACGGACTGACATAGATCTATTTAGTTAAATCAAAACCCGGAAATCGCCGGATACTACAAACTAGTATTATATAATTTGTAAGGTGCAATAATCAATATTTTCACACAAATTTTCATGGCGTTTGGGGAAAAATTTGAAAGTTTTATGCGCCAAAATCTAAACAGCTAAAATCGGTTTTGATTATCATTATTCACACTTTTTTGGAGAAAAATAATAAGAAATATAATTAGATAAGAAAAGATAAGTCTGTTCCTTAGTAAATAACTTAATTGCATCACAAAATGGTTGAGGAATTCCTATTAAACCTACTTTATTAGGACCTTTACGAAGCTGAATATAACCCAAAACTTTACGCTCTAGTAAAGTTAAAAAAGCAACTCTTACTAATACACAAATAATTAATAACAAACCCCCTACTAAAGATATAATTAATTCTAATAAAAACAAGTTCTATTTGTGAATTAACTCACATAAATAAATTCTAAATTTATTGCACTAATCTGCCAAAATAGAAAAATAGTTTTTCCTACCTCGAATAATAACCAATATGATTTTTTACAGGAAGATATAAAATTTATAAACTTTTAAGTATCGATCTTTACATAACGAATTCCAATAAAAAAAATACACATAGTTTTTAAAAAAGAAATCCTAAAAATAAACCGAAATAGAAGAATTCCTGAAATTATTAAAATAATTCGATAAAAAAACCGACTGCTAATTCTTCTGCGGATTATAAGTTCTGGGGGACTAATAACTAAAACGTGAGAGTAAGGTACAAAACTGAAAGTGATATTGAAAAGCTTTAATATTACAAACGTGATAAGTTGCAAACCTCTAGAGATTGAGACAAATTTGTATTTAAAAATTTAAAATTTTCAGAAAAATGTTTTACTTTTGCCCAGTTTTAAAGTATTAGATAAATGTTTTAACTTAGTATCTTACCAAAAAATTAAGGATGAAACCAAAAATCAGACAAAGGACCCTTATATATATATATTTCACTCTTCACTTTACCATAAATAAAAAACCGATCGGGATTCAATATAAAAAATCGAATTTTTGAATAGTTAGTATTTAGTACAATTAAATTACTTTTGAAAATTTTAAATTTTGCAGGAAAGGGTTATACAGACGATCGATAGTAATATCTTTAACTTATATTTAAAAAACAGTTCTTGGAGTCATATAAATTGAACTAGAAGATATCTTCTTTAAATCTCAAAGACTTTATAACGTCTTAACTTCATGATTGTCGAACAAAGCGAATAAAAACCACTGTTATGTAGCATTATTAACAAATTTGATTACTGTAGTAATTTCAAAACAGATATTAAAAACCTTCATTTACTGTCACAATTATAATGGAATTAGTCATAATATTTGTTTTTAATTTCAGCGCTTAATTCTGGTCTGAATTTTTCATAGAAATGACTTTTCACCGCTGAATTTTCATACAGCTTTAAGCACTTCATTGACGCACTTGGTGGATAATTTTATGAAAATTTAAGACCTGATTATAGAGATTTCTGTTGGTTCACAAATTCTTAGACACACCTTGTTGTAAAGATTGTATTCGTATTCCGCGATGTTATGCGAATTCGGAAATTTGCCAGCCATGCCCGATATAACGATTTCATCGCCATCGGATTCCGCAAATACTCGGGATAATTTCTTATCGTTTTTCGGCGATACTTTCGGCACATGCGTCATTTCACACAATTGTATTTTAACACTTTGATGGATTTGGTTTTTGTTAATATCCTTTTGTTTGTTTTTTTTTTATAATTTATTATTTTATTATTTTTATTTTTTGTTGTTGCAAATAACCACCGACCACTGAGTTTAACGAATCGAAGCGGATGTGAATGAATTGCGAAGCAAACAGCAATTGGTTTCAAAATTTAAACTTCGGCTATTTTTATAATATGGGCTGGAGTGATTAAAAATTCAAGCAAAAGTAAAATTAAATTGAATATCGAAAGCACCCTGACACACACGCTCACGATGATCGTTTCCAACTCAAACAGTCCAAATCGACTTATGGCAGTTCAACAATTTATTCTTTATATATTTAATACTTGAAGACATTCGAAACAAAATTATTTTTTGATTCTAACTTGAAATACGTTAATTTTATGTGTTTAATAACAAAAAATACAATAAATGTTAAAATATAAATAAAAATATCCATCAATTGTTTCTCTTCAAATAAACTCAATATTTCAAAATATTGTTTGCAATTTGTCAACTTATTTCTTAAAGTCTTTGAAAAGCAAGTTAAATATTTCATACATATACAATATAAAAATAAATTCATTAAATTTCACTTATGTCTAGGCAGAATATGTAAGACTTTTAAGAAATGAAATTTTTTGACTTGGACTGTTTAAGTTCAGAACTATTAACATTAGACACACCCATACAAATGCAGAGGAAAGGTTCAATGAGGCACAAAATATTTAAAGAATAAATTAGCTACTTTCGTTGTGAGATCGAAAGCATACTTAGTAGGTTCGTTGGGCAATAAACAGTTTACTTGTTATTCCAAAATTTGAATATTTCGTTTAAATAAAATCAAACTTTCACAGGAAAGGCTTTTCAAAAGTAATTTAAAGGCAGACGAATACGTGAGTATGCACGAGTATGTGTGCATGAGTATTATAATGGTATAATACAAATAAGATGACATCGAAAAGGTGGTAACTACCTACAACTGGCAGTAATTTTCTAAATTTTTACAAAATACTCAAAATGTCAATAATATGCAAAACTCACACTTAAACGATCGCCTGAGAACTGCATATGGAATACGCTAATGTTATTGAACTCGAACTTGAATAATGTCTTCAATTCACGAACTGCTCAAAACCTTATGTATGTGCATGCACTAAAGCAAATTTTAACCCTCTACCTGCCAAACTGATTTTTTCTGAAACAAGTAAACCTTGATAATCCGTTGTCAGATGGGTGTCATTAACTTAATGGATGATCATATTAATCGTTATCTGATAGAATGAGGACAAGAAAATTGCCCAATCGAATTTCTGGCGCACTCATCCTTAATAATATTATAAAGGAAAGTGTATTTCATTCTTCCTTTTTCCTTCCTTTCTTTAATTCTATTTCTTTTTTCATTTGTTTCTTTTTATGCTTATACGGCTAAACCGATAAATGATAATTTCACTAATTTTATTCCCAAAAATTTATAATTTGGTATTTGAATCGACAACTCCACCAAAAGTGGGCGTAGTTGTAATTTAAAACATGAAGCTCTATGATGATTAAATTTGATATGGAGATTTATGGTGACCATATTTACTACCTTACAAAAAGTGGGCGTGGTTGAATTCTATTTAAAAAAAACCTGCTATCGCCGGTTACTTTAAGCTAGATTTTATATTTTTATTTATTAATTTTTATTATCTTATATTTGCTTCAAACCTTTTTAAGTCAGCAAGAATAAGATTTAAAAGAGAAACTGGTCGCTCATATTCATTGCCCCAAAATAATAATTGGCGCATTAGAGGGTTAATTTACACTAATGGTATTCTTCCCAAGATCATTTCAAATACAACAACAGAAGTAATAGTTTTGTTCAATAAACCACGAGATGCAAATCAAATATATCAAAAATTCTATGCCTATAAATATCAGAACAACAATGACAATTAAAACAACAAAGCAAACAATTTTTCATGCTTAAATTATACGTCATATGAATTACAAACTAATCAATTATGTGAAAATTCATACAAAATCAAGTATAAATTTACAACAATTTAAGCAAAAAAATTATTCGCTCCACAATTCGAAAATTATTGTTGAACATTTCGAAATAAATATCACGGATTTTTAAATAAAACTAACATCAAGACAAGAGCCAATGAATAATTTTATTAGGGACAATTTGTTCCTTATCTGTTACGACAAATAAAAATAATAAGTTTACAACAAATCGGAAATGAAAAAATCATCACACCTACTGACAATATGACACACACACACACACACATATTCAAAACGACGCGTTGACCAAATAATAATAACAAAAGCAGACCAAGGAAAAATAATCGATTGTATAAGTAATGCTCAAGAGAAGGAACATTCTCCGGGTTCCCAGAATTTCAATTTATATTTCACTTTTCTAGATATTTTAGAAGCCATGCATGTATGAAAATACAATTGGCTAAAATCATGTGCTGCAATTCCAAAAATTTTAGCATAAATTTTTTTGTAAAAAAAAAATAAAAAATTTTAACTTGCGAAATTTCTTTGAGAAAATAAGTAAAAATTTTCAGACTTCTTCTTTAATGGGTTTTTGGATGCGACTTTTGCATATGATCTGAAATTCATAGACTGAATCCTAAAAGAATTAAGCTTTGTTTTTCATCTTCCCTTCGGCAAGAGCAAGCACGCACCGAAAGGCATTTTCCGTTTGTTTTTCCATTTATAATGCCAATAAGGAGGCGTGGCAAAGTTCACAATATATTTTGTATACATAAATCATCAGCAACGATATCCAAGGTGATTTAACGATGTCCGTCCGTATGACACTGCGATTATGTTACAGACGTAGTTTTAGCGATTTATAAATACATACATATATACGTGAGCAATTATTATTACCAGTTTTTTTTCAAATTGACAGCGGAACTCCCCGGTAATCCCCGTTGTGGCAATTCTGAGTTACGGCGTTAGGCGTTAAATTGTTCCAATTTCGCCCACTTTTGGTGAAATTATCGACAGTAAACAAACAAACTCAGAAACAATTTTTCAAATTTTTAGGAGCAAAATTAGCAATGTAACTAAACAAATTGTAGGCGTAATAAGTGGGCGTGAGAGATTTTGTATATCCAGTTATTCTTCCCGATGCATCCCGTTACATGTTTTCTTGTTACGCGCACAATTTTTTTCAATTGAGTGAAAATATACGATTAAATTGCAATTTTGCTCCTAAAAATTTGAGATTTTTTCCGGAGTTTGTATAGTAATTGCCGATAATTTCACCGCTGTAACTTAGAATCGCTACAACGGTGAGTCGCGGGAAGTTCCGCTGATTTGTATAAAAATATCTTAGGTTCTAGGAAAATCACAGAAGACGAAATTACTCCAAGAGAAAAAAAGAAATCTTTAGTTCCAGCGTATGACCAACCAACCAAATGCAAACAACCGGATCAAAAACTGACTTATTGTTTTTATTTTATTTCAGAGTAATCTCTGACCATGCCCACTTATTCGACCACTTAGTCAGTTTTTCAAGGATGTCTCAATTTTTCTGTTTTTTACATCCAATTCGGTTACACTTTTTTTGTTAATTTCAATTATTTATCTCTACGGATTTTGGCTTGCCAATTTTGAAGTTGTTTTCTATAACTTCTTTTTTTTATTAATGGACAACATTTACAGCTTTCGTAAAAATTGGAGACTAGAAGCTCACATAAGAAATTTCAGATCGATACAACGAATGTAATCGCTCGGGCAGAATTTTTTAAATTTACACTAAAACTAAACAAAGGCTAAGAATTAATACAATTTCATGCAACTAATTTATTAATTACAACACATAAATAACATAAATGAAAATTTAATTTTTGAATACATTTTAAAACTTCATCGCTGATTTGCATAACAAGACTGCCAATTTGTACATAAAATTTAAATTCCGTAGTCAATCTCAAAATTACCCTGACATTTGTGTTTTATATATGTATACTAGCGAATGCCCGGCATGCGAATATTTTAACTTAGTTTTACAAATTGGGGGTGTAATAGGTGGGTGTGGCAAAATTTTCTTTGCTCTAAACCTAAGTTGGCGTGAGCACAACAACTCTCTAAAATTTCATCACAATCGGATGAATGGTTTAGACGCCCATTTGGCACAAAAAAAGAAAGAAAGATAGATAGATAGATAGATAGATAGAAAGAAAGAAAGAAAGAAAGAAAGAAAGAAAGAAAGAAAGAAAGAAAGAAAGAAAGAAAGAAAGAAAGAAAGATAGAAGAATTCATTTTTATATATATAGATTATCATAGCTATCACGTCTCCTTATGGGCGAAACTAGTGAAAGAATCAACTCAGTACACCCTTCTGTACAAACTTGCGCATGCAGAAGAGTATAACAATATTCAGTTAATGCTCTGCAAACATTTACTTTATTAATATGTTCTTTAAGTATGACGGTACTATTTTAAATGACCGCCACAGTGGTCAAAAAACGTTGGTCGCACAGCTATTTAAACACAGATGGCGTTGTCGAAATTTTTGAAAAGTAACGAGTAACTATGCTTTTGTATTTATCGAATTCACCAACCAGAGACAAAAGGTGAAAAGCGTGATATTGTTTTTTTTTTTAAATTAAGGGCTATTCTTTTAAACGCGCGAATAGCGAAACTTTGCAAGTGCGTTTCTGAAACTCTTCTCGATCGTATTTTTTACATTTTAGTAAATTTTACGTCACTACTACGTCACACTCACTAGTTCTGTTTCTATAAAAATGAAGTCAATTAATTTCGATTCTATAAACAAAAATACAGAACTGAATTAAATTTATGTGCAATATATATGTGCAATATATGTACATATAAATAGCTAATGTTTGTCGTTTTTCTGTTATAAAAATTCACTTACCGCTCAGATGCACATCCACATAAATATTTTAAAATTTGTTTCGATTCCATTCATTCTCTGTCGATTTTTGTTTCATTCAATCACAGACTTTATTTTATTCAATTTGTATTTATAGAAAAATACATTTTTAACATATCCAATAGTGCGGAACAAAACAGTGTGACGTCACGACAATTGAAAGTTGAATGCTGTGAACATTTAATAGTTCGTTAAAAAAAATATTAAATTTGTACATCAAACAACTTTCGGGGAAGCTTTAAGGTTACTTTTACAGGCTTCACTTTCAAACAAGGACCGTAACCATTACGACGGTTATCAATAAAAGTCACTTGACAATTCATATTTTCGTCCGTTTTATTTTATTCGACTGAAATAAACGGCCTTTACGAAATTTAAAGCGGCATCGATTTATACATTGTTTCTTATTTTTATTATTTATTTCACAACTTTTGATTATATGATTATAGTCACTTGCACAACAAAAAATAACTATAAAATTTTTAATAAAGCTTTTGTTTTACCTAATGTGAAAAATTGCAAAAATTTTACTTCGTCTTTTCTTTGGCTTTGTTATATTTTGTTAAAAATCTTAAATTTGTGCTTTATTAAACACAAAATAAATCAGTTTGAGAATATTTATAATATGGACATTTTCATATGCGGATATGTTTCTTTTCGTCGTTGGTAGGGGAGATCTTCAAAAGACACCGACTAGTCCATATCAAGTCGGTATACACGATTCATTCTAATCACTGAGCATCCAAAAAGCTGGCTACTAGCGAATCAAAACGCTTACGTACTAAACCTAACTTTCTTGCATATTGGAGCTTAGTTTGGTGTTGAGCTTGACCATCATAATCGAAGCTAAATTTTCTTCTGACAGATTGTACCTTAAGTCGCTAAGAATCAGCTTCAATGCGGAGAATGATCTCTCAACGCTTACTTGAGTAGTCGGTACCGCATGCACAGTCAGAGCTAGCTTTTTTAGCCATGGAAGGGCATACCTTTGCTCTACCAGTACAGCATGAGGTCAGCGTCAACATCTAATTGCTTTTCGCATATCTTCGCTATTTTCTTCCTCATCTTCGTCGTCTGATGAAGGCTGTAATAATAACATTTGCTGAATGCCACTCCTCAGCACGGATGAAGTGATGTGTGTAGATTCCTCGTCAATTGCTAAAACATTTTCTTAAGCACGTTGTGAAGTAGATGGCTGGTCTTCTTCAACTCTTCATCTCTAAAAGCCGTTTTAGCATACAGAACGTAGAACTCCAACGAGTAGGTACGTCTATTTAAGCTTTTGGGTAGTTAAAGTGACTCATTTCATAACTATAAGGAAGAAAAAGAAATTTTTACACAATGTGTTATGAAATATTTACTACAATAGTTAGTTACTAAAACGTACATACGAATATTTAAAGACAAAGATGTCGCATCAAAATCTTTAAAACCATTTTCAGACAGATGTACATACGATGAATTATCGGTATTTAACTCTTTTGTAGTAACATAGAACTACTAACCAAAAAGGGGCGTTATTCGATATGAACAACGCCTACTTATAATAAAAGAAGCACTGTTTTAGTGTCACTAAAATGGCGTAGGGTATATGAACTTCGACATAGCCGAAAATAATTCTCTTATTAGTTTTTTTAAGTTGCATTGCAACGCAATAATAGGATATGCGACATATTTGTTTCCAGTTCTTCGATTTCTTCTTCCTCATCCTCTTCATCTTCCACATTGATTGAGGCGGACAAAAGCTCCACCGCTTTTACCATGTTTCGACCGTTATCTGTTGTAACTGAATAAACTGGGTTCCTTTTAATTTCAAAACTAAGAAGCACATTTTCAGCTTCTTGTTTTAAGTTTTCAGCAGCGTCTTTTCGTTTAAGCTCTATCATTGCCAACGTACAAATGCTAATTTTGTCCTTTTTAATCATTTGAACATTTATACCTAGCATAGATCCATCATTTCGTGTAGCTATGTATGTCCATTTTCAACGAGATAACCTTTCCGCGAAAGTTTTCAATCAATTCAATTTTCAAATCCTAGGTCCATCACATTTCTGGATGTAACTTTTGGTATTGAAAGTCCTTTAAATATTTTTTTGGTCAAGATAGGGAATCGAAAACTGACAATGGTTGCAAATCAGCTGTTACCATTCCTACACACGTCGTCTTTTGAAAATTCCACTGAAAAGTTCACTTTTTATCACATTCGGATGCGTTAATATTCTCAAGGCGCATTTTTAGTTTCAATGATAAATTCCACAGAGCAGCTGAACAACTTTTATGTTCGAAAAGAACCAAACCCAAATCGTTTTCACAAAAAATTTTTCAATCGGAATTGGTTTTCAATTTCGATAAAATGCGATTCCAACTTGATTCCACAACAACTCTGATTATATAATATTCTAAGTTTAAAAGTCATTCTTATTTGTGTGTCCATACAATATTAGTGATATTCAGCAATTTAACCGTTAAGTCAGCATTTTTGAACTTACATCTGTATTGTAAAGGGTTTTTCAATAAGAGCGCTACAAAAGCGCTATCAATGAAATTCTTTATTCCTGTGAAAGTACATTCGATGCCATTATGTATGGAACTCGATTTCTTTTGCATGGCCACCACGAGCTCGCTTGCAGAAGTCTAGACGCTGAACCCAGTTTTCAACGGTTTTCAAGCATAAATTGACCGATACTGCTGCAATTTCACGTTCGATATTCGTACGAAGTTCATCATTCGTCGCTGGCTTGTTGGCATAGACCATAGACTTGACGTAGCCCCACAGGAAATAGTCGAACGGCGTCAAATCGCTCGACCGTCGCGGCCAATCGACTGGGCCATTTCGTGAGATAACACGTCTACCAAACATGGTTTCCAATAAATTGATTGTGACATTCGCTGTGTGGCTTGTGGCGCCGTCCTGTTGGAACCACATGTCCTCCAAGTCCATATCATCCAATTGGGGCCAAAAATATTCGGTTATCATTGAACGGTAGCGATTCCCATTCACAGTAACGTGCCGGTCTTGATCATCACGGAAGAAGTACGGCCCAATGTAATTTTTTCGGGATGCAATGATGACTCATGGAGTACGTGTGGATTGCTGCCTGACCAATAACGCATATTTTGCTTATTGACGAAGCCATTCAGCCAGAAATAAGCCTCATCGCTGAAGATGATTTTTCGATGAAAATCCGAATCATTTTCAAGTTGTTTCTCAGCCCAATTCACAAACATACGACGCTTCTGGTGGTCAAGCGGCTTCAGTTCTTACGTCAATTTGATCTTGTAAGAATGTAGGCCAAGAACTTTCCGCAAAATTCGCCACAACGACGTCACAGAGATGCCCAACGCTTGAAAACGACGTATGAGAGACACATTTGGGCTTTCTTGAACTGAAGCCTCAGCGGCAGCAATATTCTCGACACTACGGGCATTTCTTTGTCTCACTGGCACGGGAACATTTTGTACTGTGCCTGTGGATTCAAACTTTTCCACTAGACGCTCAATTGTTGATCTGGTAGGACGATTATGACTACCATAAATTGGACGTAGCGCTCTTAAAGTTGAGGTCACTGACTCCGAATTTCGGTAGTAAATTTAATAATTTCGGTAGTAAATTTTAATACTTTCCACTCATTGTTGGCTCGTATATCTTTCTATGATGAAATGGCAAGCCATACTGAAGAGAAATGTCAAGAGAACGGGAAAAAATATGACGTCGTTTGCTGTCCCTATCGGTCTACTTTTGTAGCGTCCCTTTTGAAAAACACTTTATAATTGCTGCCCACCGTAAACTAGGGGGCCCGAAAGGGGCAATTGCCCCTAGGGGCGAAAGGTGCAACTAGGGGAAGACACTTTGTAATTCAATGGTAGAGGGAAATCAGGGTTCGGAAATAAATAATTTTGTTTAAAAGTGAGAACCTTTTCTCTATAAAATAAGAAGTAAAATGATGAGTATTATTACCTTTTTTTTATCTTCGTCGCTTTTTCATACGATCAATACGACAAGCGAAAATTTTAATTTAAAAAAAATACCTTAAAAAAAACAAAATGTCTAACATTTTTTACAATACATGATCCGTTTAAATATACAATTTTACATCAAATCATTTCAATGATATTAGTATGTATCCAGTCTTGCTGCCTATTGTCATTTTTAGTACTGCTTGTCTGATTTTAGCAAGTTCTTAAATTATATATAATCAGTGAAATATTTATTAAGTTCAATTCTACGCGTTTAAGGGAATCGCCTTGTATGTTGTAATTGAGCACTTTTTGTTTCTTTTACCGTAGTGAAATTAGCAACGCACGCCAGCAACAGTTTCGAAGTTCGAAAAAAACTGACGCTGAAAACGTTGCTATCTTCGCGTTTGGGGTACCAAAGTGCGAAGATAGCAACGGTTTCCAACAACGGTTTCGAACTTCGAATTCTCACAATAGAAAATTGTTTGATTAAACAAAAAAATTAAATAGGTTTTTAAAAATTAATTAAAAATAAACTAATAAATATTTTAACCTACTTTTTTTTGTATTTTGTTCATCAATATTCATATTTTTAATAAAAAAAAATCAAACTTGTACATTGAAAAACGACTCTACCAGAAGCATTTTAGTAATAGAACCCATATGTTGAAAAATTTTCAAAATTCTGTAGGAAAAAAACATAGATTTGTCCTATCTCAATTTTTTTATATGTTCTTTGGAATTGTATAAAGAATAATAAAAAAATAAGTTTTAGGCCGTACATACGACAGGAGGACCCCAATATGCATTCGAAGTCTAAATTTTTATATATATATATATATATATATATATATATATATATATATATATATATATATATATATATATATATATATATATATATATATATATATATATATATATATATATATATATATATATATATATATATATATATATATATATATATATATATATATATATATATATATATATATGTACTAGCGAATGCCCGGCATGCGTTGCAATGCCACTCAAAAAAATTGTTTACCATAACTTCCCGGTACTCCCCGTTAGTTAGCGGAACTTCCCGGTACTCACCGTTGTAACGATTCTGAGTTATGGCTGTGAAATTATCGGCATACAAACTCAGAAACAAAATCCCAAATTTTTAGGAGCAATATTATCAATGTCGTTGAATATTTTCACTTAATTGAACAAATTGTGGGCGTAATAAGTGGGCGTGGCAGATTTTGTATATCCTGTTATTCTTCACGGTACATCCCATTACATGTTTTCTATAAGCGCATCAAGTTCCTGAGCAATGATGGTAGGGGCAAAATTGATCCACCCTTTTTTGAAAGTGGTCGTTAAATTGATCCAACCACGCCCATTTTTATTGAAGTAA
Organism: Suillia variegata; assembly: GCA_949127995.1. Lineage (NCBI taxonomy): Eukaryota > Metazoa > Arthropoda > Insecta > Diptera > Heleomyzidae > Suillia > Suillia variegata. Next base: position 22,357,309 of record OX421843.1, read on the forward strand.
TAGACAGTACCCATACAACCTTAGATACCTAATTTCAGATTTTTATGGGCAATATTAGCGAAATAGTCGAATATTTTAACTCAGTTTTACAAATTGTGGGCGTAATAGGTGGGCGTTGCACAATTTTCTTTGCCCTAAACCTAAGTTGGCGTGAGCACAGCAACTCTCTAAAATTTCATCACAATCGGATGAACGGTTTAGACGCCCATTTGGTACAAAGAAAGATATAAAGAAAGAAATAAAGAAAGAAAGAAAGAAAGAAAGAAAGAAAGAAAGAAAGAAAGAAAGAAAGAAAGAAGAATTCGTTTTTATATATATAGATTAAAAAAATTATTCGAATCCGGAATGATTTTAATGTTGCCTTTTACATAAAACATATTTTAATGGCCGCCCGGCCAAGAGATATTTAGCCCGGTGGACAGTGTGCTTGGCGTTCAATCCAGTGGTCTGCGGTTCAAATCCCGCAGAGACTAGTTGTATTTTTTTAACATTAACTTATAAATTAATCCAAAAAATTCTAAGTTTGTTTAACACTATATTATTTTATTTAATGTATTTTAATTATTGTTGTAAAAAAAATTAACAAATATTTTAACATTTTATAAACGTGAAACCTTATTACTATTTTATATAAATTACAAATTCATATAATTATGAATTATGTAGTGATCATATTAAATGTAAGTGATCACAATTTTTAAACTAAGTACACATGAAGATTCATATTAAATATATTAAAGAGAACTTTAATCTTTTATACTACTTTGTGCGATATATGCATAAGTTCAAGTCACTTAAAAAGGTTATGTTATAATTCAAATCTGTTAAATTATAATTCATTTGTGGTATATAATATATATGTCCTACCTCTCCCTTATTAATTTGGCTTGATTAAAAAATAATGTATGATCGGAAAATTTCTAAATACTGGAAAAAATCTTGCATTACTTTGCCAAAAAAATTAAATTAAACTAAAAATTTAAACACCACAAAAAAAATTTCGAAATCACGTGTTCTGTAGTATTTAACTTTAATCCATAAATTACTCAACTTAGAAGGTGGCTAATTTATTCCCGAAAACCAATGGCCAACATTTTAACATGATAAGGTGGCTAAAGTTTGCTATGCCGGCGCAACCGAGATTGGTAATTGCATGGCAAAGATAATTCAATCGAATTTATTAGTTTCGTAACACTCGAAGAGATGTAGGGATGTGAAAACTATCTCATAGAAAATCGATTTTTTTCAAGCTTATTTTTAAAAAGCTTTTTCAAATGACGCGGTTGCAGAAAAATACGATATGGATGTAAGTATATTTTGCATAGTTTAAATTTCTTCTAATACTGTTTTAGTTTTTCAGAAGGATTATTGTTTTATACGTATTTATGCCGAAGTGGTGCCAACTGGTGGAGGCGGTCGTGGTGCTTGCAGCGGAGGTGGTAGCGGTCATGGTGCTCGCGGCGGAGGTGGTGCTTGCGGTGGTGGTCGTGGCGGTAGTGGTGAAGGTCGCAATATCGATGGAGGTGGCCATGAAGATGCAGGTGGTGGAGGTCGACGTGTGCAAGGCGGACGATATGCTGTGGTGCGTGTGGATGTGCATAAGGAGAGGTTTACCCACGAGCGACACAGCGAAGATAATTTAATTCCACGTAAATCTCGTCGCAAGCTCTCGGAGCCGATCTAAGACATCATCGTGTTGTAACGTTGAAAATCCTACCGGCTGCGCCAATGTTGTATTTTTCAGATCTTACCGGCTGCGCCAATTTTTTTTTTTTTTTTGATTATATTATCCTACGGCGAATCTTATATTATTAAAACACTTTTAATTTTTACTTTACTTTACTTTTTATTAATAGTCAATGATCTAATTCTTAAAACGAACTACTGAAGACTCTGGTTCCTATCCAAACCAAAATCTAAAGAAACCTACTTATCTTTGGCAACGCCCAGCGGTTACGTTCGACTCTTCGTAACCCGCTCCTAACCTAGGCTAATAAAAACCAAAAGCTTGACCGAGAATCGATCGCGGCTTCTGCATTGGTTGACCTAATTCTTCATATTCACTTATGCATATTCAGCTGATTGTATTCATAAGTCGGTTACGATTTATTTGTTTACAAAAAATTGCTAATTCCGCATTGCTTGCAATTTTTTTGAGTTCATAGTATTCGACAATAATTATTATACAATCCGCTTCATGCGAATAAGTCAATATACAACACCCGCCCCCAGCCGCGAAAATATCGTGTCAATCGGATCAGTCTTCGAGCTCCAGCGACCGATCAATCGAGCATCGCAGAAGATCCACGCAGCCTTGTCGAGGTAAATATGCAAAAATTATAAACGTGATATCTCAAAAAAGTAAATTTTTAAACTAGTTTTTTGAAAAATTTAAAATTTTGACATGCATATATCATTCTTGACAAAAATAATAAGTAATTTATATTATAACTTTGTTTTTTTTTTTGACGATTACACAAGTCATGAAAGACAACGCGAATCTCGCTCCCGGCCGCGAAAATATCGTCGTCTCAATCGGATTCAGTCTTCGAGCTCCAGCGACCGTTCGATCGACCATCGCAGGCTATCCAAATTGATTGACACCAAGCAGCCAAAATCTCGTGCAGAAGCTTTACGAGGTAAATATGCAAAATTTATAAACGTTTTTTGAAAAATTGAAAATTTTGACATGACATTCTTCACGAATTTTTTTTTTTCGTTTTTAGTTCGCAAACAGAGGGCACAACACGGCGATACTTTATAAACTTCAAATATTATAAGTGATTCTTTTTTACATTTAAATTAATGATTTAAATGTAATTATTTAAACAAAAAATAAACTAATCTACAGGATGTGAACCGCAGACCACTGGATTGAACGCCAAGCACACTGTCCACCGGGCTAAAGATCTCTTGGCCGGGCGGCCGTTAAAATATGTTTTATGTAAAAGGCAACATTAAAATTCCGTATTCGAATAATTTTATTAATCTTGAATTTTGCATATATATACACTATTACATATATACAAATTTTGACTTCGAATGTATATGAGGGTCCTCCTGTCGTATGTACGGCCTAAAACTTATTTTTTTTATGTTTCTTTATACAATTCTAAAGAACATAAAAATTCCAAAGAACATATAAAAAATTGAGATAGGACAATTCCTTGTTTTTTTCTACAGAATTTTGAAAATTTTTCAATAAATTGGTTTTGTTACTAAAATGATTGTGGTAGAGTCGTTTTTCAATTTACAACTCTGATTTTTGTTAAAAGTATGAATATTGATAAACAAAATACAAAAAAAGTAAGTTAAAATATTTATTTGTTTATTTTTAAATATATTTCAAAGATACTTCATTTTTTGTTTCAACAAGCAAATTTTGATCGTTCAAATTCGAACTTCGAAACCGTTGCTGGCGCGCGTTGCTAACTTCACTACGGTGTTTCTTTTGTGTAACACGCGAAGTAAAGTGCTAATGTAAATCCAGCATTATTTTGAAAACAAACAAACAAACAAACAAAAACCAAATTATTACTGCTAAAATCAGGTCAGTTTTATACTCGTACATACAAGTGTGAGGGGAAGAGGGCGAAGCAATTGTTTTTATCAATTGGAGACAGTTCCATGCATATGCAGTATTACAAATAAAAATATTATTCCTTATATGGATTTGCAGGTCTCTGATAGTTTCTTCGAATACTAAAATACAAAATAAATAAATATTTAATGACATGTATTTAAATATATGTGTTCTAGATCGGTTATAAAAGGTTTTTCGTTTAGACAATCTGACAATCACGGATTATTTCGCAATTGAGTATAGTCAAGTTTCGTTCGTGTCGCTTCCAAAAAACTGTGATTCCGTATTAAACAGTGACACATTTTCAAAATTAACTTTGAAGTGTTTGGTACTTAGCTCTCACGATACTCAGCGCTTTTGCTATAAAAAAAATAACTAGTACAGTTTTTTGTTTTTCTTTTTTTCGAAATACACTTAAAGTCTGTAAAAAGTGAAAATGGCATCTTCAGAAAAATGCGGCGACGGAATTGTTATTTCCGGCATGTCTGGCTTATTCCCAAGTTGTCAGAACATTAAAGAATTCGAAACGAATTTATATAACAAGGTACGATTTATTTCGAAGTGTTAATATTATAAACAAGGTCTATGCAAATATATAATATAAAAAAATAGATTATACGTGCTTAAAGAATTAATTGCGGAATTAAATCTATTGACTAAATAATTTAAAACCAAATCGAAAATAACATTCGAAATTGTACTTCAGGTACTTGAAGCCTCCAGATTATGGTTTTCTAGTGAAGATTTACGAACAATAAAAAACCCGTTTAAGAAGAAAACTATAGTAACGTTTATCGAAATTCTGTCGATCTGTCGTTTTTTGACAGTGTCTAGCCAGTGGTAGCCAACATTTAAATTCATCTCCTCACAAAAAGTTGAAGCCTTTAAACCAAAAGTGTCAATAATATAGCTTATACAAAAAAAAAAAACAAATCTCCTTTAAAAATTGTCTCTGTGCATTTCGACATCGAGATATCTTGTTTGCAGTGAATTTGTACGTTTTCAATTAATATTTGTAATAAATAATATCCTTAAAGTTGGACACACTTATGAGTTTTAATTTTGTAATATTAATGAAATAATAAGATAATTATCTTCGGTTAATTCGATGCTTTGTTCCTCTTCGCCTTTATAGACACAAAATTTGCTTTTGTGTTATATATCTATTTTACAAGTAGACGTTGTTTCCGTCCAATCACGCCTATTTATATTTAAGTGAGCATTAAAGTGCTTAATATTAAAATTCGACTATTTTTGTAATGGGGCAATTCCCTTAAACGCGAAAACTGGAAGACTCGTAAAGCTCGAAAAGATGAAAGCCACTTTTCGGGAACACACCTTTGCATGACTTCGAAAACAATTGTGAAATTCAGCAATTTGACAGTTCAGATATGGTTTCGTTGTGGTATACGCCATTTAAGTACGTTTTGCAAATGTAAACATATTAGCAATTTATATAAAATGGCTTTAATTAGTTACCTATTGTTACTATAAAATTTGCGTTTCCTGCTCTAATTTTCTAATAAGTATTGTCTGACTTTTGCTTTGATTTCAACAAGTATGACATTTGTAGTTATTTACATATAGGCAACACCGAAACATACGAGCTTTTTTTATATTGTATTTTATTTATTTTTTTTTAAGAATCAGTTCAGAGACATTACACAAAGACAGACAGATATACAACGTTGCACTGATTCCCGAAAGTGGTGGATAGAAGGGTGGGTGATAGGATGGCAAATTATTTGGTGAAGAAACGATTTAGAGAGGAGAAGCTGAGAGAAGTGTTATGCCTTTCAACTCATCAAGCCCTATCTCTTTTTCTCGTTCGATTCCAATTGCCCAACCACCAACAACTACATCATAAACGAAGTAGAAAGGGTACAGTTGTAGTACTTAGTCCACCACTACCAAAGAACAGCATTATTCGGTCAGCAGGTGATGAACACACAACTTTCGCAATGCAAGCAAAGAACCGTATGGTCGCACGATTTAGAACGCTGGTCTACTGCAGTCGTTGGAGCCCTAAATCGTTGATTCTAGCCATGGTTGCGATGCTCTTGTCAGCATGCGCGGCACCCAGCTGCTGGATAATTTTTTCATGTGCATAATCTCACCCAAAATATGGCGTGTGCGCTCAGTACTTATCCTTGTGGCATCTGCTAGCTCGCGCACCTTAACTTTCCTTTACTTTCCAACTTTTCTTTTGTTCCCTTTCTTAAAAAATAATGTTTTATGAGAGAATGAAAATCATTTTTTCCATACTCAACATGATGCCAAACACGTCAACAAAAATTGACTGCCAAAACAAAAGAAATGGCTGTATCGCGCTGAAATTTTACATGTCTGCCTAAATATGAATGGACTATTAGGCGCCATAATCTTTTTTACGATTGCAGCGCATCGCATTGTGCGTTCAAGGAGGTTTTCACCTCACCTGGTATGTTGTTATTAAAAGTGGGCGAGGTTCTTATCCGATATGGTCTGCATCGACGTTTTGTACCAAAATCTAATTTAAGTAATTTTTTTTAGAGTAATTAGCGGAGAGGTTGACGACATTTAATTTTTAATATTTTTAATGTTTTTCGTTGAATTGATTTGAAAATTGATTTTGATTTTTTTAAATTTATAATTGTAACTAGCTTATAGTACCCGGTGTTGCGCAGAATTAATTTTAAGTCAAAATATGTTTCAGAGAATTAGTTGATTAAAGTAAATGAACAGTCCTCTTATTGTCTGTCCTTGTCTTTTTGAAATATTTTTGTTTGTATAAATATTGGTAAATTCGGTATTTTCACATCATTCACATTTGTGGGTTGGTAATTATAGTCACCATGTCTCTGAGTTCAAGATTTTATATAGTTTATTTTTCCAGGCGCATTCCATCCTTAATAACATTATCTCTTCTATATATATAAAAATGAATCCTTCTTTCTTTTTTTCTTTCTTTCTTTCTTTCTTTCTTTCTTTCTTTCTTTCTTTCTTTCTTTCTTTCTTTTTATCTTTATTTCTTTGTACCAAATGGGCGTCTAAACCATTCATCCGATTGTGATGAATTTTTAGAGAGTTGCTGTGCCACGCCAACTTAGGTTTAGGGCAAAGAAAATTTTGTTACGCCCACCTATTACGCCCACAATTTGTAGAACTAAGTTAAAATATTCGATTCAGAACCCCTTTTAAAACAGCTCGAAGCGCTTCCTCGCCCTTACCTTCTTCCTTTCAAATTTACACTACATGTGCGCTTTTGATGCGCTTCAAAAACGATGTGGGAAAGCACTTCCAGAGAAGCAGTAGAGAAGGGAAGGGGAATCACCTAAAAATATTTCACGAATTTTTGTTTCCTGCTACAAAGATGCTTTTTTGGATGTTAATAAGAAGCAGATCATGCAGAATTAGTACAATTTAGAAAAGAAATTGGCAACACCCGAACAAAAAGGCATGTTCTAAAATTTATTTGCTGATTCCCACTCACTTAAACAACAACAGAAAGGAAGCAACGATTCCTCTTTACAACTAAAAAATCACGGGGGAAGCATTAGCTTGTTTTCTTTTCGAAAATATTCACTTCATATCCAAGAACCATAAAGCACAATTTCTGCTCTTCTCTGAAAGCTGCAGTTTTATTAAATATACCATTTAAAGCGCTGATGAAGCGCTTTTCTGAGGGTATGTTCGATTATATTAATTTATTGTGCCAGTGAAACATTTAACCGAATACCTGATAATAGACATTTTTGGTTAGTTGAAAAAAAAAAAATGAATTTTTGTCGACGCAATTAAGCGGGAACTATTGTATTTAAATTTTTTTGTTTTAAAAAATATTTAAGTTAGGCTTTTTGTGCATTTTGCCAACGATATGTATGTATCTACTATAATATATAATTGTTCGTTTTATTTGTTGAAGTTTACAATCATTATGCAAGGTAAACAGTTGCCTTATTTAATGACCGTAGTTTTAAAAACGATACAATTTTACGCATTAATGTCCGATTTTAAAAAACTTTAAAGCTTTAAAAAACTTTAAAAGATTTAAAGTTTTTTAAAATACTTTAAAAGTTTTAAAGTTTTTTGAACTTTTACATAAGTTTGAAGAACATTAAAGTTTAATAACATTAAAAATGTATTTAAATGGATTTGTAAAACAACACTAAAATAAGACTTATTTCTACACATTTTAGTTTAATTATTTAACATTGATAGAAATAAAAAGATAATTTGTAATTAAAATTAACAATATTTATTTAAAAAAAATAAAAAGTAAATTAACAATCCATTTATAATTAAAAAGATACATTTAAATCGACTCTTGCGATTTTTAAATAGTACAATAAAAATTATTTCTCATAAAGTACATTTTTATATTAACATATATACATATATAATAATATAAATTATACATAAATATTTGCATAAAATAAATGTTGTTTTATAAAAAATTCCTTAAATCATCTTACTTTAATCCATCAATTTTTTAATTAAAGTGTTAGCTTTTTGCATGGAATTAATATTAGTTCCACATGTTTAATTGGTATAATACTTATAAAAATATAGTACTGAAAATTCACAAACTAGTGATATTTTTAAAGGGCAAAAAATGATTTATAACTTGCATTAATCACAATTTCAAAAGTCGACGTCTTCTTCTGTGAAGTGTGAAATTTTTACTTTTTCAATAAGTATGTATTGGCATACATACATCATGGTAACTGACATCAAATTCTAAAAAATTAAATAAATTTTGGAAACTTAGCGATTGGTTTTTTAAATAATTACTTAATATTTCAGTGAAAACTTACTGACAAATGCTATAAATGGGAATTCCATCAATAATTTTTTCCATGGTTTGTCCAATCTGAAATAAAAATGGAAACAAATTATTTTGTATTCGTAAAACAATTTTTTTTGTTTACCTCAATATGCATTAGCAAATAATTAATGTCTTCCCGAAAATCCGAAAATAATGAGTTATTGCAGCAACTATTGAATTTTCCTTACAGTAAGTGCTTGAAGTTTCCAAGTATTAAAATACCGCATAATTTTATCCATGTTTTTCTTAAAATTTTCAATAAAATGAATGCATGTTTGTATGCTGAAAACTTTGCGGGATAGAGCTGAATGCGTGCGGCAGTCTGGCGTCAGGTCTAAGGTCCCCTCTGGTGATTATAAAAACTTAAGTAAATTATGGTACAATTTGATATTTACAAGTAGTCTATACCTTTTTTCTTACAAATATAACTGGAATTTTATCCACCACTGTGTTTTTTAATACAAAAATTAATTTATTCCAAAAACTTAAAACACGTGCTCTTACAAAGCATTCTTTTTTACAAATGCGCCATTAAACTTGTTTCTCTGTTTGCACCTTTAATGTGATCGATTACGAACATCTGAGTAGCAAATTTATACCCAAAATGTGTAAAATTCAATAAAAGTACACATCAGGTGTTTATTAATAAACACTTTGTGCACAATTAAATTTTAAATGTTTTAAATTGAACATTTTTTGTTTTCTTATGCACAAAAAACTTGTATAAATACTGCAATTGTTTAAATATGAACAAAAATTGTCTAAATTGGGTTTTCACACATTTTGTTCAAAATTTTCAACAAAATGCTTAAATTTACTCGAAAATTTACACACATTATCATGTTAATATTATACTCACTTTTTAGAGTGTATACGAGTACTTATAAATATATGTACAGGAGAAAGCAGTGGGCTTTGATAAAACATGTTCAAAAAGAACGTGGTACATGAATTTTTACACGTCCATATCTTAAAGCGTGAAAGTACAAAATAAAAAATTGTTTTGGTTTATTTGATATTGTGGGTACTGAAACGATGAAATATGTAAATTCGGTATATAGACTCTTGGTTCCGATATTTAATGCTTCATATTAATTGGACGGTATTGAAAAACTACCACGGCCACTTTTCATATATCGCTATAGCTTTTGTAAAAACTTACTTTAATAATACAATTTTCTGGATACGAAAATTTTCCGCTTCACATAAAGTGGGTTCATAGACGACTGTCACGCCCATTATTCACTATATTTGTATCTTTAGTAACGTAACTTACTACATCACCCAAAATGTTCGTGAAGCGATAAATATGTAAAATTAAACATTAAACATTACAATATGTTTAATGTATTTGTTTGCTTAGATAGTGTAGTTTTGACAACAAAAAAAAGTTAACATATACCAAATACTGTATTTATGGTAGAAGTAATACGTATGTATGTAAATTTAATGTTAAACATAAAAAGGGCATTAGTAGGCATATAAAAATGTTACTGAAATAATTCAGCAGCAATGCCAGCAAAGCCCCGGGTAGTGCAGCTAGTGCATAATGCAAGTCGAAAAAGTAGAGCAGCGCCCATACGAAGTGTGTGCATCGTAATTAGGGTTGGAACCAGGGCAACCCGATTCCGTAGTGAATGATTAAAAAAGTCGAAGTGACAAACAAAAGTTTAATAGTGATATGAACTCGTCCGAACTCTTTTGTAAGAACTGGCGAGTTGGAGATGTTATTTCTCTAACTTCTATCGCTGCAATTAAAAATTGCGAGTACTTAATACATATATGTAAAATTGTATTATCGAAAAACCTAACTAACTTTAGTTCGTAATATTGTAGATTTGAGATCAAGCGGAGTGTCGAAAAGCGTAGTAAATTTACTACGATCGAGGCAAAGTCCGAACCCTGATCGTAATACGAGTGTATACATACATACGAGTAAATGCACATTTGTTTATTAAGAAGTATGTGCTATTAATTTCTTAACCCAGAACAAAAAGCTTTTCGTTTTCCGAACTAAATACAACACTGAAAATAGTATACTTAAATGAAAACTGAAAACGAGTCTCTGTTTTAAAATTTACAAATTTGTATGAGATAGACAATTCAGTGTGAGATTTTGTTACTTCATAACAATGAATTCTGTAATATTACCACAATACTCTTATATCAACATGTAACCGATGTGAAGTTATCGCCTTTCCAAAAAGGGTGATACTGGGACCGAAAAGAAATCATCACCCTTAGCGGCGAATTCACCGGAATGTCAAAAGCTTAAAAGCATTGAACGTTTTGATAATAAAACATTACACCCCGTAGAAATCATTTGAATGCACATTTGCACTTATATCCTACAGAGCCAGGTTTAATCCACATGGGCGCGTCGCTAAAAGTAATTAAAGTTATAAGTTAAATAAATTAAATTATGGAAAAATTTACAATTAATAACCCCTTGAGACACAGAGTAACCCGAAAATAATATGAACAATTGTCAACGCATAAGACTAAATATATTATTTTTTAACAGAAGCAACTATTGAACCTGATAAATAATTTTGAAGATATATTTCCTAAAATGTTGCTAGGGATATTGTTGTAAATAATCATAATCCAAAAAGTTTACTTTGTTAACTCGTTGAAAAGTCGTTAAAAATTTAAAGAACAAATTACAATTTTTTATAACTAAAAAGAGATATATAAAATTTTAATCACAAATTTTATGCAGTTGGTTTTGGTTTTTTCTATATATATAAAAATGAATTCTTCTTTCTTTCTTTCTTTCTTTCTTTCTTTCTTTCTTTCTTTCTTTCTTTCTTTCTTTCTTTCTATCTTTATTTCTTTGTACCAAATGGGCGTCTAAACCATTCATCCGATTTTGATGAAATTTTAGGGAGTTGCTGTGCTCGCGACAACTTAGGTTTAGGGCAAAGAAAATTTTGCCACGCCCACCTATTACGCCCACAATTTGTAAAACTACGTAAAAATATTCGATTATTTCGCTTATATTGCTCCAAAAAATCTGATATTTGGTATCTGAGTTTGTATAAACACTGTCGACAACTTCACCAAAAATGGGCGAGATTGGATTAATTTAACGCCCACTTTGAAAAAAATGGAAAAGACACGATAACGTGGCTAATATTGCTCCTAAAAATCTAAAATTTGATATCTGAGTTTGTATTGGCAATGTCGACAACTTCCCCAAAAATGGGCGTGGTTGGATCAATTTGACGCCCACTTTCAAAAAAAGGGTGGATCAATTTTACGGCTACCACCATTACTCAGAAACTTGATGTGATATATAGAAAATGGGATTTTGTGTTTGAGTTTGTATGCCGTTAATTTCACAACCGTAACTCAGAATCGCTACAACGGTGAGTACTGGGATTTTCCGTTACTAACGGGAGTACCGGGAAGTTCCGTTACTAACGGCAGTACCGGGAAGTTCTGCTACCATTTCTTTTAAGTGGTATTGCAACGCATGCCGGGCATTCGATAGTTCTGAATGAAATCGGTTGAGCAATTGTCGAATTTGCTCGGAAGAGCAAACGGACAGAAGTTGGATTATATTTGAATAAAATAATAAAAATATAAAAAATAATAAATTTGAATAAAAATAAAATTATAGAGAGTTATTTTCGGTTGAGACATCCGCCATTTCGTTCTGCTCCGTACCATTAGAGAACCATCAGTTTAATCTGCAATATAATCAGTGTAATATTTAAAGCAATTTGAACTTTCGTTTTTTTTTTATTTATGAAGAGTTCCTGCTCTTTACACCACTTTTCGTACACTTCGAGATCACCTCTTATGATATAAGTTACGTATAGTGCACAATAACTTCCCACACACCATAATAGCCACGTCATCTGAATACTCAATACTGTGTAGAAATTGCTAAACATATTTCCGAATCTCGCTCAACAAGGCCTCTTAGAATCCTTACGAAATTAGAATATTTTCTCCGCTGAAATAAAAAAAAATTGAATCAATTAAAATTTTTTTGAATATCTTTTTTTTTTTGTTAATATTGTATATTAAATACTATATTTAATACTATTGAGAAAGTGCATATTTCTCTTTGGATTTTTTCGAAATATTGCTCGTTTACGACAATAACGACATAATTTAAAATTCATTCATTTGGTATGTGAGGTTCTATTCTTCAAGATGAGCAAGATCGAACCATAACTACTCCTCCCTTCCATACCAACTTCCCCTTTACAAAAATAAAACAATTAATTAAAATAGTTACAGTATAGACAATAAAACTCGGTATTAACATTTAAGCAGTAACACGAAATTGCTCCCAAAAAATGGGCGTGATCAGATCAAAGCTACTCCTCCTCCTTTAAAAGAAAAACAATTTATAAAAATAGCTGCAGTGTAGATAGCCAGTTCGAATTCAGCATGAAACGCTTAAGTAGTAACATAAAATGTCTCCCAGAAATGGGCGTGATCGAATAAAAACCATGCCCACTTATAATATAGACATGTAGCACTTATATGCTAAAAGAAGCACATTTTTTGATGCATCTAAAATAGTGGAGGGTATTTGAGCTGCGGTATAGATGTAGATATTTTCCTTACTAGTTTTAAAGTTTAAAATGCTAAAATATTGCCAATCGCTGCATAATAAATCGTGTGTCTTGCCCTGTCGTTGTTTTAGTTTCAAAATTCTAGTTTGAACACATGATTAAAACAAAAACATTCAAATCCGAATTTTAAGGAACTGCGAATTTTGAGATTGTTCGTTCTTGTCGCAAACGAGCAATATATTTTATTTTATCTTATTTATTATTATACATTTTTCTTTATTATATCAGCGCTTTTAAATCAGTAATCCAAAAATATTAAATTTATTTACCCAATCTCAAGAAAACAGATCCCAATAACAAAGTTGGAAAATGTATGTCTGTATGTATGTATACTTGTACATTTTACAACAAAATAGTATTTACTTAAAAAATTAAGTAATTATGGCAGTATCTTGCTTACTAATAGAGTACCAAATGTCTTTTAAATTCTTATACTATCGGCGCAGTAGTTGCCCACTTTCCAACGCTTTACTCTAGTATTAGTGCCTTAATGTCATGACCGCGTTTTATGTTAATACCAAATGTTTAGTTCGACGAAAAAAATAGTAGTAATTTATTCAGAAATCGACAGTTTTTGTTTTCTTGCTAGAATTGCTTCGAATAATCGAGCGACGTATGACGAAAGCTCCTGTCAATAACACGACTTTTATGATTACGAAACTTAATTAATAAAATAATGTATTTTTATTAGATATAAAAAAAAAACTGAACATAAATTTTAAATAAACTCTTTTATAGCACTTCTCTTATCCAAACTATTAGCAAAATCAGAAAATGTGTTTTTTATGAGTACACTTGCAAATTCGGTAGACGCGTTCAAAATCTTCTAAGTCCGAGTCCCATCCTAAGCAAAAACAAAAAATTAATTCCTTATGTTGCCTTGATATTTCTGAGTGCCATATGTGTACTCGGAATCGAAAGATACCAAATCTTTGCTTATAGCAATAATGTTTTAATGTTTTGTTGATAACAATCAACAAAACATTAAAAATATTATACATAGTTTCTATTACGTCACATACAAAATGTATCAATACTGTTTTTTGAATTCATATTCGTCGGCAATCTTTCTCGTTTATGATGTAACAATATTTTCGATAGTTTATTTTAATAAATCGGTTTTCACTTTAATGACAAATAACCTAACACAATAAATAACTAATATCGTTTCAATTGTCCAGGGACGATTACCATTTATGTCCAAAATAAAAGTTGGTTTTAGATCTCTGCAAGGATTTTAACACACTAGCTAAGCAATGGAAGCGCGAAGCAAATAATCATGTGATCGCACGTTTTAGCAAGCTGATGTACGACCGCCGTCGGAATGTGTGTGCATATTTTTTTTTCTTATAAGTTTTTAAGTTTTACCGACTTGGCAAAATATTTTCCTACAGATAGAAAATACATTTATAAACTAGCTAAAACAACTGTAACAAATGTATCAGATCCTTGTCTATTGAATGTAGTTAAAATAACCGTAATCTTCAGTTAATTTTAAGTAGTACTAAATACGAGTATAAGTAAATGCAGAGGGCCCCAGAAGTTGTGTTGTCACTTGAAGAAGCTCTATCCATATGCATTTTTGTAAATTAGAGCACGTGAACTTGAACTGTCAGCGCCGAATGCTTTCCTCATGCCTATTTGCAAGTCTTCAGATAGTTTTTCTTTTGCAATTACCACAATACCAAAAAACACAACACAAAGCAACAGCAGAATTAAATGCTTCCATCAAGAAAACAATCTTCGATTTGCAGTAATCTTTACTTTAAAGATAACTAAATTGAAAGTTCGTGGCACGGCAGTTAAATAGTTTTCCCTCGGAACTGCAACCTGTACGAGTATGAATTCAAAGGCAAAGTGTACATTTGTTTGACTTGTATTTTGTAGCAGGGTGTAATTAATGGCATGTATTATAATAAATATTTTCTAGTTCGGTTATAAAAGATTTTCTCGCCAAATTAATTAAACAATTGCGAATTAGTTCGCAAACGAGTATGATCGAATTTGTTCACATCGCGTTTGTAAAACAGTATTTCGGACTAAAAGTGTAAAAAAGTGAAAGACTAATCCACATCCGTGCCACTAATAAAAAGTGAAATAAGACATTCACGAAAATATCCTGATTTTTGATAATTTTCACGTGAAATCATTTTCCAAACTTAAATAGTTTTATGTAATAGAGCTAACCCTTCCTTAGCAAAGTTCTATTGGTAAGGCTGTGACAGCAAGTTTACCTCCAAGTCACTCTCTCTACGTATGCTGCACTGGATAACCATAAATATTCAAAAAAACTTTTTTTAATACGATTAAAAGTTTGCAATCAGTAAAGTGAAAATGGCTTCTTTAAAATCAACCGACGACAGAATTGTTATTTCTGGCATGTCCGGACTATTTCCATCTAGCCAAAACATTAAAGAATTCGAATACAATTTATACAACAAGGTACGTTCCGAAATCGCTTGTGCTGAACATATCCAGTATATTATTATATATTTTATATATGCATTCTCGAATGATATGTTTTTAATCAAAAACCAATAAATATGTACAATAATTAAGTGTTTATTAAGTTATGGAAAGGTCCCACCAGATCCTGTTCAAAATTAAGAAAAAAAAACTCTTTAGAAGTATTTTGTGACAGACACATTTCGATTTATATGGATACCATAATCAATTAGCAATAGAAAATAAATTTCCTGAAAGGTTATCAAAGTTTAAAATTCGAACTGAATTAGTATGAAAATTCGACTAGACATTAGAAAAAATCGATGTTTATAATACAAAATAAATGTCTAAGTTTGCATATAAAATCGTACTGAATGACCTTTAAGTTATATAATTGTAGAAAACAAAAAGTAAATTTTGTTTTTGTTCTAAAACTATAAAAAAATAAGCCATAAATAAAAAAAAATGTTTTCTAATAAATATTTCGCAGGCACTAGTTTAAAAATTATATTGGCAACACTAATCAAAACAGCTGTAGGTTGAAATCAGCTGTGAAATTCTTGTATTTACCATATACTTTTATATTGCTACTGTTCTTAAGGCACATTGTCGAAACATTACAATAGAGATATATTGTTGGTGAGCGAGAAAACCAATAGACGAATGTACCTTAACTGACAATTGCAAATTCCAAAAATGAATTGGCATTAAATTATAATTTGTGAAAAAACAATAATTATATCGATGACCATGTTTAATGTAATATTTTTTTGAAAACAAACTATTAAGTTATTACAGAGTTCAACTTTGCAAATCATTTATTGATTTCAATTTAGACGCGCGTTTGTATTCATTTTTATATATAATTTATTTTTAATCGCCACTGGATTGCTTTAGCAGTTGCTTATGTGTTAGTTAGTTAGCAAATATACACGTATTCAAATACAAATGACAAATTTTCGATAGGTTGTCTTCTTTTGATTTGAGCAGATAGTTTAGTGTCAAAATAGAAGTATTACATATGTATATGAATTTCTCAAATGTTTGCGAGGATGTGAAAAGGTGCGTTCCTGAAAAGAGAATCGCTACTTTTCGAGCTTTTCATGTTTTCGCGTTTACAGGTATCTCTCCAATGATTTTTTGTTTCACCAATTAAAATATGTAATATTTTGAAAATATTTTTTCTTATAACCTTAAGAACAGTAAAAGAGTTGGAACAAATGTTGTTGGAACTAATGTTACTTGTCATTCTGCGACAGTAGAACTCCTCTTTTACAAGGCGATATTTCTGATTTATTAAGTTATTTTTCTAGACTCCACATGTCGCTAACAATCACGCAATCAAATGAATATGTAAAAATCCGAATTGTATTTTGTTCCTAAAGCTCTTACAAATCACCAAGAAACAAAGCAACGCAACGTGTGATAGTAGGCACCCCTGCTTAGCACCATTGTGTGAAATTCCGATCCTGAGTCCTTATAAACACTTTCTGAAAAATATTTTGAATACAGAAAATAGTGTGTAGATAATATTAATTTTAAAATTAAGTATAATTATAATTAAACAATTCCTCTTTTTATTATTATAAAGGTTAATATGGTCACTGATGAAGAGTCCCGTTGGAAACACACCGATGCAAATGTTCCAAGACATTCTGGGAAAATACCAGTAATTTCAAAATTCGATGCATCATTTTTTGGTGTCCACAAACTTCAAGCGGACAACATGGATCCACAAAATCGATTGCTAATCGAAGAGGCATTTAAAGCAGTAATGGATGCTGGCATTAACCCTTTCAGTCTTCGTGGCTCAAACACTGGAGTATACATTGGCTCCTGCACTTCAGAGTCAGAAAATGATATATTTTACAATTCAATTCCTTCTGGTTTTGCAATTACCGGGTGAGTTCATTATGTGCTAACTTGAAGTACCCGGCGTTGCTTAAACCATTTTATATAAAGTCACACCCAAAAAAAAAATAACGTAATGTAAACGATTATCGGGCTCATATCAATAACAGTCATATCAAAAATGTCACATCATCTTAACAAGAATCATATCATATAGATTATAATCATATCATTTGTACACGGAAAATGTAAAATTTACGATTTTCTTGTCGTATTTATATTAGAAATGTCGACTTGTTTTTTCGATAATCATATCAAAAAATAATATCATTAACACAAATTTATAAAATTATTTCAAATCGAAAAGATAATTATAAATCGAACATTAAAAATATCAAGTTTACAGTCATTTTATATTACACTGTTATATACAAAAATATTTGAAAAACGATATTAATGCGACATTTATCAGCTTTTAAATAAAGACTTTTTCATAAATATAAATTTAAAAAAAATTAAATCTAATTTTATAAATGAAACAAATTTGATTGATAAACAGTTTTTTTGTATTAATAAATTAGTACAAGTTAACATTAGAATAATAATCAAAATAAAAATGAAGAATATTTTTTTTTTAATTGTGAGCATTTTTAAAAAAGTTTTTTTTAATATGACAAGTTCCATCAGATATGTAGCACAAATGAGTAGGAGACCCTGTAAAATCTTCCAAAATAAATATTTAAAAATTTTTTGGTCTTTGTACCAGAGCGTATTATATTATAATTACTTAAAATAACGTACAATTTGTTGTTATTACTTATTAAAATATGGCCAATTTCGTAAAGGTCAACGACGTCGTTTAGTAATAGTTAAAAAATATCCTTTATTATGCCTTTGTAAAATGTGATTGTAAACTTTCATAGTTCGTTATATATTCAAACAAATCACAATTTTCATTATTAAAATCATATAATTTTTGTACTGAATTAGATCCGGCAAGTTCAGCTTTCCTACTTAAAGTATATGATTTACGTTTTCGCGTACTTATATTTCTTGCGTACGTTTCAGCTTCTTTGTGTTTTGATTCATAACGAAAACTCCATAAATTCTTAAGAGTTCCTGCTTGCCTTATTATACGTATGGAGCTATTAAAAATATGAAATTTTGGTTTAAGTCCTTTTTTAAAAAGGGTGATATACAATATGTTTCATTGTGTATTTTGATCAAATTTCTGAGTTGGTCAAGTAAATTGTCGTTAAATTCGGTTCTTAGTACAAACACATTTTTTTAATGGCAAATTGATATTGTCAATATCATCCTTACATGAAAATTATATCTATAATTGTTTGAATGATATTAAAATCATATCAATACTTATACATAATATCATTGGCACATTAAATAATATCTTGATATGACTATGCATGTGTTATTGTCAATTTTCCCGGTAGTCAAAAATTTACCTTAATTCTAGTATTCTTTACAGTGAATCCTAGGGATTTTTCTTTTTTCGATGCATATTTAAGATTTTTAGTATTAGGAAATGAACCGTCAATTTATATTAGAAGTGACATGTTTGCCTGTATCTCTACAACCTTTTTAAATGATAGTAGTGACAAAGTAGTTAAGGTTCTACAACAATTTTATAACATTTACATTTGTACGATAAATACCTTTTGCCAAATTTGAAGTAATTTCAATTTTTTTTATGGTTGTACATCGTATCTCCACTTTCTTCATTTTGCTTTTTTTAATAAAAAACCTTTGTATGTGGTTTTGTCCGTCGGTCTGTTATTTTTCTTGATTACAGGATAGCGAGAGAGACGTTAGAAATATTGTGCTTAGATTTTGTAGTCCTGATAATTAAATTTGTTATTCTGGTTCACAAAAAGTTCAAAGTTATTTAAAAAGAGGTAACAATCAAACATAAATCTTCCTCTGCTCGTAATGGAACTTGAACCTGAATTAAGAGTGCAAAATTTGTATTTTTAAAAAAATTATTAATTACAAATTCGAGAAATGCATCTAAAACTTTTTTAACGTTACTAATTACAGGTGCAGCAAAGCAATGTTTGCGAATCGTATTTCATTTATTCTCGGACTAAACGGGCCGTCATTAATATGCGATACTGCATGCTCCAGCTCCATGACCGCTTTTACTTTGGCATTTCAGGCACTAACAAGTGGTGAAATAGATAAAGCAATTGTGGGTGGCTGTAACTTGTGTCTTCATCCAAATATAACATGTGGGTTTAATAATCTTGGCGTTATCTCCAAGACGGGAACATGTCGTTCTTTCGATGAGAATCCAAACGGTTATACTCGATCTGAAACTATTGGTTGTATCTTACTTCAACGAAAGTTAACAGCTAAACGAATTTATGCCGAAGTAATATACAGTAAGATGAACTGCGACGGACATAAAGTCGAGGGCATTACTTTTCCGTCGGGTAATATACAGACACAACTATTAAACGATGTGTATATGTTGGCTAATTTAAGTCCCAGCGAATTGGGCTACATGGAGGCACACGGCACCGGAACAGTTGCTGGAGATCCAGAAGAATGTTATGCAATCGATAATGCTATTTGTAGTCGTCGCAGTGAACCGCTTCTTATAGGTTCGGTTAAGTCCAACTGTGGACACTCTGAGCCTGGAGCTGGTTTTAATTCTATTGTAAAGGTTCTTATTTCTATGCAGAATAACCTAATTACACCAAATATTAATTTCAAAGCGATAAACCCGCAAATAAAAGCTCTACGAGAAGGTCGCTTAAAAGTGGTTACCGAGGCCACTCGATTGGAGAAGCCTTATGTTGGCATTAATTCATTTGGTTTTGGTGGAGCTAATGTGCACGTGCTTCTTAAGCAGTGGGAAAAGGAAAAATCACAAAATAAAGAAGTCAATTTGTTTCCACGTTTGGTCACTTGGTCGAGTAGAACGGAAGAAAATGCTGTCCACTTTCTTGATGATTTGGAGAAAAAACCGTTAGACAGCGAATACCTAGCGCTTGTGCAGTCTATACAAGCTGACGGTATACAGGGTATGTTGTTTCGTGGATACAGCATTTTTAAGGCGCATACACCAACGGATTCCAATCCAATTGTTCTTAGCAGGAGTGTCAAACATAATGGCGGAATTAAACGCCCTTTGGTGTGGGTCTTTAGTGGCATGGGATCACAGTGGATTGGAATGGGTCGAACTCTGATGCAGTTACCACTTTTCGTAGAATCTATACAAAGAAGCCAAGTTATCTTAAAGCCCACTGGTCTGGATGTGATTAACATTATTTCCTCGACTAAGCCAAATGCCTTAGATAATGTTATGTATAGCTTTGTAGGCATCGCAGCTATACAGATAGCGCTTGTCGATATTTTACGGGTATTAGGAATTGAACCTGACTTCATTATTGGTCATTCTCTTGGTGAGCTTGCAAGTGCATATGCAGATGGTTGCCTTTCAGCTGAACAAGTACTTCTTGGTTCATATTATCGTGGTAAAGTAAGCAACGAACTGGAAAAAATAAAAGGTTCAATGGCTGCTATTGGTATGGGCTACAAAGATATTGAACCAATGCTTCCCGATACAATTGATGTTGGCTGTCACAACAGTGCTGATTCATGCACCATAACAGGTCCTTCAGATGATATAGAGAAGTTCGTTGCACAGCTAAAGGCGAAAAATGTTTTTGCTAGAGAAGTGCCATGCTCAAACATCGCCTATCACAGCCGTTATATTGCTCATTTCAGAGAAACGTTTACTAAGTATCTGAAAAGTGTTATACCAAACCCAAAGCTTCGTACGAACAAGTGGATTAGTACTAGTGTACCCAAGGATCAATGGTTTACGGAACAGAATAAATATTCTTCAGCAGAATATCACGTTCACAATATGTTATCGGAGGTTCTGTTCGAGGAGGGATCGTCTTATCTTCCAAAAAATGCAATCACTATCGAAATTGCTCCACATGCTCTGCTGCATAGTATTCTTAAGACTTCGGTTTCTAATGGCATTCACATCGCTCTAACCAAACGAGGTGTGGAAGACAGCGCTTTGTTCTTGCTGAATGCAGTTGGCAGGTAAGATACAATTTGCATCCATTTTAACAACCATTTGCATCTAAATGCGTTATTATTTAAATATGTTTCAGTTTATACACAAACGGAATAGAAGTGAATGTCCACAAGCTTTATCCAGAAGTGCAATTTCCAGTGTCACGTGGTACTGCAAGTATAAGTCATTTAGTTGATTTTGACCATTCGCATGATCATGCTCTCTTCAAATACAAAAGTGAGGCAACTTCGAGTGGTATACGGACATTTAATTTAAATATATTAAACAAACATCAATTTCTAATGGGACATAAAATCGATGGTCGAGTGCTTGTTCCGGCCACTTACTATTTGGAATGCGTGTGGCGTACTTTTGCCTCGTTTAAAGAAGTGGATTTTGAAAAACTTGCGGTTGAATTTAAAAATGTTAATTTCGAACGTGCTACACCGCTATCCGAATCCCACACAACAGATCTACTTGTTGCTATTCAAATTGGAACTGGAATATTTGAGGTAGGTGTGAAGGAGTAATTTTTTAAATATAAGTTATTGCACAAAAAAATATATTATATAATTGTTTTTTTAACAAGGTTGTTTTTAAGTCAACAAGTTTTGTCTGTTTTTTTTTTAAGTTTAAAACTTAAAATTATTGTTTAAATTAGATTTACATTTTAATGATTTAATTTGAAATTAAGAAGAACAATTTTAAAACTTATTTATAAAAAAAAATTAAGAATCTGAGAATTTTATCACAAATAAAATAAGGATTATCTTCGGCTGTGCCTAAGCTCATATAGCCTCCGCCGTTTCAGTGACACCAAAATAATGAGCTTTTTTTAGCATATATGTACATAAGCGCTGCATGTCTCTATTATACATATGTTTGCGTTGTTCTTATCGGATCACGCCCCTTTTTGGTTAGTAGTTTTGTGTTACCAAGAAAAGTTCGAATAACCTGGAAATCTTCCACAACCTATGTAAAGATTTTTTTTTTAAATATGCTTTTAACACTTACTTTGATGTTTTCTAATGGTTTGCCACGCCCTCTTTCTATGCAACGATAACATTTCGTATATTTGTTTTAATAATAAATTATAATTAATAAGAAATAATATTGTATTATATTTTTTTTTTTTAAGATATCTGAGTCGCAGAGTGTGGTTGCTACCGGCGTTATTAGTGATATCTTGGGAAAGACCAAACCTTCAGTTCTAAAACTTGACAATTCAATAGAAAACGTGTCTCTCAAAAAAAAAGATTTCTACAAAGAACTCAAACTACGTGGATACCACTACAATGGAGATTTCCAGAGCGTGGAAATGGCCCTTGACGATAGCTCGTACGGAAAAGTAAAATGGGAGGAAAACTGGGTTACATTTTTGGATTGTATGTTACAAATAAGCATTTTAGGCAAGGATTCACGTAGTCTGATGCTACCTACAAAAATACGTTCACTGAAAATTTATCCGCAACACCATAAACAAGTCTGCGAATCAAATAACTTAGTTGAGGTGTTCTCCAACCAAATTCAGAAGAAAATGACATCTGGAGGCATTGAATTAGTTGGATTGAATGCGAGTGAAGTTCAGCGAAGAAAAATACCTGCCGAACCAATTCTAGAAAAATATCAGTTTGTTTCGCACTTTCCTTCGCCTAAACTTAGTTCGGACGATATTGCAAGATGTTGTATCCAGCTGGTGTTGGAAAACCAACCCAAATATAAACTGCAAATAATTCAACAGGAAAATAATAAATCAAATCAATTTTTGATGGGTCTAATGCAGGCGGTGGAAGGAATTCCAGAGGTTACGGGCGATTTTCTAATATACCACCAAGCGGAGGGCAGTTCGCCACCGGTTGAAGAAAACTCGAGCATAAGCCACATCTCCTCGTCTGATATCATGGGCGTATTTGGAGACATTGTGATAATATTTGGCAATGACAATAGTTCAACATTAATACAAAACATTTCATCGAATGGATTTCTTATACTGAACGAAACTGGGCATGTTCAGATCGACAAATACACCCCACCTCAAAATCTTGTACCAATTGCATTTTTCTCGTCCGATTGCGACGGAACATTTGTTTTACTGCAAAAAACAGAAAACATTCATTCACTTAATGATGTAAAGTGTTTAAAAATCTCCACATCCGATACTAAATTTGATTGGATTCAAGAACTTCAAGACCTAAACAAGATATCAAAAAATATCATTGTTGTGTCTCAGCATGACAAACTCAACGGTATTTTGGGCGTCGTTAATTGCTTACGAAAAGAGCCAGAAACCGAAAACATAAGATGTGTTTTAATTGACGATCCAGAAGCACCTGAGTTCGACATAAACGCTCCGCTATACAAAAACCAACTCCAACTGGGTCTAGGTCTGAATGTATATCGAAAAGTAAGTTTTACGAGCGCTAAGTATGCGATCGAAATATATATGTTTTTTTATGAAATTTCAGGGTTCTTGGGGTACCTATCGTCATTTAGTAATTTCACAAGAGTATCCGACCACAACTCATGTAGAACACGTTTTTGGCAAGATTGGTCACATTGGAGACTTATCATCTTTGAAATGGGTTCAGGGTCCTCTTACAAAAAAAGATGCCGTAATTAAAGTGGTTTTTTCGTCATTAAACTTCCGTGACATAATGATTGCTTCCGGTCGCTTATCTATTGATGTACTTGACCTGAGTCGCATTGACCAAACCAGTTTATTCGGTTTTGAGTACAGTGGTATTGATCTGAAGAGTGGTAAACCTGTAATGGGCATGTCATTTAAGTCAACAGTGGGCTCTCATATCGGCGAAAGGACCATACTGACTTGGGACTTACCACAGAATTGGTCACTCCGAGATGCTGCAACAGTTCCGGTCGTTTACCTAACTGTGTATTACGCATTTTTCTTTACCGTGGATATAAGGCACGGTAAAAGCATACTCATTCATGCAGGAAGTGGAGGTATCGGTTTGGCAGCGATACGTGTGGCATTAGCTTATGGCCTCGAAGTTTTTACAACTGTTAGCACTGCTGAAAAAAAACAATTTTTATTGAAGAAATTTCCAGCACTTAAAGGTAAGTTTCACATTTTATTATATTTATTTTAACTATTTAATATACCAGCTTACATAACTGTGTCCAATCAAATAAAGTCGTAACTTAATTGACTAATCTACTCAATAAAGAAAGTAGTAACTAAATTAGATTCTTTTTTTTCTTGCTCTAAAATTTTCTTTAAAAAATTCTCAATGTTTGTTATTAAGTTAGCAACAGGATTTTGAAAATCATCCCCCACATTGTATAATACATAAGTATGAGGAATTTGTAACCAATGTATGGCAATTAATTTGCAGTTCCTGATGGACCGAGCTCGCTGATTATTTAATCACATTACAGTTAAATTGTATCTGCAATTGAATTATTAAAACAATAATAATAATTAGAAGGATTTCATTTGATTCTGAATAAATTCAAATATTTTGAAGTGTACATGGTTCTGTTATACCTAAGAGCCAAATGAATCGAGAAATCCCAGTGGCTATGAATTCTCAAAGAGCAAACGGTTATTTTATAGCTTAATGTAAATAGAATCGATTTTCATAAAAAAGGTTCTGGAATAATCCCAGTTCAAGTGATTTTTGAGAAGTTTATGTAATTTGTAGTTATCTCGTATAGTGCCCATTTGGATACAAAATTCTGGGCACACAGTGTTTCCGGATAAATCCCTGAGGAAGTTATTTTTAAAGACCACATCAGTTCTGTTCTAAAGAAAAAGCAAGAGCGTATAGATTTAGCAAAACTTAAGTACCGGTGGACAACCAAACAATCAAATTTAAAAATCGTTTCAAAACCTGACTTAGGTTTTTTTCCATGAGTCAAAACCATGCCCACTTTTTCGTTTAAATTTCATGCCATATACTATTAAAATATAAAAGTTATAGCCATAAATAAAATTAATTGGCGGCAGTTCGTCCACTTATGGAGATCATTAAATTTCTATACCCATAACCTGCATAAAAAATTCAATTCAAACGCAAAGTTATAACGTTTTATGTAAAGTAGTGGTGGCGGCTGTTTTTAGATCCCGCTCACTTCTCGGGAGGTGTTTAAATCTGTCATAACACGTTTGATTAATATAACCTTTTATAGCTCATTATAAACTTGTATGTAAAGTGCCTATGAAAGTTATTCACTTTACGCAGAGAAATACATTTTAATATCCGAGGTGAGCTTGACAGAGTTCTTGAGCCCAAAACCTGAAAAGCAACTGACCAAATTTCATCGCAATCTTAGATAAATGTTTCAATCAAACTCAGGACAACTTTTTCTAACGGTGATTGTTATTTTGTTTTCGTTTTCAACATCTGGATTCTAAGAAAATTTGTGATATATTAAAAATATTAAGAAAAAAGTTTATGTTTCGATTTTATAAAATTTGTTTATTTTAAGATATTCTCGACAAAGCACGAATGAATAGTTTTAGTGGTTATCCAAGCGATTTCCTGACATCGTGTAACAAATGTTAAAATGTTGTTCTTTTTATTTGAATAGAAAGTCACATTGGAAATTCGAGAGATACCTCGTTTGAAGACATGATATCGGAGCGTACTCAAGGCAAAGGTGTTGACTTTGTGCTGAATTCTCTTTCTGAAGAAAAACTAACCGCTTCACTTCGGTGCCTAAGCAAACGAGGACATTTTCTAGAAATTGGTAAATTTGACATGGCTAATGACAATGGCATGGGACTCGGAGTCTTTCTGAATGAACTCAATTTCCATGCGATACTAGCGGATAAATTGTTTGAATGTGATGAAGCATTCATTAAAGTAAGTCCATTCATTTATTTATGTAACCAAACTTAACAAATTGTATACTTGAAGAAACTGAAACAACACATAAGCACAGATATTCAAAATGGAATCATACAACCGTTACCATCTACCGTTTTTGCGGCACAAGACATGGAACAAGCATTTAGGTATCTCATGAGTGGCAAACACGTTGGAAAGGTTATTATACAAATTCGTAAACACCCCGAATCGGAAGTTACTTTGCCAATATCTACTCTACCACAAATATACTTCATGCCCGATTTGGTATATATTGTACCCGGAGGCCTTGGAGGTTTTGGTTTGGAACTAGTGGACTGGATGATTTTAAGAGGCGCTAGAAAAATTGTTCTTAGTTCTAGTCGCGGAATTTCGAATGACTACCAGCTTTTGCGCATTTCGTAAGTTTTTTATTTACCTTAAACAACTCAATAAATAACCGATAAGAATTGATATTCTTTGCGTATCCAACAAATATTGTATATAATATAACGCTAGACAAATGGCAAAGAACATGTCATTCATAGGTGGTTAGCTATTCTCCAAATATATATTTCTCGTTTCAACCCAATACTGTTTCACCAATTTCATAAGCGTCATCTTCCGACACATGCGTTCAGTAAACTCATTTTTTATGGGTCGTAGCACCCGTTGTTTGATGCTGCACATCTAATAATTTTAAGGTGGATTGCATTTCCGTCTAGTTTGCTACTTCTTTAGTCCTTCGAATTCTTTAAAATGCTGCTTCACTGTGCACTTTAAGCGAAAATCTGTATGACGTAGTGATTTTTGTTCTGATGGACTGTGCGCTTTAATTTCCTACTTTTCGGTATTGAGAAATCTGCAAACGCTCACAATATGTGAGAAAAAGTGAAAATATTAGATTATGTTGGTATCTGAATTCGTAGTCGCTATCGACCACTTCACCAAAAATAAAGTGGGATCAATATAACGCCCAACGCCGTAACTCAGAATCGCTACAACGGAGAGTAGCGGGAAGTTCCGATAACTAAATAACTATCTTTAACAATTTACATTCAAATCAAAGCTCGGGTACTATCGGGTACTACAAGTCTAAAATATAAACTATAAATACGATGTCTGAAGTACATGTGATTATTTCTGAATTACTATTGGGAAGATGTAGTCTGCACCGATTTTTGTATAATAGGATCGTAATCGCTAATTCGACTAAGAATTCGACATTGGGTGTTTCCAATAGAAGAACAAACTGAATATATTCTGCGACACGTATTACAAGTGGCTTTTAGGATAAACAAATTAATTTAGGTTTTAAATTTACACGTTCACAACTCACTTACAATCTCAAAAATACTCTGTCAAAAATTCAAAGTAAACTTATTTATTTTTATTTTTTATTTTTTTAGACTTTGGAAGACGTACAGTTGCGAAATTAAAATTAACACATCTGATATTGGAACCGTCGAAGGCTGTCGTGCTCTGCTGACCGACGCTATGACGCTAGGAGATGTTGGCGGTATTTTTAATCTTGCTGTGCTGCTTCGAGATGCAATCTTCTCTAATCAATCGGCGACACTTTTCCAGCAATCCCTTAAACCAAAAGCATTTGCTACGAAATACCTTGACGAAATTTCACGCAAATCATGCCCGAAACTACATCACTTTGTAGTATTTTCCAGTGTCTCTTGTGGACGCGGTAATGCTGGTCAAACTAACTACGGTATGGCTAACTCGATCATGGAGCGTATCGTAGAGGACCGTGTTGCCAATGGATTTCCGGGGAAGGCCGTACAGTGGGGAGCAGTGGGCGAAGTTGGTCTTGTAGCTGAAATGGCAGCTGAAAACATTGATTTGGAGATAGGTGGAACACTGCAGCAGCGTATTAGTTCGTGCATTGAAGTGCTGGATGTACTGCTATCATCCCCTGATCCGATTGTCGCTAGTATGGTTGTAGCCGAGAAAAAATTACATAGCTCCGGACAATCTCCAATAGACTATGTATTGAAAGCATTATCTATTCGAGACATCAAAGCGATTTCAGTAAATTCAACCCTATCTGATCTTGGAATGGATTCATTAATTGGTGTTGAAATTAAACAAACACTGGAAAGAAACTATGAAATTTTACTCAATGCTTCCGACTTAAGATCATTGACCATTGCAAAGCTAATTGAATTGTCGAATTTAAGTACCGTGAAATGCTTAACAGATACAAAATTGATAGACATTTTAGACGATGATGATGGCTTGAAAATGTTATATGCAAACGACTTGAAAAATTGGAAATATAACGATATATTCGATCACGTGAACGATCTATCACTAGGTCTGCCAATTATCATTCTTCCAGGCATAGGTGGACGTAGTAACGACATGTGGCGCACTATAGGAAGCAATTTGAAATCTCCAGCATATGTTTTACAATTCGAAAATAACCCGAAACTAAAAAACTTTGACGAGTTCGTGAGCTTAACTGCCAAGGTAAATTTATATTCTTCAACCCAGGGATAAGTTCTTAAAGCGAAATTCTATTTTTTGAAATTTTCATTCAATTGTACTTAAAACGTTGGACGGCGTAAATAATATCAATGTTGAATAAAATTGATAACTAGGAAGACATTATATTCGGTTATGCAGAAACTCAAGTACCCTCCGCCATTTCAGTGATACCAAAAATGTGTTTTTTTTTTTGCATACAAGTGCTACATGTCTCTATTATAAGTTTGCGTTGTTCTTATCGGATCACGCCCATTTTTTGTCCGTAGTTTTGTGTTACCATTAAAACGTTAAATATTGAATTTGAACTGAATAACCGCACTGAAACTATTTCATGGAAGGGAATAGTAATATAAATTTGGTTTTTGGTTTCGATCTTACACATCTTCGAATTTAGCCTCCGCTTGGAGAATAGGAGTTCACATAACAAATTTTATCTCGATAAATCTAAAACTACAGCTGTAATCGCTGGGACAGACAGACGGGCGGACAGTGTTAAATCGACTAAGAATCCGACGCTGTTTATTTGTATACATACTTTGTTATAACTACAACGTCCCCTTATGGGCGTGTGTGCACTTGCACAAAACAAAAAAAAATATTTTTAAACTATGGTCTAACATCCGGTTCACAAAATTTGTAAAACTATTTGCAGAGCTGGGCCCGAACTAGTTAAAAAGTGAATTAACGGAGTTAATTTTTTTTTAATTTTTAACTTTTCCGTTAATTTTGCAAACCACTAAAAGTTATTTAACTCGTGTTAAATTTTGTCCGTTAATTCAAGTTAGTTAAATATAAAACAAAAACTTCAAAAGTAAAATTAAAAAGAAAAAAGAAAACATTCATATGTGAATTGAATTAGGGCAAATCTAAGCATTTACGGACAGAAACTTCCTCCTTGGATATAAATAAATACAATTAAATTAGATAAAAACTAACTGAAGCACAAATTTAACGACAAATAGACTTTCTATTTACCCTTGCATAAATGCAAATCCATAATTTCTATAAATAAGAAATGAGTGCAAAGTTTACTTTATATTTTTTCTGTAGAAATTTCAACCTGTACATTAAATTTTTAACGACGTTAACTTTTTAACGAGATAAACGAAATTAACTTATCGAAGTTAAATTTTTGGTTAACTTTTCTCGGTGTAATTAACGTTACTCGGATAAATATTTTCTAAAAATGATTCAAAATTCTTCAACCGGATTTCAACCGGAAAATTCTGGGTATAAGAGCTTACAAATTAACTTGGTATCTTAGTAAATAACATATGTTAAAACATTTGTTCCGTGTTATTTTTGATAATTGTTTCTTTCGTTTCAGAGTATTATGAAGCTTTTAAGTGACAGACGCACAACTAAATTCCAAATAGTAGCTTATTCATTCGGAGCAATGGTGGCGCATTTGACTATCGAACATTTGGAAGCGAAAGGCTACTACGGCAGCGTTGTTCTAATAGATGGTTCACCGAAATTAGTGGAAAGTTTATTCAGTGGTGTAAAGAATGTTTATTCAGCTGATGAATTAGAAATTCTTACATTATCGACAGTTATTTCCGCTGTATTACCCGAAGAAAACTTGAAAACTACATATCAACGTCTCCGTGATATACAATCGAAGAAAGAATTATGGA
Organism: Suillia variegata; assembly: GCA_949127995.1. NCBI lineage: Eukaryota > Metazoa > Arthropoda > Insecta > Diptera > Heleomyzidae > Suillia > Suillia variegata. The sequence goes on from OX421843.1 coordinate 22,387,594, forward strand.
TGTACAGCCAAGAGATATTTCAGAAGAACGGCATCGCAGATGTGGACGATTTATTGGAATACATTAAGACAATATTGATAAAATTTAAAATCCTACAAAATCCACACATTTTCCAGTCATTGGGATCTATCCAATCGCAAATATTTCTTCTGAAGCCCTCAGTACCGACGGTCTTGAATATCGATGAAAACTACGGCTTAACATCGCTGTCATCCACTAATATCCTTAGTCAAATCCTTGAGGGTACCCATGAAACAATTTTAAGTAATGAAAAGTTGCCTCAACTTATTAACAACTTTTTCAATTAGAATTTAAGGAATTTATGTAGATTTTTATTAAAAAATGGTAAATTTATTTCAACAAATAAATAATAGAGGTGTTGCAATAAAATTATTCGTGGCGTTTGCTATTATTGTTTAACTTGTATTTAATAATCTACCCATGTAAAAAGTTTCGATCTGATTAAACGAGCTAAGTATGTATATTTGTATATACATATGTATATGATTTTTGCGTGTTCTTTAGTACTTTTTTATATAAATCTGTTCTATTGGCACAAAGGTACTCTTCAATTATTTAAATATTCCAGAAGTAATGAGAATCCTTCATATTTTTGAAAATAATTAAATTGAAAATATTTTTTTACTGTACCATAATTAAAGAATCTACCGAGTGAGCTCATTCAACCAGGAACGTACATATATCAGATCTGGTTTTAGTTATAATCAATTATCAACAAATTAAATATAAGCTTGGATCTAATGATACCTAATCAGATCTAACCAGAACATCTGGAACGGGTATTATGGTATTATGTAACAAATGTGACAAATTGTCGCTTGTCGTGACGTCACACTGTTTTGTTCCGCACTAGTCGATTTGGTCAAAATTTGGGCTTCTATAAATACATATTTTTTTCTTTCTGTAAACACACATCGAGAGAAATAAAGTCTGTGATGGATTAAAACAAAAAAAAAAAGCGAGTGCATTTTTATTTAAAATTTTTTTATTTTTTTTTTATATAAACTTACTTAACATTTATTATATGTATACGAGTACATATATTAAAGTTAAAACATTGCAATTCAAAAATGTATTGAAATGTACGCAAATAAAGGGTTTTTTAAAAGGGACGCTACAAAAATAGACCGATAGGGACAGCAAACGATGCCATATTTCTTCCCGTTCTCTTGACATTTCTCTTCAGTATGGCTTGCCATTTTATCATAGAAAGATATACGAGCCAACAACGAGTCGCAATTATTGAAATTTACTACCCAAAATTATCAGTGGCCTCAACTTTAAGAGCGCTACGTCCAATTTATGGTAGTCATAATCGTCCTACCAGATCAACAATTGAGCGTCTAGTGGACAAATTTGAATCCACAGGCACAGTATAAAATGTTCCCGTGCCAGTGAGACAAAGAAGTGCCCGTAGTGTCGAGAATATTGCTGCCGCTGAGGCTTCAGTTCAAGAAAGCCCAAATGTGTCTCTCACACGTCGTTCTCAAGCGTTGGGCATCTCTGTGACGTCGTTGTGGCGAATTTTGCGGAAAGTTCTTGGCCTACATTCTTACAAGATCAAATTGACGTAAGAACTGAAGCCGCTTGACCACCAGAAGCGTCGTATGTTTGTGAATTGGGCTGAGCAACAACTTGAAAATGATTCGGATTTTTATCGAAAAATCATCTTCAGCGATGAGGCTTATTTCTGGCTGAATGGCTTCGTCAATAATCAAAATATGCGTTATTGGTCAGGCAGCAATCCACACGTACTCCATGAGTCATCATTGCATCCCGAAAAAATTACATTGGGCCGTACTTCTTCTGTGATGATCAAGACCGGCACGTTACTGTGAATGGGAATCGCTACCGTTCAATGATAACCGAATATTTTTGGCCCCAATTGGATGATATGGACTTGGAGGACATGTGGTTCCAACAGGACGGCGCCACAAGCCACACAGCGAATGTCACAATCAATTTGTTGGAAACCATGTTTGGTAGACGTGTTATCTCACGAAATGGCCCAGTCGATTGGCCGCGACGGTCGAGCGATTTGACGCCGTTAGACTATTTTCTGTGGGGCTACGTCAAGTTTATGGTCTATGCCAACAAGCCAGCGACGATTGATGAACTTCGTACGAATATCGAACGTGAAATTGCAGCAGTATCGGCCGATTTATGCTTGACAACCGTCGAAAATTGGGTTCAGCGTCTAGATTTCTGCAAGCGTGCCCGTGGTGACCATACAAAAGAGATCGAGTTCCATACATAATGGCATCGAAAGTACTTACACAGGAATAAAGAATTTCATTGATTTCCAAAACCGTTTTTGTTTTATTTAAAAAACTTTTATAGCGCTCTTATTGAAAAACCCTTTATATAAAAAATATATTTTAATTGTTTACTCGAATTCCAATTTCCAGAGTAACACCATCGACCATATCACACAAAAAAATTTTAAACTTCTTCATTCTCAAGATCTATTGGCTTTGGTCCTTGGTTTTAGCTGTTCCGCGACAGTTGGCCAAACAGTCCCGTCATCCTTCTGCATCTTTTGTTATAAACGCTCCTGTGCTCCTTGATAAGCTCCAGCAGCCTGCTACTCTGTGGCCGTTATATACGCCCATTCAGTATTCTCTAAAAAAAAATCGAAATAAACTGATATCTTTTCAATAATTTGATAAACAAATATAAAACTAACTTTTTTAGCCTGTCATTTTTGCACTTTAAATTCGATTAATATTTTAGTGCTTTGCTTCTCACCTCACCTGTCAACACGGTGATAATTAAAATCGATTCGACTCTATTCGCTGTGTACAAGTATATAAGTTAAGTAAATGTTTCTAATTTATCTTTAATCTTTTTTGATGCAAACTGTATAATTTAAATGTGACATTCGCAAATAAATTGGAGGGTTAACTTTCAAATGTAATCGATATTCAACAAAACAAATTTTTCCCATCTCGAACATTTTTTATTCCCTTTGCCAAGTAGAAGTGCACTTAACGAAGGGTATATTGACTTTGTTCTTCCATTTGTAACGACCAGAAAGAGGTGTGGTAGGTATGACAAAGTATATACAGAAATGATCAAAATCGGATTTTGAGTCGATTTATCGATGTCCGGCCGTCTGTCTGACTGTCGCAGCGATTACAGCCGTAGTTTAAGAGCTATCATGCTGAAATATGGTATGTGAGATCTTACTCTCCAAGCGGAGGCTAAGTTCTAAGATGGGCAAGATGAAACCAGAAATAGTTTCAGTGCATATATCCAGTTCAAATATTTAGCACTTTAGTAGTAACACAAAACTGTTCACGAAAAATGGGCGTGATCGGATAAGAACCATACCCACCACCCATACAAATTACCCATCTTTTTATTATTAAAAATAGTTACAGTGCAAAAAACCAGTTCAAATTCGGTATTTAACACTTTGTTAGTTACATAAAACTACTAACCAAAAAGGGGTGTAATCCGATAAGAACAACGCCCACTTATAATAGAGACATGTGGCTTTCATTCTTGAGACCTGCTTTACAAAAACCATATATGTCTTCTCCCCGAACCATGACTGATTGGAAATTTTGGCGTTGATGGACGATGGAAGATTGCCAAGGAGCTCCTGCCGACCAGTAACGATCGAAATTTAAAACTAATAAAAATCAAGGACGGAATATTTGACAAATTTAAATTATTTTTTTCATTTATTTCCCCTATTATATATATATATACTTTCAGCATATGTATGTTCATACGAGGTGTGTTCAAAAAGTAAAGTGACTTTTAAAATTTCGTTGGCAACGTACTACATTCGATTATCGATTTTTTTGTATAACAAAACAAAACACCAATGATGATCATGATTTGCTAAAAATGGTCATAACTGGTGACGAATCATGGGTATATGATCATGATATCGAAACCAAAGCCCAATCGTCCCAATGGAAAAGCCCAGGTGAGCCAGCAGAAAATCGCCGAGCACGAACAACACTTCTAACCGTTATGCCTCTTACGAACAAACTAAACATGCTATATAGCTGAAACTGTAAACATATGTTCGTGACGAGTGTACCAACATAACAAAACAAAAAAAAATAATAATCGAATGTAGTATGTTGCCCGCAAAATTTGAAAAGTCACCTAACTTTTTGAACACACCTCGTATATTCCCAGCGGGACAAAAAGAACTCTTCACAGAAAGCGTTTTATTTGCGCTTCAAATGTTAAAATAAAACTGCAGCTTTTAGAGAAAAGGAGAAATCGTGCTCTATGAGCGCTTCCTTAGAAAGAGGGGGAATCGATCAAAAAACATGTTTGCTAATCAAGTTCTATCGACTCCAAAAAAATAAATGGTTGCATAATTTGTCCCCCCTTTGCTACGAGCATGAACCGAAGTTAACATTATTATTTTCTCCCCCCCCCCCAATTCTACTCCTAGTTTTCAAAGATGACAGGAGTCCACTGCGATCATTGACCGAAATTAATCTCCAAAATTTTAAATAAAAATTGAAACATTAAAAATCCATTACTTTATTAAATTGTTGTTGTTATTTGTAATGCATTTCAAATGGTAATGGGACCACACATTTCAAATAAACTAACCGTTATCATTACAGTAATTGAAATGGTAATTAAAGACATTTCATTACCTGTATTGGTAATGGCCTTTGCAATGCCTTTCCAAAGTAATGGTAAAATCGCCCATAGCAAACAATCGCGCGATTTAAATGGTGATTCAACCACAACAAAATTTGCATTGTTCCGCTTACATGTCTGTCTGTCAAGTTCAAAGTGTACAATTAATAATTGCGTTTACTGCATGATGGCATATTGCAATGTTGTCAAAAAAAAGAACACCTGCTGCATTGACTTGCAAAAAGAACTTAATTCCACATACCAAGTTTTGCTTTGTGTAAAGACGGTTTTTTTTTTTAATTATTATGAAAATAATATTTGGGCACAAAGGCCATGGACGTTATGCCCGATCACCGGTATGGTCACTATAGAGAACTTTCACTGAAATGGGCGTAGCCACATCTCAGGAACCTGGTGCTTTACGATTATAAACCTTTTCAAAATATTCTGCACGAATTAATCGTAGTTATTTGAAGTAGCGAAAATGTTGCGTCAACCAATATTTTCCTACTACACTTTGGAATGTCCTCTCATATTTCTGATAAAAAAACGCAGAAATTTTTCAAAATTAAAATAAATCCCAATTAAAATAAATAAATGTAAATTAAAGATACAAATTAATTGCTTCAAAATTAACTAAACAAAAAAACAGTGGCGGCAATTAGGACATTGTAAAAAAAATTTTATTTTGTGAAAAAAGCAACAAATTTAATATTTTTCAAAAACGTACTATTAAATGATCACGGGGTTAAACCTTGTAAATCATTTATTGATTTTTATTTAGACGCGCATTTGTATTTTTTAATCGCCACTGGATTGATTTGACACTTGCTTATGTGTGTTAGTTTACAAATATACACGTATTCAAATACAATTGCGAAATTTTCGTTTTGCTGTCTTCTTTTGATTTAATTATTTTTCACGTTGCGCAGATAGGATTGTGTCGATATATGTATAAGTATTACATACTTACGAGCATATATGTATGACTTTAGGCAAAGCGATTATATCTTTTTAATATGCTCAAAAATTTTGTATTTATTGAATTAATAATATTTAACATCCTAGCACAACAAGAAAAATTAAAGTATTAATCACAAAATTGCGAAACAAGAGTTGAATATATCGGTTTTTGATTTGAAAGTTGTCGGTAATAATAATCCTTTTGAAATGATTTTTGACAATTCCAATTGTTCACGTTTTCCAAAAAAAAACAACTTTTTCCGTTTTAAAAAATTGGAAGACGTTATTTTTATTTTTCTAGGTATGAGGTCAGGTTCCCATCTGTCCTTAACTTAATTAACACATCAACAAATTAATTTTTTTTAACAAAATTTGATTACCGAGTTTTTGATCTAAAGCTCCTCATATATGCTACAAGAACACTTTTTGTTTGTGTGTGTCTGTAAAATGGCGAATGGTATTTGAGCTCGGCCCTAGCCAAAGATAATTCTCATATTCGTTGAAAGTAAATCGCATACATTACCTGTTCGCTTGTAAGGTAAACAATTTAACTGGGTACATTGCCCGTTCACTTTACCGGTAGAAAATACTTGCATTGACTTAAAATTCTTCAGAGAATTCATCCATTGCCATTTTCGTGCACTTCCACTTTCACTACTGGGTAATTCAAGAAAATGAAAAAGAGAAACAAAAACAATAACACTAACACTAACACTAAAAAGAAATTGAAAATTGTAGTTTCTTGTGTTTCTTCGCTTTGAATTAATTTTTGTTACAGGCCAACAAATAATTAATTCGAGTATTTGAATATCGCCCAAATAATCAATTTGAATATTGCATTTTTATTTAGTACGAAATTTATTCAAGTTAAAGGTTGGCCGTGAAAGTTCCCGTTTTGTTTTAAATTAGCAACACTTTTTACATGTTTACCTTATGAAATACTAAATTAGTAAGAAAATTATCTTTGACTTGATATCCCACAGCATACCTTAACACTTTTAAGTTTTTTATATTGAGGACTTTAAACAAGATCAGTGAAGCTTAAAGGATTAAATGCATATTTGCACATACATTTGCATATTTTGGGCTTCAGAGAATAGTTAAATGTTGGCAACCTGTGGAATAAGAAAAGCAAATTTATTTTACATAAACTACAATTTGTGTAGTAAAAATTAGCCTACATGAAACACAAAATGAACTGACAATTTGTTCAGTTTAGGAATTCTCCGAATAATAGTAGTATAAAACAATAGTTGGTACTATTATAAATACATCATATTATTAAATGTCATAATTATAATAAAGCAGTTCATGATATAAAATATTTTAGCATAATTTTAGCATACTTCCTTACTAATATTATAAAGGAAGGTGTATTTATTTATTTATTTATTTATTTATTTATTTATTTATTTATTTATTTATTTATTTATTTATTTATTTATTTATTTATTTATTTATTTATTTATTTATTTATTTATTTATTTATTTTCGTTTGTACCGTTTTCACGCTTAAACGGCTGAACCGATTTACTTCAAATTTGGAACATATATCGAGATGGATCTGGAAGGAATGATAGGCTATATGAAATCTGCCACGCCCACATATTACGCCCACAAGTAGTCAAATTAAGTCAACAAAAACGATTATTTCACTAATAAAATTCCAAAAAATCTCAAATTTGGAATTTGAGTTGGTATGGTCACTGTCGACAACTAAACGAAAAGTGGGCGTGGTTAGATGAATTTGACGCCCACTGCCGTAACTTCGGAACGCGATGGTCTACAATGATAAATGACTTGGTATGTAGGTGTTTGATGATGAAATCTACCACCTCACAATAAGTGGGCGTGGTGGGATTTATTTAACGCCTACCGCGATATCTCATGAACGTTGTGATCTTTGATGATAAAATTTGATATAGAAGTGTATGATGATGAAGTCATAAAAAAAGTGGGCGTGGTAGGATCAATTTAACGCCACCGCTATATATCAGGAACGCGATGCTCTACGAAGATAAACGTTTGTATTAAGGTGTATGGTGACTAAATCTACCATCTTACAAAAAGTGGGCGTGGTCGGGTCAATTGAACGCTCACCGTTGCAGCTCAGAAACGTGATACTGTACGATGATTAACTTTAGTGTGAAGGTGTTTGGGAACTATATCTACCATTTCAGCAAAACTGGGGTCAATTTAACACCCACCGCCACAGCTCAGGAACGTGATGCACTACTATGAAGAAATTTGGTTCTTCGTAACTAAATCTGACCGGAAAGTGATATTACAATTTTAGTACATACAAATGCGAATACCGGGAAGGTTAACAGTTCCGAAACTCAGTTTATAGGTAAATGGTGACAATAGTTACAACGTGGAGTAACTGGAATTTCTGCATACAAATTTGGTATAAAATTATCATTTGGTATATTAGGTGTACAAATAAGTTTCCGCCGTTTTTTGTTAATAAGATAATATTTAAACGATTTTAAACGATGTGAGACTGCTTGCTGAGTGACTTCTAAACTATGAGCAAGTTCCTTTTATGTTTGAGACGAATCTTCACCCAATAATTTCTCCAAATCTGCATCCTCGTAAATTTTCGGCCTTCCACTGGATCTTTGTCTTTTATGTCAAAATCACCTTTTTTAAATTTTTGAAACCACTCACGACATGATCTCTCACTCAAAGCATCCTCATTATATGCTTCTACGAGCAATCGATGCGACTCAGCAGCAGATTTTTTTAAATCAAAAAAATAAATTAAAAGTTCCCGCAAATGACACTTAGTTGGCTCAAATTGAGATATATGATGCTAATGCGAACTTAATAACATGATAAGGTTATGTTGTTCTGGAATAAACAAACTAATTTTCAAGTAGGTTACCATCTGCGAACTCCAACGTAAACCTCGTGCCACGCCATCTTTCTCAAAACGGCGGAAACTTATTTGTACACCTAATAAAATTATCAAATTAACCAAATATTCATACAAATATAATTCCAAAAATCGTGGGCTAGGCTGGAAAGTTTATTAATCTTAATTAACAAATAAGACTTCTATTAAAAAAGAACCCGGGTAATTTAAGCTAGTATATTAATAAAAAAAACAATTTTACAAAAAAAATTTAACTCACATTACATTAATAGATAATGAACCACTCTAAAACATCCAATTAAAGTTATAAGGGCTTTATTTTGACGTATTAAAAGTAATTAATATGGACCTGCCTAATAATTTCATAAATTTAACCAGTTTATATAAAGCCTAAAAGAACATTTTACACAATGTTTCAACCCAATATTTCTAATGGTTCTCTAGATATCATACTTTTCACATTAGCGGATTTGCTTTACACTCAGTTCGTGTTAGTTAACAAAATTACAAAAATTGTTGGTGTAAAAAGTGAGCGTGGCAGATTTTTTTAGCCTATCCGATGCATTCCTTTATACATATGTGCATTAAGATCCTGAGCTATGGTAATCGACGTAAAATTGATTCGACCTATTTCTAAGAGTGGGCGTGATACAACCACGCCCATTTTTCATGAAGTTTTCGACTGTGCCCATACAAACTCAGGTATTAATACTAATATCAAGGAACAATACATATTAGCGAAATAATCGATTATTTTTACTTAATTTCACAAATTGTATTTGCGTTTAATTTATTTTTTTGCCTAAAACCTTTCCAGTAAGCATATCAACTCCCCAAAATTTCATCCCAATCGGGTAAGAAAGAAAGAAAGATTGAAACAGACATTAATTTTTATATAAATAGATTAGAAGTGATCCAAAACAGCAATGTGTAGCCAGTACTAGAAATGCTCTCCTGAAAAGTTACTGATCAACACATAACTGTTTTTGTTGGCTATTTGAAGACAAGATGCAGCAAAGACTGATGCACACAGCTAGTTTGAATTAATAATTTACAACCCGAGGTGTTTTCAGTAGTAAAAAGTGAATTTCAATGTGTATCAGTTGATTGCAAACGTATTTGTTTTTTATTTGTACGGAATCAACAATCAGTCAAAAATCTGACAAATTATTTAGTTTTTTCAATATGTAGTGCATCAAAAATGTTTTCATTAAACCTTGTAATAACAATTAAAAGCGAATTTTAGACTACAAACGTGTGCTTTATGTAGCGCATATGAATTATATATAGCACATATTAGCTACATATTATACAATTGCGCATTTTATTCCCGAATGGTATTTTGAGTTTGTTCTATTGAGCTATCGATCTGAAATTTGGTATGCGAGCTCCTATTCTAAATGGCGAGGCTAAGTTCTAAGATGGGCCAGATCGAATCAAAACTACTACTCCCTCCCATACAAACTACTCCTTTACATACGAAAAAATAAAATTAATTAAATTAGTTCAGTAGAGATATCCAGTTCAAATTGAATATTTAGCACTTTAGTAGTAACACAAAACTGCTCATAAAAAATGGACGTGATCGGATAAGAACCACGCCCACTTCCCATACAAACTACCCCTTTCTATGCGGAAAAAAATTATTAAAAATAGCTACAGCGTAAATAACCAGGTTAAATTCGGTATTTAACACTTTGGTAGGAACACAAAACTACTAACCAAAAAGGGGCGTGATTCGATAAGAACAACGCCCACCTATAATAGAGATATGGTGCACTTATGTGCTTAAAAAAGCACATTTTTATAAATTGGCGAAGGGTACATGAGCTTCGGCATAGCCAAAGGTAATTCTCATACTTTTTTATCATTGGTTTATTTTACCACTGATGTGTAACTGGTTATTTTTATAAATTTTTTTCGCATTAAAAGAGGAAGTTTGTATAAGAGTGGGAGTAAATTTTGTCTGATCTTACCTATCTAAGAACTTAGTCTCAATTACGGCAGTAATCGCTGGGACAGACTGTCCATATACAGACACCTTTATATGGGCTCGGAATTCGACGCTGATATTTTATATAAAACCCTTTTTTTTAAATATGTTTTAGTCAATAACTTGACTTAAATTAATAAGTTGTATATTCTTATCCGATTCTTCCAGTATTATATTTATGTATAACTAGCGAATTCCCGGCATGCGTTGCAATGCAACTTAAAACAAAAATGTTAGCAGAACTTCCCGGTACTCCCATTAGTAACGGAACTTCCCGGTACTCATTCTGAGTTACGGCGGTGAAATTATCGGAATACAAACTCAGAAACAAAATCCCAAATTTTTAGGAGCAATAGTAGCAATGTCATCGTATATTATCACGCAATTAATCAAATTGTGGGCTTGTATATTCTGTTATTCTTCCCAGTGCATCCCGTTACATGTGTTCTATTTAGCACATCAAGTTTCTGAGCAAATGGTGGTAGGCTTATAAATGATCCACCTTTTTTTTGAAAGTATGCGTTAAATTGATCCAACCACGCCCTTTTTTGGGAAAGTTATCGACAGTGCCAATACAAATTTAGATACCAAATTTCAGATTTTTAGAAGCAATATTAGCCACGTTATCGCATATTTTCTATGTTTTTCAGAGTGGGCGTTAAATTGATCCAACCTCGCCCATTTTTCGGGAAGTTATCGACAGTGTCTATACAAACTCAGATACCAAATTTCATATTTTTTGGAGCAATATTAGCGAAATAATCGAATATTTTAACTTAGTTTCGCAAATTGTTGGCGTAATAGGTGGGCGTGGCAAATTTTTTGCCCTAAGCCTAAGTTGGCGTGAGCATAGCAACTTCCTAAATTTTCATCACAATCGGATGAATGGTTTAGGCGCGCATAGGATACAAAGAAAGAAAGAAAGATACATTCATTTTTATATATTGGGTTGTCGAAAAAGCCTTTTCGTATTTTGTCAATAGATGTCAATGGAGGCGTCTATCTCCAGTGCTATCAATCACATTGTGTCTTACCATATGGTGTTGGAAAGGTGACATTTTAAGCTTCATTTAAGCAAAAAAAAATAAATTCGGAGAAGTTGAAAAAAAGTTACAGCTGTTCAAAAATTAGTGAAAATAATGAAAAAATTCGCTATATTTTGAAATTTTTGTATAAAAAAGGGAAGAATGCAACGCAAGCCACCAATGAAATTTGTTAAGTTTATGGAGACGATGCTGTATCAGTTCGTGTAGCACAACAATGGTTCGCTCGCTTCCGTTCTCGATGAAATTAAGGAAAAGATTGACCAGGACCATCACATAAGCAGACATGACATCGCCAAGGAACTAAACATTCATCATTAAACGTTTTTGAATCATTTAAAAAATGCTGGCTACAAAAAGAAGCTCGATGTTTGGGTACGACATGAATTGTCTGTGAAAAATTTAATGGACCGAATTAACATCTGCGATTCTTTGCTGAAACGAAATGAAATCGAACCATTTCTGAAGTGAATGGTAGCAGGAGACCAAAAGTGGATCAAATACGACAATAATGTGCGAAAAAGATCATGATGCAAGCGTGGTGAAGCTCAAAAAATGGTCACAAAGCCAGGATTGACGCCTCGAAAGGTTATGCTGAGTGTTTGGTGGGATTCGAAAGGAATAATACACTATGAGCTGCTCCAGCCTGGTCAAACGATTGATTCTACACTTTACTGTCAACAACTGATGAGATTGAAGCAAGCAATTGAAAAAAAAGGGCCAGAACTGATTAACAGAAAGGGCGTCGTCTTCCATCCCGACAGCGCTAGACCACACACATCTTTGATGACTCGGCAATACCTGGGAGAGCTTAACTGGGAAATTTTGATGCATCCACCATATAGCCCTGACCTTGCACCATCGGACTACCATTTGTTTCGGTCAATGCAGACCTCCCTTACTGGAGGAAAGTTGGCTTCAAGAGAAGCCTGTGAAAATTACTTGTCGCAGTTTTTCGCCGAGAAACCACAAAAGTTTTTCACTGATGGAAAAAGGCAAAAGGTGATCGACCAAAATGGTACGTATTTGGTTCAATAAAGTTCATTATAAATATAAAAAAAAATGAGTTGAACTTTGGTTAGAAATACGAAAAGACTTTTTCGACAACCAAATATATAGATAGATTGGATGCTTTCACACGATATTTGTATATCTCAGCATAGAGGAAGTTACGGGTGCCGGGTTTAATGGCACAAACACTCGCTTATTCACTGCAATGGGTTATCTATCAAGCGGAGGTTTGTGCTATTGAGTGCTGTGCACGCCACCTATTGCGAAGAAGTCCTTAAGGTAGCATCATTCTTATTTACTCAGATAGCAAAGCTGCAGTCAGAGCACTTTTCTTTGCGAAAATTATTCTCAAAGAAAGCTGAAGGGTGCTTTCTCGTCCAACAAAACTCACGGCTTAAAACAAGGTCACATTATGTTGGATCCCTGACAAATGAGCTTTAAAGGTAACGAAGTGGCGGATGATCTAGCAAGAACTGGCTACTATTCCCCAATGACAGATAATAAACCATTTGTGGTATAAACTGGTCATCAGCCATAGAAAACAATTCCAGGGAGAATACAAACTAAATTGGACCATTTCTAGAGGTCTTCGTTAAGCCAACCTACTCATGAGTTTAAGTGAATCACAGGATAGAATCAATCTAAGCAGATCTAATCTACGACTAATAACTAATGGGTCTAGCTTCCGACACGAAATGCTGACTGTAGCTAAAAGAGGACGAAACATCTATACATATCTTTTGCGAATGCTTTGACCAGACTTAATCTTAAATATTTTTAGCAGGGTTTTCCAAAACCAACTTTAATCATCAGTGGCTTGACAAGGTTTAATATATACTTCATAGGGAAGGTAGAAGAGATTATAGTGTCGTGATTGGGCTGTAAGTACAAAAGATATTTATGATCGCAGAGTTCGAAACACGTATGATTAGCCTCTAAGGTGTCTTTACATCTTCCTAAAAGAGGCATTTGTTGGATAAGGATATATGTCCTGGTCCTAATGTCACGCCCCGATTCCTTGATAGTATACAGAACTTTTCGTTACTCCCCGTTGTTGGTTGGTTATTACTTATATAGTCATGTAGAATATTACGTTTCTGAGTTACGGCGATGGGCATTTAATTGACTCCCCGTTAAATTTATCCAACCACGGCTATTTTTGGTGAAATTATAGACAGTGACGCCCTACAAACTTAGATACCAAATTTTTATGAGCAATATTAGCGAAAGAATCTAAAAGTTTTATTTACTTAATTTTACTTAAATAGATTTGCCACGCACACTTGAAAAGTGACCCCACAATTGTATTTAAGTTTCTTACCAACATGATGACTTCATCTAATAGAACTTCACAATACTACATCCTTTAAATAAGATAAAGCCGACACTTCTCCTTGTTACATTTGGTAGAACAATTTAAGGTATACGAGCACTACTTCAACTGGAGATTTTCGTGTGAGCAGTTTATAATTTTCTGCTGTTTGTGCCTTAAACAAAAAATATAAAAATCAAGTGCATTTGTTGATAGATGATGTATTTAAATTCCTTTGCACATACATACATACATATGTACATTCACATTTCGTGGTAAATTTGTACTTTTTACTATGTGCATAGCAGCAATTGAAATCTTGAAATCAATTAACAAAGCGCTCAACCAATTATATAGGTCGATTTTCTAACGGTCAACATTTTTTACAAATTGCATTTTAAAAAGGTTTCCATGTTACATTAAATTGACTTGATCTGCCTATTTATATATTTAAATTTGAAAATGCGTTTCAGTGGCAAAAATTCTGTGTCGCGTTTCCACGATTATAAAAGCCTCTGCAACGCATTAAAACTTTTAGTTCGCGTTTTACAATCGACCGCTAATGTTCAACGAAGAAATTTTAACGACAAAAAGGATCTTAACACTAAACATTAAAATTATTAAAGCATACCTAACAAAAAGACAATAACAAACAATATGACGTGTGACGAAGATATCGTTGTATCTGGAATGTCGGGTCGATTTGCCGATAGTAATAATGTTGCGGAGTTTGAATACAATTTATATAATAAGGTATATATTTATACTTCTATGTATTGTTATAGTTGTGCAGAGTAAATCGAGATTTAAAAAAAAAAATATGTACAAAATAATTAATTATTTTCTATGTGATCAAAGTGACACTTAAAAAAAAGACCTTTGTACCAATGGAAATGAATATATATATAAGTATTTACTAGACTGTACCAGGCAACGGCTATAAAGGGAACATATATAGAGCCATACTTAGACATGATGACCATAATTACCAAGACACAACGGGTAGTAACGAAAAGTTCCGCATGGCAAGATTTAAAAATGTTGTGGAAAGTACCTAATTACACAGAAATGTATTTCCGGAAAAGTGGCCAAGAATGGACTTGCTTATCAAATTGCTTAATCAAATAATTATCTTAAGAATATTTCTATTAAAAAGAAAACCCGAGCAAAGGAGGGTACTACAAGCTAGTTTATATTTATACTTATACAGACATATTTACATATGTAGCAAAATGGTGTCTGACCTTACCTTTCAATTAATACAAAAAAGCGATTGCTAACAATCAGCCGATTCTAAAATTAGCATATACGAATATGTAATCACCTGCCTTTAATTCTAATTAAATATTGTTTGTTTTAAAATACGCTAACGAAATTCTTAAAATTTTTCGCAAAGCAGTTCTACAATTGGGTCACACAAAAAACATATATAAATGTTTTAGAAAATTTAGTTAACTTTATAGATTCTTTGATTGCTATTCATTGCAAATATTCTACCAGAAAAATCCGATACCAGCTTAACAGGAAATTAAAGTTGTATAATTCTGGTACGCCATTTTCTAGATAAGTTTTCGATGTCTTTTAATCTATACATTAAGGTAAAGAAATAATATTTGCTAAAAAAAATATTATTTCAAAATATTCAATCCCGAAATTCTGAAATCCCTGACGATTTTTCAGTCACGAAAAAGAGTTTTTGCGTTTCTAAAATATTCTGCAAAGTTTTCATACAACTATTTCATGTTGACGCGATTTGTCCAGAGAAGCCTGAGCATTTTCTAAATAAATTCAGGGTTAGGTTAAAATTGTTTTTATACATTACTTGGGTAGAATCCGACAGAATCTCCAAACTATTGCGCAAAAACATCACTTTGAAGATAAGATACCCAATTTTAGGTTATCGAAATTTGGTATATAAACTAATATTTTCCATATGAAGATTCAAAGTTCAAAAATAAGCATGATCGAACAAAAAATACTCCCCTCTCCCATACAAACACGCCCGTTTTTTTGGCAAACAAATTTAATAAAATTAATTGCAGTGCTGATAACCAGTTCAAATCCAGTATTTAACATTTTAGTAATAACACGAAACTAATTTTCGAAATTCTGAAATATTAAAAACTAAGAACAGTAAATTTTACTCAAATATGAACGTTTCAAGATATTCAACAAGAGGATCGATCAAGTCTTATTGATTGAAATATTATATACAATATAAAATTAGAGAATGCCCGGCATGCGTTGCAATGCCACTTAAAAAAAGAAAATGTTAGCAGAACTTCCCGGTACTCCCCGTTAGTTAGCGGAGCTTCCCGGTACTCCCTATTATAGCGATTCTGAGTTACGGCGGTGAAATTATCGGAAGTTACCATACAAAACTCAGTAACAAAATCTCAAACTTTTAGGAGCAATATTAGCAATGTAATCGTATATTTTCCTTTTTTTTCATAGTGGGCCAAGACTTCTGTAAAAATATTTTTGTAAGCGTAAGTGGGCATGGTCAATCCAACAATTTTTTTATCTTGCCGATTTCTAAAGATTTTGATCAATTGATTGTTTGCGAAAACTTAGACCTTGGGGAACCTGGAATTAAAAATTTAGCAAATCTATTATTATTATTTTTATTATTATTATTATTATTAATAATGGGGATGCGCACCGCGGCCTAAAAGAATTATTGTGCCCCCTACGAGGATCATAGTATTGCCATAGCTTAGTATTCCTATGAGCCCTATACTCCTGAAAGGTTTATAGTATTTCTAGAAGTCCTACAACCGTTATAAATTTTAGTATGAAGCCTATTTCTAAGTCTTTCAGCATGCCTTCTGGTATTTTTCCGGCATTTTCCGGCTCTGCTTAAGCACAGGACACTGTCCTAGAATGTGTTTCGGAGTTTTAATGTCCTCTTCACAAAACCTACATAACTCATTGTTGCATATTCTCAGTTTTTTCAGGTGATAGTTCAAACTGCAGTGCCCTGTTAGAATACCTGTTATAATTCTCAGATTCTTTTTTGATAAATTCATACATCCATTAAATCTTTTAAGTTTGTTCGTTCCTAAAAGACTTTTTGATTGTTCCATTCCTGGTAAATTATACCAGTATTGTGTTCGTGATTGTTCTTCTTCTTTCTTTAACATCATTGTTAAAGACCTTTTTCATATTCCACAAAAGGGTTCGGGTCCTACAAATGTGGTTTCTGCCCCCTTTCTTGCTAGCTCATCTGCCTTCTCATTACCTTCTATTCCTACATGGCCTGGGACCCAAAGTATCCAAACCTTATTCTGCGAGCCAAGCGTATTAAGTTTCTCAAGACACTCTCTAACCAGTTTAGAATTTACCTGATAGGATTCTAGTGCCTTGATAGCCGCTTGACTGTCCGTAAGAATTGCAATGTTTTGATTCCGATAGTTTCGCTCGATGTTAAAGTAAACACACCTGTATATGGCGTATATTTCCGCCTGAAAGATACTGGTGCTTTTACTCATGGGCTCAAAGTATTTTATCCTTGGCCCATATACCCCCGCTCCTTCATCAGTAAGTGACCCGTCTGTATACCAGGTTATCATTTTTTGGTTTAAATTGTAGGTATTAGATATACCTTCCCAATAATTTTTATTACTTAGTTTTGCGTCTGCTTCGATATCTAAGAGGAGGGTTAAGTGGAGGATTTTTGCCGACTAATATGGGTAAGCTATATCTATAAGTTCTTAGGGGAATATCTTAAATTAGGATTTCTCCAGTAGTGCGTTTCTGTTACTCTTCTCGATCGCTTTTCTCACTATTTTAGTCGATTTTACGTCATGACTACGTCACTCTCACTTGTACTGTTTCTGTTAAAATTGTGTCAATTTCGATCGGTCGAAATTTGACGTTCCAATTCCATTTACATTAGAGGAACGCTTTTGAGAAAGTGTTTCTGTAAGCAAACTGAATCGAGTAGAATCGATTCTAATTCTCGTCGTGTTAGCAGGTGGTGAGAAGCAAGTTCTAAACAAAATTTTCGAGTCAATCGAAATTAAAGCTCTAAATTGACTGATGTTTAAAAGGTAATTTATTTGTTTTATAAAAGTATTGCACAAATATTCATTTATTTCAAATTTATTAGAATATACTGACTGGGTCACAAAGTTGTAGGCTGCTGTTTATAGTTATTTGCATTTATATTATTTGTTCACAGAGTTGAATTGATTGGATATTATCTGTTAAAAAGTAGTTAGCAAATCAGTCATTTTCATAAATGTTAATCAAGTTTATAATTAAAAAATAGATTAGTTTCATAAAAATACACTTATAGCTCACATGCACATTCTCATTATTATTTCCAAATTTGTTTCGTTTCCATTTATTCTCTGATGATTTTTGTTTCATTATATCACAGACTATATTTTACTCGATTTGTGTTTACAGAAAAAAAAAATATGTATTTACAGAAGCCCAAATTTTGAACAAATCGACTAGTGCGGAACGAAACAGTTTGACGTCACTAAAATCGACAATTTGTCACATTTGTTACAGAAACGCACTACAGAACTTTTATATGCAAATCGGTTTCTATTGGCGCTAAATAACAAAAATACTCATGTACTCTAAATTCCTCTGGCTTTTATGAAGAAGCTTAGCAAGTTCTTCAGAACTTTTTTTTATAAAAAAACGGTTATATTGGGACAAAGATATCACAAAAGCTGTACTCTTCAATTATTAAATTTCGCCAGATATAATGAGAGTCTTTAATATTTGTTTTTAAATAATTAAATTGAACATACAATAAAACTTTAGCATGATTAAAAATTTAGACGAGCGAGCTCGGTCTGCCAGGTGCAAAAGCGTTAAAAGACGCAAATATGGCAAAGCTATATATATTGAGTTTGTTCTTCTATTTGTAAGGACCAGAAGGGGGCGTGGTCAGTATGACAAAGTGTGTATATAAATCTTCAGAGTTGGACTCTGAGTCGATTTAACGATGGACGTGATCGAATAAGAAACACGCCCACCTCCCATACGTACTTAAATATTATTAAAAATAGTTACAGTATTAAATTCGGTATTTAACACTTTGGTAGTAACATAAAACTACTTACAAAAACGGGACGTGATCCGCGCCAATAACTGTTAAATAAAAATTATAAAAAATGATTTGAATTCCGAATGCCTTCTTGATAAAATATGTTTTAATGTTGTCAATTGACCATCTAAAACTTTATCGGATTAAAATTGTCCTTTTGGAGAACAAATTTTGGCTAGCATGATCCTTTTGATCAATTCGCAGTGTATTTAACTTTTATTTTTTCATCTTGGATTGGACAGATTCAATCGAAATAGTTGGAAAGTCACTTTTAGCTAGTCTTAATAATAAAATGTTTGTTTTCTTATTTTTGTAATTAATTTTTAACTATCTGTTAATATTGTATGTATTTTAATTTTTCTTAGGTTATTTTTGTTTGTATTTGACATTTATATCATTTAATTATTTATATATTTAGTTTCTCTTTCTTGACCTTTATAACTCTCACCTCACATAATTATATGATGTTGACGCTGTTCCATGCAATAAGTGTTGGACAGTTAATACCATTCTCTCTACCATATGAAGAATAAGATAATCTGATTGATGATGATTATCAATGTCCACACGTAATGAACCTAATCGGAAAGGACTAGTTTAAAGTTTAAATTGTTTGCTTTTAGGTTTTAGTTTTCATTTCAGGTACCTCTTAAGGGCTAGAGGCTTATCTCATCTTATTAAATTATTTCGGGATAGGTGACTTCCTAGTTAACTTTAAATTAGCAATGATAGGAGGTACAATTAAAATATATATACGAAACCAAGCGGCAAAGCTCACGGTCGAATAAGCGTTCTAATAAGAGCAAGCTTAAACAATTTACTCTAGAAGATCATGCGAAGGAATACCTGCAAGCCACATTTAAAAGACTTAAAGACAAGTGTGTAGTTTCCTCAGTTTACTACCCACCGTAATTCTCCATCTCTAGTAAACGATTGAATGATTTCATCCTGACCCTAGACAACAAGATTCTTACAACGCCAAACACACCATCTGGGATTGATCTAGCCAAAAGGCAGACAACTAAGAGACTTGTTATCAATGGGATTAGACTTCGATCCACAACAGGCAGGCCGACTTCATGTGTTGCAGCAACATATGCCTCTCGGAAAACTGAAGTGCCAAATCAAACTGGATGAATTTTTTCGGATGACTCCGAAGCATTGTTCACTGAAAAATAACGTCATCGTAGGTAAAGGCAAAAAATATAAGTCTTGCATTGCTCAGACCTTTGACAAAGTTTGGCAAGAAGTCCTCGAATATTGTATATAAATAAAAACTATGCTTCCAGCTTGACAAAAAAAGGGCAGTTAGGATAAGAACAACTCATTTTAATAAAAAAATATAGAATTATAGGTTGATTGTAGGTTAACTTGAAAATAAAGTCAAATTTCTCTTAACTAAATGTTGTATTGTATGTGAGATGTTGCACCGTAGTAAGGTAGCGACTCGAAGGAGAAGGACGCCTCCCCCAAAATATTTCCTTAAAATAGTTTTTTATGATTTTTATTTTAATAATTTTCTACGTGCTTGATGAGATGTATCATAATAAGTCATTTGAATCAAGCATGAATCAAGGGACTTCCCAAAAAAAGAGTTTGATTATAAATTACAACATTAATGAAATCCACAAAACCCACTTTGTACACGATTTATTTCTATTTATATTTCATCATTTGCTTACGGACGAATATTTATTTGTATTTTACAGATTAATATGTTGAAAGAAGATGCGATTCGATCCAATTATACTAATCCAATGATACCAAAACCCATGGGAAGGGTTCCTAATATTTCCAAATTTGATGCCGTTTTTTTTGGCATTCACGAGAACCAAGCAAATAGATTGGATCCACAGCAGCGAATCCTCGTCGAAGAAGCTTTCAAAGCAGTAATGGATGCAGGTGTTAGTCCTAAAAATTTACACGGCTCAAATACTGGAGTATACATTGCAGCAAGTTTCTCGGAAACTGAAAAAGAATTTTACCATAATTACCAGGATGCAGGAAAAGGTATCATAGGGTAAGAAAAGCTAAGAGCACTGCTCTATACCTCAATATTGGTGCATACGTCGTATAACTAAGTAATTTCTTGCATATTAAATATTTTACAGTTGTCGCAAATCATTTTTTGCAAATCGCATTTCATATTATCTTGGTCTTCATGGTCCCTCTATGGTTGTCGATACGGCTTGTTCTAGTTCAATAACCGCACTCGATTTGGCTATAAAAGCACTACGAAGCGGTGATATTGATGCAGCTATCGTAGGTGCCTCTAATTTATGCCTTCATCCTGTAATTACTTTGCAATTCAATTTGCTAGGTGTAATCTCGCAAAATGGAACATGTTTACCATTCGACTCAGATGCAAGTGGCTATACTAGATCTGAGGCAGTAAGCTGTGTTCTTCTACAACGAAAATCGGTTGCGAAAAGGATCTACGCAACTATACTGAGCAGTAAAATTAACAGCGATGGATTTAAGCAAGAAGGAATAACATATCCATCTAGCCATGTTCAGGAACAATTAATCAATGAAATATATTCTGAAGCAAGAATCGATGTGAATGATTTGGGATATTTAGAGGCTCATGCTACATCCACAATCGTTGGGGATCCCGAGGAGTGTAAAGGCATTGACAATGCTATTTGCAGTAAACGAAAGGAACCGCTGTTAGTAGGTTCCGTTAAATCCAATTGTGGTCATGCTGAGCCGGCCGCAGGAATTTGCTCACTTATCAAGATCATATTATCACTTAACAATGACATCATTCCACCGAACATTAACTTTAACTCGCCAAGGAAAAGCATAGAAGCTGTTGTAAGTGGTCGCTTAAAAGTAGTTGTTACTGCAACCAAACTTCCAAAGCCCATAGTTGCAATAAATTGTTTCGGGTTTGGTGGCTCCAACGGACACGTTGTGCTCAAACAATGTTCAAAGAAAAAACAGAGCTTTGAGCAAGACAACAGTAATAAATACCGCCTTGTCACTTGGTCTGGCCGTACTGAAGCGAGCGTTGGTAACTTTCTGTCAAACTTGGAAACTTGTCCTTTAGACGAAGAATATTTGGCGCTAACACAAAGTTCACAAGCTGGCGGTATACGCGGAATGGTTTTTCGAGGATACACCATTTTAAACTACATAGACAACATGACAATTCCAACCACTGTAAGCAAAGATATACAACACTACGCCGGATGGAAGCGTCCATTAGTGTGGCTCTTTACCGGAATTGGTTCGCAGTGGGTAGGAATGGGAGAATCGTTGGTGCAATTACCACTTTTTAAGAAATCTATACAACGGAGTCATAATACTTTGAGACCAGCCGGTTTAGACGTTGTCCAGATCGTCAGTGCAAGTGATGCAGATACTTTTAATAATATCGTGCACTCGCACGTGGGCATTGCTGCAATGCAGATTGCTTTTGTGGATGTACTTTGGGAACTTGGTTTAAGGCCAGATCTTATTATTGGACACTCTGTTGGTGAACTCATTTGCGCATATGCCGATGGCTCCTTAACAGCCGAACAAGTAATGTTGGTCGCATATTATCTTGGAAAAGTTAGTTCCGAACTACAAAAACTTAATATTATGCAAATAACAATTAGTGTGGGCTTTGAAAACGTAAAATCAGTGCTTCCAAAATCAATTGAAGTTTCTTGTCATAACAGTTCAAACTCATGTACCATAGCTGGACCTAGAAAGGATGTCGAAGAATTTGTGGCACAACTAAAGGAAAACAATGTAACTGTCATGGACCCATACTCCAATTTTGTTTACCACAACAAATATATTGGTCATTTAGGACCGGAACTTCTTAAATATCTTAAGCATATCATACCCAATCCAAAACCTCGCTCAAATAAATGGATTAGCACAAGTGTGCCAAGAAGACAGTGGTTTGAACAAAATAATAAATATTCTTCAGCAGAATACTTTACAAACAACTGGCTGAACTGTGTCTTATTTGAGGAGGTAGCTTCTATAATTCCGAAAAACGCTATTATCATCGATATTGCTCCACATACTTTAAACCAGGGTATGCCTAAAAAAGTGGATGGAAATGAAGTTCATGTCGCCCTAAACCAACGCAATGTCAATGACAGCGCACAATTTTTCTTTAATGCTCTTGGAAGGTATGTAAAATGAAGATGCTTTTAATATGGCGGATAACACGACAGAAGACCGACCAATTGACAGAGGATCTCTTTTTCTTAAAATTGTTTTTCTCATTAAAGAAAATCTAACTAGTTTTTTTTTCGAAATTATCTAAACGACTTTTTTGAGCAAACGTATCTTTTCACGAAATTATTGCAGTTCACATATGAAGTATTCAATTTTATGTAAAACTACAAGTAGATTCTAGAATTAAATGCATTAAACACATGAATTGATAAAAGGTTACAGTTTTCGAAATAAATTGAAAAGTAGGTCATGATAGGAAATATTCAAAAATTAGATAAATGAAATAAATAAAGAGTAAACCAAATACCAAACAGGTAGATATTCTTAATCTACATCCTTTTTTGTGACAATTGAATTCCTTTTAATAAATATATTCTAATTGTTACTGTTTATTTAAACAATTCATGTTCCCAAAAGCCAATTATTGGTTGTACCTACCCGACTTCGCCAAGTCTCGTCTTTAAATATTTCTGTTAAATTTCTGCCCATTCAGTCCATCATCCGTTCACTCCATTCAGTCTATAAAGTCCATTTAAATCAACTAATCCTTTCAATTCACCCACTTTTTCAAAATATTTAATCCATTCAGTTCACTAAGTTCATCCAGTCCATTTAATTCACTAAATCCACCTACTCCATCCAGTCCACCATAAACATAATAAATCAGACACAAAATTTATGTTTGTTATGGCATTATAGACTGGCATAATAATCTACTTGTGATCTTTTATTTTGGTGAGTAGAGTCAGGACTCTTCTTCTGTATTGCCTACTGAGAAAAAGTTGCTCATGTTGGAGAGAATGATCCTTCGCTTAATCTCTCGGTTTAGATCGTTGCTGATGTTCACCGTTGTAGTTGCCGGCAAGCAATTTATCTACTGTACTCTTAGAATCACTGGTCGACAACACGAAACTAATTTTGTAAATATCGTCAACACTTTAAGAAAGATAGTTTAAAGGAATAGCACAGAAGGGAGTAACCTTTTCTAAGCCCTTGTTGGTGTTATAATTTAGGAAAGAGTTCTTTGATAGATTACTCGCTTGTTAAATTGTGATCATTTCGTGCAAAAAGTATCGTCAATCGAATAGTTAAATAGAAATTTAAAAATTTGAAATTTAAATAAAAATTTATCTTTAAGAGCAAACCGTCCATATTGTATAAAAATCGAAAATATTAAAGAGATTAACTGTCAAATACAAAAATACAAACAAAATGTTTAATCAAATTTCCAATTACAGTCTGTATATTTCCGGTCTTGAACTTAATTTGGAGAAAATGTACCGTGAAATAAAGTTTCCTGTTTCTCGCGGCACTAAAAGTTTCAGTTCGCTAATTGGTTTTGACCATAGCAAAGACTACTTTGTTTATTTTAAAACGGAAAACTCTGCGACCAATATCAAAATGTCTTTTGATGTTAAACTATCTGGTCAAAATTCATATTTGAAGGGTCATGAAATTGACGGAAGAGTACTTGTTCCAGCCACGTTTTACTTGGAATGTGTTTGGCGTACGTTTGCAACAATGAAAGGAATACTAAAATTCGACTCTTTTTCGGTCGAATTTGAAAACGTTAAATTCGAACGAGCAACAACATTAACCGAAGCCCGAACGACAGAATTAATGGTTGTGATTCATATTGGAAGTGGAAAATTTGAGGTAGGAGAAATAAACTAAATAATTAAAAATATTTTTTCCAATACTGATTCTATGATTTCTATGCTTAACATTTTTGGCAAGGAACGATCTCATTTATACGAGTTTAGTTTACCATTTGTAAAGTCTATAAGCAGACGTATATATAAGCAGAAGGAATGATAATATATACAATATATGTGTGTGATCAGCGTCGAATTCTGAGTTTATTTCACGATGTGCGACCATCGGTCCGTATATCTGTCCATCCGTGTGATTACAGACTAATTTAAGAGATATCGACATCTAATTTGGTATGTGATACCAAACGGCGGTAAAGTTCTTAGATGAGTAAGATCAGACAAAATAAGTAAATATAATAGTCCTGATCGGGTCCGAACAGCGTTTACCTGTAATGTATTCATATTTGAAATGTTATACAATATATACATATATAGAATGATCTCATGTTAAATAAATTTACCCAAATAATTTAGGGTATTAAAGCTTCGACATAGCTAATTCAATTTTACTAACTTCACGTTTATCTTTTGTAGTTGATCAATCCAAAATCGCTGGAAAAAAGCAATCTTGTATATATTTATTTTTCTTTTAGATATCCGAGTCTAAAAGTGTGGTGGCTACCGGATTTATTCGCGAAATAATGGAAAAAACTAAACCTGTACCAATAAAACTCGATATGTCTGAAGAAAGATTATCTATTAAAAAGAAGGATCTCTACAAAGAGCTAAAATTACGTGGATATCACTATAGTGGAGATTTTCAGAGCGTGGAGATGGCCTTCGATGATAGCTCATACGGAAAAATCAAATGGATGGAAAACTGGGTCACATTCTTAGATTGCATGTTACAAATAAGCATTTTAGGAAAAGACACT
Source organism: Suillia variegata (assembly GCA_949127995.1). Lineage (NCBI taxonomy): Eukaryota > Metazoa > Arthropoda > Insecta > Diptera > Heleomyzidae > Suillia > Suillia variegata. Next base: position 22,413,215 of record OX421843.1, read on the forward strand.
CGAAGTCTAGTGTTGCCCACAAAACTACGTTCATTGAAGATATATCCGAACCATCATCAAAATGTGTGCAAGTTCGGTTCATCCATCGAAGTGTTTTCGAGTAATCTTCAGAATAAAATTGTCTCTGGAGGCATAGAAATTATTGGTTTAAATTCAAGTGAGATTCAAAGGAGAAAAGCACCTGGTGAACCAGTTCTAGAGACATATAAGTTTGTACCGCACTTTCCATCTCCTAAACTTAGTTTAGATGATATTGCTCGATGTTGCATTCAACTTATTTTGGAAAACCAACCCAAATTAAAACTACAAATCATTCTACAAGAAATAGATAAACCAAATAAATTGTTATTGGGTCTAATGCAAGCGGTGGGAGATCTTCCTTTGGTTACGGGTGATTACATAATATACCACCAAATAGACAATAAATCGCAGCCGGTTGAAGAAATTCCGCATGTCACTCACATGTATCTCGACGACAGCTTAGATCAAACTGGAGATATTGTTGTTTTGTCCGACAACAACAGCAACTCTACATTAATAGAAAACATTTCAAAAAACGGTTTTCTTATATTAAAAGAACCAAAGAATTTGACAATAGACAAATACACACCACCACCAAATCTTGCACCGGTCGCATTTTTCCCTTCAGATTTGGACGGTACTTTCGTATTACTGCAAAAAACGGAAAATGTTGAAACCCTCGATGGTGTTAAATGTTTAGAAATCTCTACATCAGATACAAAATTCAAGTGGGTCCATACACTGCAAGAACTAATCAAGAAACATAAAAATATTCTCGTAATATCTCAGCACGACAAACTGAATGGTATTTTGGGCGTAATTAACTGTTTACGAAAAGAGCCAGATACTAAAAGCGTAAGATGCGTCATAATTGACGATCCAAAGGCTCCTGCATTTAATATCGATGAGTTACTATATAAAAAACATCTTCAACTGGGACTGGCTGTGAATGTATATCGAAAGGTTAGTTACGCTTATGCTTAAATTTGATTTTACTAGTTTTATGTAAAATTTGTTATCGCAGGGTTGCTGGGGTACTTATCGTCATCTGAAACTTTTAGAATTATGCCCAAATAAAATTCACAAAGGACACGTTTTTGGAAAAATCGGTCGTATTGGTGATTTATCATCTTTAAAATGGGTTCAAGGACCTTTAGCTAAACAAGATGCCTTGGTTAAAGTGGTTTATTCCTCATTAAACTTTAAAGACATTATGATTGCTTCCGGACGTTTGTCTGTAGACGTACTGGACCTCAGTCGTATTAACCAAACAAGTCTATTTGGTTTTGAGTATAGTGGAATTGATATGCAAAATGGTAAACCTATAATGGGCATGTCATTAAAGTCAACAGTCGGGACCCACATTGCAGAAAAGTCGCTACTGACTTGGGATGTACCGCAGAATTGGTCACTCCGAGATGCTGCAACAGTTCCGGTTGTTTACCTAACAGTATATTATGCCTTCTTCTATACCGCTGATATAAGAAACGGTAAAAGCATACTCATTCATGCAGGAAGTGGTGGCATCGGCTTGGCGGCGATACGTGTTGCATTGGCTTACGGCCTAGAAGTATTTACCACAGTAAGCACTGCTGACAAAAAAATGTTTCTGCTTAAAACATTTTCTAAACTTAAAGGTAAATAAAACAAGAATCCATTAAAAAACCAATTAGTATTACTCTAATTTATTATTATAAAGTCGTTTAAACTAAATCAAAATTAACAAAAACAAATATTGAGTCAAAGACAACGAAAGTAGCGATTGAAAGTAAGATGAAAATTGACCATTACTTTAGACAGCATTGAGCATGGATTATATATAATATTATTAGAAAATTCTCGGCATGAGATTCAATGTAACTTAAAAAAAATAAAATGTTAGCGGAACTTACCGGTACTTCCGTTAGTTGGCGAAACTTCTCGGTACTCACCGTTGTTTTAAGTTACGACGATGAAATTATCGGCCGTAACTATACAACTCAGAAAAAAAATCTCAAATTTTTAGGAGCAATGTAATCGAATATTTTTACTTAGTTTTACAAATTTTAGGAGTGATAGGTGGGCGTTCAAATTATTTTGCCCAAAACCATCCTTAGCGTGATCACCAATCATCGCAATCGGATGAATGGATTAGACGCGCATAGGGTACAAAAAAAAAAGATACTTTCAGTTTTATATATTATATATATAGTTCATTATGATTATAAGAACTAGCAAAAAATTTTGATTAAGTGTACCAGTACAATTATTTAATATAATATAACTTAGGTTAGGTTAGGATAAGTCGGCTGGTCTAAAAAGACATTATACATATACCATTAGTGGTTCTTAGTATTAGTGTTAGGTCTTGAAAGTTGATACACAATTAAGAGAGTTTAATCCAGTTTGCGGCTTCAATGAGGGAAAATAACTTAACCCAAAGCAGTTTAGTCTTGATCTACCGATAGCTGGGCAATGACGCACGAGTCGTTTTGCATCAGACCCAATTTAACAGCATGTGCTAGTGTGAGAAAATGTCCCGTCAGTACACCAACTAATAACCTGCAATCGTCTCTTGAGAACTATAGAAGATAGTTGGTGGTGTTAATGCCGTAATACCGGAGCATGATCTTAGACGTCCTACAGGATGTAAAAGAATCGCAAAGATGTTGGTTCCAAGTTCATTTTTAAGTCTATCTTAGCTTTCAAAACTCAAAGAGACGGATGCACCTGTGACACGTTTACCCATGGTAAAGATACACCAGTCCTGGCAAGCGCGTCTTTTATCTCATTTCTTTTGATCCCCTTGTGTCCCGGAACACAGAAAATAGTGGTTTATCCATTTTAATTCTGCATTCCCGCACACAAATTGACTTAGTCTTTGTAGCAACTATTGCCTTAACTGCAGCCAGCCTATTAATGATGAAGTTAATATGCGAGTTTGTAGGAGTAACTTCAGTTGCGAATTCAGCTCAAATTACTTAAATAAAATTGAATTTCAAAAATTAAAATAGTAGAATTACATAATAATATAATAATATATACTCTCTTCTACCCTAGTCTACTTTCAATTAACAAAGGAATTAACTTTATACCATAGACAAATTTATCGTTAGGACATTATGTTCTTGTGTAGTTAATATATACTATTTTTATTAATTTAATTAGAAAATAACATTGGGAATTCGAGAGATACCTCATTCGAAGATATGATATCAGAACGTACTCACGGCAAAGGCGTCGACTTTGTGTTAAATTCTCTTTCTGAAGACATGCTTATATCTTCGATGCGGTGCCTTGGTAAGCGAGGACATTTCTTAGAGATTGGTAAATTTGATATGGCGAATGACAATAGTTTGGGGCTTGGAGTATTTCTCAACGAACTCAGTTTTCACGCGATTCTAGCAGATAAATTGTTTGAATGCGATGGAACCTTAATCGAAGTGAGTCCCTTTACTTAAATTTAGAAATTTCCTAACTAATATAAATCATACAAAGAAACTTAAACAACATATGAGCACAGATATAGCGAAAGGTATCATTCAACCGCTGCCCTCAACAATTTTTCCGGCTCCAGAAATCGAAAAAGCATTTAGGTATCTCATGAGCGGTAAACATGTTGGTAAAGTCATGATACAAATCCGTAAAGACTCACAGTCGGAGGTTACTTTGCCGATATCTGCGCAACCACAAATATATTTCTTGCCGAATTTGGTGTATATTGTACCCGGAGGTCTTGGAGGTTTTGGTTTGGAACTAGTGGATTGGATGATTTTGAGAGGAGCTAGAAAAGTAGTTCTCAGTTCTACTCGCGGAATTTCAAATGATTACCAGCTTTTACGAATAACGTAAGTTCCTACTTGAAGATACTATCGGCGATAATAAAAAAATATATTTTCTTTAATAAATGAAATTTTTGTTTAAAAAAGACATAAGTTAAATGTAATATTTAATAATTTGTTAAAAACATTGGCGGCAAATAATTATATTTATTATTCTTTAATACAAAGTGAACTAAACTTAAACATGGGGGGCTCAGTTATAGTAATGAGCATTCAAAGCTATTTTCGAACTTTCATTGCTGTGCTGATTATTTTCAAGAAAGTTTTTGTAAGTAAATAACAATTGTTTTACTCTTTCAAGACTATGGAAAAAGTACTCCTGTGATGTTACTATAAACACATCTGACATTGGAACTATCGAAGGCTGTCGAGCTCTGCTTACCGAAGCTATGAAATTAGGAGATGTTGGCGGTATTTTCAACCTTGCTGTGCTACTTAGAGATGCAGTCTTCTCTAATCAATCAGTGGAACTTTTCCAACAATCCTTTAAACCCAAGGCATACGCAACGAAATATCTTGACGAAATTTCTCGAAAATTATGTCCGAAACTTCACCACTTTGTAATATTTTCCAGTGTCTCTTGTGGACGCGGTAACGCTGGTCAAACTAACTATGGTATGGCTAACTCGATCATGGAGCGTATCATTGAGGACCGTGTTGCCCATGGATTTCCGGGGAAGGCCATACAGTGGGGAGCAGTGGGCGAAGTTGGGCTTGTAGCAGAAATGGCTGCTGGAAAAATTGATTTGGAAATAGGTGGAACATTGCAACAACGCATAAGCTCATGCATTGAAGTGTTGGATGTATTGCTGTCCACCCCTGATCCGATTGTCGCCAGTATGGTTGTAGCTGAAAAGAAGGCACAAAGCTTCGGACAGTCTCCGATTGAGTTTGTATTAAACACTATGACTATTCGAGATATTAAATCGATTTCAATGTCTTCAACACTCACTGAACTTGGTATGGATTCGTTAATGAGCGTTGAAATCATACAAACATTTGAAAGAGATTATGAAATTACACTTAATAGTGCAGACTTAAGATCGTTAACTTTTGCTAAGCTGATAGAATTGTCAGAAAATGCTAAAGTTGTTACATTGGATCAAACTAACAACGAGGATGAACAATCCAACAAAGTGGATTCCATTAAACACATTCGACAGTTCTATGGTCAAATTAAGAATTTAGGTCATCCAAACCTTGTCTTCGATCATGTCAATAACATTTCAAATGGAGATCCCATTATAATTTTGCCTGGTATTGATGGATGCAGTGGCGAAGTCTGGCACGATATTGGTAAGAAGTTAAAACAACCGGCATACGTTCTACAATATCATAAAACGCTCGGAGCTAAAAATATAGGAGAAGTTGTCAACTATGTAACAAAGGCATGTATATAATTTGAAATTTAGTTTATATATATTTTCAACGCTTATATGTTTTTTAATAAAATTTCAGAACATTGCCGAATGTTTGGCTATGCACAAATCAAAGCGTTTTCAAATTGTAGCATTCTCGTTCGGTGCTTTGGTCGGTCACTATACTGTAGCATCCCTCGAAGATAAGGGATATCAAGGAAAGGCGATTCTAATTGATGGTTCACCACAATTCTTACAGCATGTAATTGGATACCTTCAAAATATTTACGACGGCATCGAATTAGACAAAATGACACTTGGCGTCACTTTAAGCATCTTGTTGCCCGAATTACCTTATGAAGTTATTCAAACCGATTTACAGTACATGTTATTTAAGGAAGAATGGTTCCGATATATTTACAACAAGCTGCACAAACATAAATATGATAACATTGATGCAATCTGTTCAAACATTGAAGCCATATATCAGCGCCTAAAAATGTTACAACAGCCTGAAACTTATGAGAATATCGGCATCGTGAATGCTGACCTGTTGTTGATAAAACCCATGGAAGACACAATCGCTAAGTTTGATGAGTTTTATGGTCTCTCGCCGTTCACACGTAGTAACATACAAACAGATGTACTCGAAGGCGACCACCGGACAATGTTGCAGAACACGAAGCTTCCAGGCATCATTAATTCATTTTTTAACAATCAAAAATAGTTTGTTTCAACTGTTTGACAACTTTGCTGCGCCTGTTTTATATCAGACATTTTCCTTTTTTCTCATTTATTTATTTTTATTTTCATTAATCCAATATCCTGATAAAACCAGTTTAAATAAATGTGTATCTTATAAGAAATAGTATCAGCCACAGTTTTAATTTAAAATGTATAAAAATTATTTTAACTGCTGCATACTGCTGAATAAGTAAGTATAATTTAAAAAATAAAATTGTTTAAGTTCTTTTGTTAAAGTTGAACGCTACCCAACGGAAACAATGCTTTTGATTAAATCTTTTTACATTTTCAAAGAGCGGGTAAAATGTATCTATTTTTTATATAAATTCTACTCTAAAAGTATTATAATAAATCAATATTTTGAATATTTTTGATTCATGGAAAACAATAAGTAAATGGACATATTTAACTCCAGTTGAAGGTTGCTTCTTAAAGGTTGTCTCCTTCTAACTGCATAAACAAAAAGTATGGTGTCAAATTAAATATGAAATTATATAATATTGAAAAATTATGACACCTTACAGTTCGTATGCGATGTAGAAGTAGTTTAGTTTCCGGTTTAGGGTTTTGCTCAAATTTAAAGAAAACCTCAGCTAACAAGCTCACATACAAAAATATCAAATATCGATGTCGGACGAACAAATAGATATATCCTACTACTAAATACTATAGTAGGATATATCTTTCTGTTGTTCAGAGTCGCAATGATTCTAACGTGAAATATTTTTTAATGGATGGTTGACATTTTTCTCATATACGCATTCAGTTCTTCAGTTTTGTCATTTGTCTTGTGAAACTACCAAAAACTTGTATTATAGACTATTCTACTGTTGAGTGACCTATAGTAAAATTTGATTGCCATTATTTTTCTAGTATTTCAACATTTTATGGGTCTTTTATGGTTAAAAAAAAACAATCAAAATAAACACAGAAAAATATGTTCTATGACAATCATCCTCGTTTAATTTTAGTTTAGGTCACTAAATAATTCTTTAGTCTTCGATGCAGATATATAACTTATTTTCTAAGTTATTATCTTATTATATTATTGGTATTAGTAAAAATTGTCTACTTTGTAATCAAGTCAACGAACCGACCTTTGTTACTAGCAATCGCCAAAAGGTGTTTGACATTACTTTAGTTACCGACTCTCTTTTCAAATGATAGTTAATTGGAGAGTGCTGGAAGAGAATTCAGACCATAGATAAATTGAACGTATTCTTCGAGGAACCTGACAGGATTAGAAATCTAAAAAAAATAACTGGCTCAAATCTTTATAAAAGCTCTTCCTTCGATCCTAACAATAGCGAAGCCGACAGTCTAGATAGGATTCCTAATAATTTATGCAACTAAGCGCTTGATATAGCATGTTCAAAATAGTTGTAAAAGGAAAGACTAAACTACCGTGGAGGTCTACAAAACTAAACTAACTAAAGATAGATTGTAGGGAATAAATCAAAAAACCATTTATTCGAGTACAAAGCGATAGTCTTCAAAAAAGATTTAAGAAAAGAGAATAGAACCTCTTGTAATTCTTTTTTTTTATTATATTGAGAGCTCCACGCAAATGTCCCATAAGAAAAACCCTTTCAAGCTTTAACCAATCAGTTGGATACCTGCAAAAAAGCGATAAGATTTTTAGCGATGAATCTCTTAACCATCTTTAAGATACAACACACTTGCCACGTTCTAAGCGTTATCACCAATGTAGAGTGACAGCACAAAAGACCATAGAGCAACTAATAGATACAAATATCAGAAATAAAATTGCACCATGGTAGCTTGTGAGATCGCAGCACGCTTACTGTAAAGGAAAATAGCTCTTCAATTGAAGATTAGGAATTGTTATTAGTAGCCTTCCTTGACATTGAGGGCGATTTCAACTACATCGAACAGAGGCCACGTTTATAGAACTGTGTATCGCATTATCTCTTGTTGACTTCATTAGACTAATGCTTGTAAACAGAGGCGTAAACTCAACGTTAGAAGACTCTGAGATGAGCAGTGAGAGGAATATGTCCAAATACCCTTTGCGATGTCATGCATGATTTATAAAATGAGGTTGCTCAATGGTATTAATCATGCGGTTTAAAGACAGGCTACCGGATGTTAGACCACCGTATGGTTCTACCTTATCATTTAGTGATAGGGTTAATTTTAGATAGAAAGCTGTTATGGAAATATAATGTTAAAGATAGAGTGAAAAAACTGCTGTAGCACTCTACCCGTGTAAGAGGGCAGTGGGTGCAAAGTTGAGTTACAAATCCTAAGTTATACACTGGATATCCACTGCGATTGTGAGGCCAATCTTTACTGTTAACTTTTTTATAGAAAAGTCCAGAAAAGTCTTCATAGACTAAACAGTAACAATCGCAACATTAAGACTTGCCTAACCGGAATGGAACTCAAAATCAATCTTAGATACTTATACGACAAAACAGCCAGGATACTAGGAGAACTATCGTTGTTCTTAGAAGCCACTGCCTTATCGAAATACACGCTAGAAGACTAAGGGCGCTATTTTGTGATAACAGTAGATGTAGGCCAAGATATGGAATAGAAATAAACTGTTGAACACTTCCTGTGTTAATCCGAAGCTCTGTCAGGAGGATGTTCACTGCATTCAGATCCATTTCTCTTAGCAGTATTTCAGATATTGCAAGAATAAAGATATCAAATTCATTCATTAAATCCTCAGGATGGTTTAAGGAGGACCAGGACCCAGTGGAGTAAGGATCAATTCCTTATACATAGGCCTAAGTGCATCTTCCGACAGTCACGCAACCTAAAGTTATATCGGGTAAACATCAAATACGAGCTAACTTTCCAAAAATATTTATGAATTTACATTATGAGTTACATCACAGATACATCACTAACAAGATTTCCTCTGCAAAATTTAAGGTCTTCTCACATTCAAAATATTAATGACAAAAATACAAGTTTTGGGATATGGTTTCAGAGGCTCGTATATTCTCGTAATTATACGCCGCGCGTATTTAGAGTTTTTAAGAAGTACTTCAGTAAACTAAGTTACGACAAAACAAAAAAGAGATGTTAACATTATTAAGACGAGTTGTTTTATATTCATACATCAAATATTTCAAAAGCTCTGTAACATTTTTGTAAAACTTAAGTTAATAACATTGGATAACATAAATGGATTTCCTGGAAAAATACATACCACTTAATTGTATTTTTAGTTATTAAAAAATTGTATAAGTTCTTTTGGATATAATCGAAAGCCTCGAAAATATCATGTTTTGTATCTTTGTTTTCAAAATTTAAATATAGGGCAGTGACGGTATCACATTTATTAAAATACATTAAAATGTTTGAGGATCTTAGAAGGTATGTAGAAAACAGTGTTGCTCTTAAATTCCTATTGGCAGTCAGTACTCTTTAAAAGGGGAAAGTGATATGTATTTTCTGAAGTTGAAAAGTCTATCGTTTTTGCATTGGTACGGAATCCTATTTAAGGTTAAGTCTATGTATGTGCATTAATAATAAAATAAATAAGTCTTTGTGAACCCAATGCTTTCAAGCTATACTGGATTCATCAGGGGACATTTCCTTTACGCGTGATTGTCTTTTAGTTCGTGGCGGAGGAATTGGTGGGAAACTAAGTGGTAAACTCTTTGTAGTAGCTGGCGTGGTCACAGCAAAGATTGTAGAAACCGGCGCTGTTTTGGAGAGACCAGCAATTGCACCATTTTTCGTTTGTCGCCGACAAAATCTGTTGCCGGTAGTTTCCAGCCACGTCTTGACCTTTTGTCCATTATATCGATATAAATACCAAACCCCAAAAGTACATAGAATCACGAATACTATAATTCCAATGATGAGAATCGGTACATAGTGGAAATCTTCGCTGTCTTCTTTGTGTACTGTCTCTGTACTGCTAGTAGAGTAGGTGGTTTTAGGTCTTACAGTTGTTCGGATTATTGGTCGCATCGGACGCAACGGATTTAGCGCCCCTTCGCCCAGTGCTATGTCAGAGCACGAACGAAATTCTTCCTGAGGGCCACATCCCACAGCACCATTTCCATCAGGACACATGCCCCAATTGTTGCCTGCAATGTAACGCCATTGAAGAACACATTGATCGCACTTTATATCTAATTTAAAATAAATTAAAATTACGATTATAAGTTTTCAAACACTATAATAAAATTAAGAAGTTCTCTAAGACCAGATTGGCTTCTCTAGGTCAATCAACATGCAATATTTCTCACCAGGCAATTGGGCTTTAATGTCGTAAATCCGACTTCCATTTCTCGGATAGAAGCGAGTTTCTAAATCAGATGGTGCTGGTTGTGCGGGTGAGCCTCCATTTATTAACAATACGTGTCGATCCAGACAATCTTGTTTTGCATCAGGTTCTGGACAAATTCTAAATTCGAAGTAGCTGAAATTGTGTATTTTATTATTTTTTATATTATAATGAAATTCATAACAATTGGTAAAGTAATCAATCATTAATTATACGTAAATTTTCGAAATATTTTGAAGTATTCAAACAGTAAACATTAAAATGCCTTTGCAATATATTTAAACAACATAAGGCAAGTTTTTATTGGATGCAGACTTTTTTAAGTATTATTTTAAGTATTATTAAAGATATTTCGAATTGCTTTTCTGGAGGACTTTGAGGTAGAAAAAATCATATATTATTCGCATATTAAAAATATATTGTATTATATTATTGTATATTTACACTCTGCTACAAACAATTTTGAATAACTATGAATGAAATTGTTCATATTACACAAAATCAAATTCCATAGTTAAAAAAAAGAGGAAGAAGTTATTTCACTCAAATGTTTACCAATTCCACTCACAAAATCTGTTGGTTTTTTTATATACAAAATCGTTAGGGCCGAACTTGAGATACTGGAGATAAATATATACATATAAACGTATTCGTCTCCGGGTATTGTTTAACATAGTTCTCACCGTTGTAGTGTTTAAGATTGCTCGTAGTTATTGTACAAATTTTCAACTTTATGAGACTTTCCGCAACTACTACAAGTTCCAATCAACTTAGCGATATGTAAAAGACAAAAAATCAAAGAATATCAAAATTAAAGAACAAAGTCAAGTACAAGGAATTGTAACAAATGATCTAACCTAGAGATTTCATGGAACAATTTCATGTTAGCCGTTCTGCTCGAAAGCGCAGGGTGTTCAAAAATTATAGTTTGTTTGAAAACGCAAGGTGTTCCCAAAAAAAATATGAATTACGTTTTGAAGACAAATTTAAATTAAATTTAAAATTCGACACTGATTGTTTATATATACATATGTATATCTATCACGACCCCTTATTGGCGTTACAAATGGAAGAACAAACTCAATATAACCCTTGGCGCGTGTCGAAAGTAACCGAAATTTCTAATTAGTACATAGAACTATCGCCCTACAAGATATATTTTGGCAATGTTGGATTTGGAAGAATGGATAAAACATTTTTTAGTTAGTTATGGAAGAATTGTTTTCTTCTTAGTTGTGACACTTTGATGTGCCCATTTATACGATTTGTGGGCCTAATTCCATATTTGTGGGCGTATTAATTACTTTGTTTCTACAAACTCTCGAATAATAAGTGCTAAGTTTACAAAGTTTAGTTCAAGGATGGTGCAGACCCAAATACATTTTAAACAAACAAACAAACAGTTCTGTCATATTAAAATTGAATTTTGATTACTTTATAATTTTACACAATCGCTGAAAATTGATTGATTTCATTAAAATATTAATATAAAAAATAGTTTTTTATAAATTTTAGATATTGACAAAACAAATTGAAGATACAAATTGTTTTAAAAAATAAAATAATTTCTTCGATAACTGAATTCTTGTACAACTAATTAAAAAAAAAACCAAGTTCAGAATAACCTTTTATTCAAAAAATTAGTTTCAATGTTTTTTTAAGGATAATCAAAAAATGACAATTGTACTAACTATAAGGTGCGATTTAGACACATGGACATATCTGGTTTATCAACTGAACTAGACATTTTTTGTTTAAATCTTCTGAAATTCAATACTAACATTTACAATTAAAAAAATTACAAGATCTTTCCGGCTAATAAAAACCAAGCGAGTAACTTTTTCAATCCCTAGTCGAGAAACTTGGTAGGTTACATACTTATGTTGCATCCATACCCCATATGACTAGCTGTAAGCTCAACACGTATCGTCATCTCCGAGCCTGGATTGTATTTGCGCACAATCACACCTTGGCCCCACTGTCCGCCATCTTCGTGAGGTCTTGGCACGGTCAAGTCCCATGCATCGCCGCACTCGCCGCATTTGCCACCGTTGACTTTCCACTGACGTGTAAAACCGCCACAGTACAGCTCATGATCATTGTAGTCTGGCAGCGTTTGAAAGCCGTACCGCCATGCAGACGCTCGACTTGGTGGCTCAATCAGTCGACCGTGACCAGCGCAATTTCGGGTGTGAAAAGCAAATACAAAGAGAAACAAATGAAAACAGCAAGTCGCTGCCCGAACGCCAGAAAAATACCAAAATTTCACTACAGGCGAACTGCTCATCTTGAAGAAAACCCGCTCGTTCTCCGATGAAATATTTTCTGTAAATACGAAACAATAAGAAAAAATATAAATCAGTGATAATAGAAAAAACATGGTAAATCGACTTAGAAATATATTCTATGCAATAGAAATTCACTATCCAATATAAAATAATATAAAAATTTGATCATTTATTTAAACATAAATTTAATTAAACGATTAAAATTCGTCCCTTGGTTTTAAGAGTCACTATGTTCCATCGTCCGTGTGTTAAAGAAAGATTTAGTTTCAATGAAATGAGATATCAGATTGATTAGTATTTACTTTCTCCATTAAACACCCAACTTAAAATCCAAGAGATCTTCATTGACAATGGTAAACGCTATTCGTATCCATCTAATACCATAATACCATGTATTCCCATCGCATGTCTTCTGAACTCTATGCACAGCGCAACACATTCATAATCAAGCTGAAATAATGTGAGAAATCGACTCGCATTTTGATTCGCGTAGTGGTCTTTGTAATTTTTTGCATTATTGCGAATCTTCCCGCAATTCAACCTCGTCTTTGTTTAACCCTTTAACGACGCATGGCAAGTGTGCTTACTCAAAAGAGTTTATATATTTATACCATTCGCCACGTGCAAGTGCACGTACCGAATGGTATATTGAGTTTGTTCTTCCGTTTGTAACGCCCAGAAGGGGGCATGGTAGGTATGACAAAGTATATACAGAAATGATCAACGTCGGATTGTGAGTCGATTTAACGATGTCCGTCCGTCTGTCTGTCCCAACGATAACTGCCGTAGTTTAAGAGCTATCGAGCTGATATATGCGAGCTCCTATTCACCATGCCAAGGCTAAGTTCGAAGATGGGCAAGATCGGATTAAAACTTCTACCCCCTCCCATACAAACCTCCCCTTTTTATACGAAATAAAAATTGATTAAAATAGTTCCAGTGCAGATACCCAGTTCAAATTCGATAGTTTTCACTTTAGTAGTAACACAAAATTGTTAAAAAAAAATGGGCGTGATCGGATAAGAATCACTCCTACCTCCCATACAAACCACCCCTTTCCATTCGGAAAAAAATTATTAAAAATAGCTACAGCGTTATTGGTTATTTACCAGTTCAAATTCGGTATTTAACACTTTGGTAGGAACACAAAACTACTAACCAAAAAGGGGCGTAATCGGATAAAAACAACGCCCACTTATAATAGTGACATGTAGCACTAACTAAAAAAAACACATTTTTGGTGTCACTGAAATGGCAAATGGTATATGAGCTTCGGCATAGCCGAACATAATTCTCTTACTAGTTTTTTTTCACGTTATTTAACTGCCAGAACTCAGTAGAAAACAATTTTCCATTATATTAAACTAGACGTGGCCACATTACGTGTTCCAGACTTCTTTTGAGAATTATCTTCGGCCTTCTTTCTATTGGAGTCTTTCGCAATAGTTAAAGTTTCGGCTCTTTCCCCTTTACTCTTACCTATTTATTACTTTTCTTATATTAGATTTTCAGGAATCTTTCGGGTGGCTTTCTTTTTCGAAAGTGTTGAATACACAGCAAGAATCTTGATTTTTCTAGAATCAGATCAAGGAATATTATCTTTATTTAATTCTCGCAAAGAGATGAATTGAAGGGGATCTCATAAGATACTCGTATTACTGTTATATAGAAGAGAAAGAAGCTGAGATATGTGTTAAACCTGCTTTAAGGGATACTTCACCGATCTAGGTCCGTCTGACAGGTACTATTTATGGCTTAAAACTTGTGACGTACAATTAATACAAACGATTTAAAAACTTTTTAATATTTTGGTTTTATGAACACAAAAACAATACAAATGATACAATATACAAATTGTTTACATCTTCTTTATAAATAGATTAGTTTCGTTGATACAACATACAGTTAAAATCTTTTAAGTATATAATTTAGCAAACTTATACTTATTTGAATAGTTCCTTTTGATACTATAAAATCCAACAATTGTATTCAATTATTACAATTTCTCTGTATTTAAAGGATCTCGATAAAAATTCATAAAGCGTTTTAGAGTTTGCTTCAACAAACTTTATCTAGCATTACAAAAAAAAGGCCAAACAAAATGAACTACTATTTCAATCAAGTAGTCCACATCTTGCTTTAGCACACATACTTGCAGCAATTGCAGCGTATGCTGATTTTCTGTCCATTTAGTATGAAATGGACAGTAAATCTTGGAAGTACATGTATAAGTCATGATATTGCGAATTCACTGCAATTGCAACATTTTGTAGATGTAGACAAAATCAAAGCTTTTAAGCAATACACTCCTTTAGGTATATTGGTTCTAAACTTTGCATACAACTTCTTTAAACAATTTGTCCAGAAGACTCCTTTCATCAAAATCTCTTTGGCTAAAATCAATGGTTTAATATTTCCTTTATGACCAGGAGATATTTTTAGAGATTTTTGCGCTTTTCCTAAATACAAACACTTTGTATTTGCCATTCAAGCAAATACAAAGAAAAGAGGACAGTGGTTAGTATTCAACCTTGTTTTCACCATGATTAGATGGAAAGGACGTTGACAGAGGCACCGCATTCAAAATGCAATTGTGTTATTATAGGTGAAACTAAGTCTTTAAATGATTTTGCAAGACAGACCGAGAGCAGAAAGTTTATAAAAGAGCGAAATCAACAACAACAACAAAATAATGTGATTTGAATTTAAATTAATATTGTTATGTTTTTTTTTTCGACCTAATAAGGAAGTTAGGCAATTAGTTTAGTCACGTTTATTTTTTCAAGCTTATTAGTGTTGTGTAATACCAACTTAATATTTGTATACCCCACACTACGCGCAAGCACGCACGGACCTTCGTGTATGTTTAGTTTAGTTTTCCACTTGCAACGCCCATTTTTTTAAGGCTTCCAACAAATTTGTACGGCTGCAATCGCTGGGATAAAATGATGAACGGACATCGTTAAATCGACTGCGGATTCAATGTTAATCAGTCATAAATATTGTTATACCTACCACGCCTTCTTGTAGGCGTTACAAATGGAAGTGGTAAGTGTTTTGCGCCTGGTCTAAAAATATGTTCTCCAAAATAACGCGGAGTATTTGAGATTCGACACAGCCATGGATGATTAAATTTTGTTTAGTTTTGCGACACTATTAAAATATGACCGAATCGAATTTATTGAGTTAAGTGGACTTATTTAATTTATTTTGTTTAATATTTTAAAATGTCAAATAACTCTCAATTATGTGGTTTCAAAGATAAACTTTCATTGTTTCATTTATTTATGTAAAATTTGTTTAATTAAAAACTTTTACTTTGAACTGTAATCGATCTTAGCTAAATTCAAATTATTTACTATAATTGTTAAAAGATTTAAAAATTTAATTGATAAACATATTTTACAAGCAAAATCTTTTGTTTGTTTGTTTGTTTGTTTATGATTGACACAATCAAACCGATAGAGTCATAATGTGGCCAGGCTATGTTGTGTCGTTGGTCTATAGGAAAATAACGCATGGAGAGAGGCCACAGCGACATAATTTTTTTGTTTTGAACGTATTTTATTTTCAATTTAGGACCTAATCCATGTACTGTAAAGAGGTAAAAAAAGAATTAAACTTTGTCGAAAATCCATTAAATACCGTCTTCTGTAGAATCCAGAAATACCAATTTTTTTTAACTCTTTAAACTTCTTTCAGGACACTTATCACTAAGCTAGAGTCTCTCCATCACTGGTCGAGAATGTTTTCCAAGTGTCCCAACCGATTCCACTCAAATTTAACAGACATACGAGTATGTATAAGTAATTGAGACATGGAAATTACATGATATATAAATATATCAAACATTAATTTCAACATACATAACTATTTTGAAGACATTAAATATTGGGTTGTCGAAAAAGTATTTTGTCAATAGATGTCGTTGGAGTCGTCTGCGATTCTTTGCTGAAACGAAATGAAATCGAACCATTTCTGAAGCGAATGGTAGCAGGAGACGAAAAGTGGATCAAATACGACAATAATGTGCGAAAAAGATCATGGTGCAAGCGTGGTGAAGCTCAAAAAATGGTCACAAAGCCAGGATTGACGCCTCGAAAGGTTATGCTGAGTGTTTGTAGAAATACATACTCGTATATATAAAGGTTTGCACATTTCGAATTTTTGACTTCCTTGCTCTTAAGATGTCTTGCACGTAGAAAACAATCGTTCCACTGCAGCACTGGAGGGAATCGTTGTATTGATGAACTAGTTCAACCAAGAAGTCAACATATGTCACTATATCATTCGATATGCTTTAAACCAATTCTTAATTTTTTAATTAACAGAAGAAATTTAACGCGAGTTAATTAACTTTTAACTTGTTAACTAGTTCGTGCCCAGCTCAGCTTATAGCATTTCGTTTGTGAATTGGATTTTCTTTTTTAAAATATACTTAAGAAAGTTTGAAAAAAAATGTTTACATATTATTTATCCATTTTATTTTTCTGGCAATATTAATTTATTAATTTTGAAATTTTAATTTTTCCAAAAAAAAAATATTTTCAATATTAGATTTTAAATGTTTTGTGCAGAATAACAGGTAAATTTTAGACTTTATTTCCGCTTTTTGGTGAATCGGTCCCTGTATGTAAAAAATGAAAGATAATGGTCAGAGAGCCGAAAAAGAAGTAAATGAACAGCTCAGAAATTACTTGATTTTCTTTATTTATATTTCTTTTTTTTCAATATCGTTTCTTATGATTTATAAGTCCCAAAATACGAATACCAATAGTTATTTTAACTATTAATTTTATCGTTATTTCCAATGCAGATTGTATTCGAAAATACCAAATTTAATTTTATATCTACTTTTCTTGAAATTTTTATCAATCTACAGAAATGTTTCTGTCCTATCATGAAGGATGGTTGAAGTGGTTTACTTTTCTGAAAAATATGTGCAAGTATGACTCAAAATATTTTTATGTTGTTATGAATCAATTATGGATACCCACTTTCCAAGCGGTGATGATGAGATGAATCTAACTACTCCAGAAGATGCACAGCGCGGCAATTTCTCTGTTTTAGCTGACTCTCTCATCACTAAGGAACGTATTATATGGGCTGTCAAGAGTTTCTCTCCTTTTAAATCTCCAGGCCCGGATGGTATACTTCCGGTCATGCTATGGAACCTCAGAGACACAGTGGTCCCATGGCTGGAGCAACTTTTCAAACAAAGTATCACTCTCAGCTATATTCCCTCAAGTTGGAGGAACGTTAGAGTGGTCTTTATTCCTAAGGTTGGTAGGCGTGGACATGAGTCCGCGAAGGACTTTAGACCCATCAGCCTGTCCTCTTTCGTACTTAAAACATTAGAAAGAATCATCGACTATCATATTAGACTTTCACTCTCAGATGGAGGGTTTTCGAATTCCCAGCATGCTTACCTCAAAGGTAGATCCACTGATACGGCACTACATGAGGTAATCCGGGTAATCGAAAGGTCTATTAACTCTAAACAGTATACTTTAGGAGCCTTTCTGGACATTGAAGGCGCTTTTAACAATGTTAGCTCTGAAGCCATTAAAAATTCTCTGATAGAGCATCAAGTAGATGCGGGAATTGTATACTGGACTATGTCCATGTTGCAGTCTCGGGTGATACAGGCGAATTTGGGCAATTGTAATATCACTAAATCAGTCAACAGAGGTACCCCCCAGGGAGGGGTTCTCTCACCACTTCTGTGGCTGGTTGTTATGGATGATATGCTAAAATCTTTTGAAAAATCCGGTATTAAAGCAGTTGCGTATGCCGACGACGTTGTGATCTTAGTATCAGGTCTGTTTCCGTCCGTCCTTAGTGAAATCATGGGCAGGGCGCTGAGAACACTAAGCTCATGGGCCGCTAGGTGCGGCTTATCAGTGAACCCAGTGAAAACAGAATTGCTACTATTCACCACGAAAACCAAGATACCTCAATTCAACTTACCAGTTCTAAACGGACAAGCACTTACTCTCTCCACTGAAGCCAAGTATCTCGGTGTTCTTCTTGATACAAAGCTAAATTGGAAAAATAATATTATACTGCGAGTTAAAAAAGCCTGCATTGCTTTTTATACATGCAATAAAATGTTTGGCAAACGTTGGGGTCTCCAGCCAAAGATGGTACTCTGGATGTACAGGACTGTAGTTCGACCGATTCTAACCTACGGAGCTCACGTTTGGTGGCCAGCGCTTAGTAAAAATTATAATATATTAAAATTAGGAAGAGTGCAACGATCCGCATGCATTGGCATAACTGGGGCTCTGAGATCCAGTCCCTCAGATGCGCTAAATGTACTTGTGCATCTTCTTCCCATTGATCTTCACATCAAATTTGTAGCCGCATGCACTGCAGCAAGACTCAATGAAGTAGGGTCTTGGCAAGCTAGGACATACGGCCACAGCAGAATCTTAGGTACACTACCTAAGGAGGTAGTACCTGTAACGACTGACTACATTTCACCGAAAATAGTTCTTAACAAGAACTTTTTACACAGATTTCCATCCAGAGAAGAATGGTCATCTAATAGTGTAATCGACAAATTCGGCGTTGCCATTTTTACGGATGGCTCCAAGATGAGTTGTGGAGTTGGCGCAGGTGTTTTCTGTAAACACCTTGGTATCTCTAGATCTCTTAGACTTCCTGATGAGGCCAGTGTGTTTCAAGCTGAATTGATAGCTATCTTAGAAGCTTGTAGCATTATTAGTAGCAAACTAACTCGTAAAAAGAACATAGCCATATTCTCTGACAGTCAGGCAGCTATTAAAGCATTGTCCTCTAATGTTATTACATCAAAATTAGTTCTTCAAGGCAGGAATGAACTAGATCTTCTCGGTCACAGACATAGAATAAACCTTATCTGGGTTCCAGGACATAGGAGCATAGTAGGAAATGAAATGGCCGATGATCTGGCCAGGAAGGGCTCTGCATCGGCGCTGGATCTGGCTGTTCCGGTTCCGGTACCTATAGGCAAGGTTAAATCTGAAATCTGCAATTTCTTTCTCAATAAAGCCAAGTCTATATGGAAAAACACCGCAGGATGCGTTGTATCCAAAAAAACTTGGCCGAACTATAACCTTTCAAGATCCCTTGAACTCATTAACTTGAGGCGTCGAGACATCGCGCGGATCACATACATCTTCACTGGACACTGGCCTATTGGGGAACATGCCCGCAGATTGGGAATTCCCTATAATGTCCACTGTCGTAGCTGCAAAAACACCAGTGAACCAGAGACACTGAGTCACTTCATCTGCGACTGTCCGGCTTTAGCAAGAGTCAGACTTCGTACACTCCACTCCGCCTTTCCAACCTCATTAGAAGTCTTATCTGACTACCCACTAATGAACATTTTAAAATTCCTCAACAATTCAGGATGGCTCCAGCATTGATCCCTCCCCGCCCCTTCAGGAGATCGTGGTAACAAAACGGCATTAATTATGCTACTTGTACTGGTGGAGTTCCACTAGTTTTCTCGCCACTTATACTACTACTACTATGAATCAATTCTTTAGAATTATGTTAACTTCACACGAGTATATAAAACATGTTTACTGAAACATTTACCTAAAACGAAAAACATCAAAAATCAAGAAACAAAACCAAAATCGTAAACAAAGAAACACCAAAAATCTACAAAGCACAAATTTGGACGCTAAAAACGAGTTAAATGTTAAATAGTATCGTTAAAATTTTTTTTTTGTTTTGTTATTTATCGTCTTAATAAAATATTATAAATATGGTATGTGCAAGAGAAATTAAGGTCTGAAGTATACGATTTACTTAGTTATTTATTTATTTTAAATTTTTGTTTTTTATGTACACATTTGGCTTAAATCATGATCGAACAATAATCGAAAAAATCAGATATGATTTTTTATTATTGAAGCTTTTTTATAGGAACACAGAGAAAAAAAATACTATTGTATTTAGGTGATTCAAAAGAATATTTGAGACAGGCATATATGTATATTAGTCACAAGTAAGTGTATGTTTATAACAAATTATAAATGTATTGTATGTTGCTCAAACAATAAAGTATTTTGGTGTAATATATTTATAATTTGTTCATAATACACATTAATTTATAACTAATATATATGCTTGTCTAAAACACACTTTTGTTTGACCCAAATAAAATATTATTGGTACAAATAATGAAATGTATTAGACCCAAACAAAATAGTATTTGCTGCAGTTTTATTTGGGGCAAATATATTTTTTCACCGTGTAAGTTTGAAATTTCTTTTTATTCTTCTCGCAAAATGAGCATTGGCTGGTTTTTAGTGAACTAAACTGGTTTTAACTTTTTCATTGATTTTATTTTGTTGATTTAAAAGTGGCTTTACTTAGAACTCGCCTTTTTGGTTAATCGAAGCAGATTAATTTTACACTTTCGTAAAATTTTTAGCATTCGACTTAAGAAAAAATATTTTCATTTGCGTAGGTTGGTTTAATTTTCGGGAATCAAAAACAAATTTCTCGTCGTATCACCGCTAAAAAGTTGTATAAATATTTTAAGTATAACAAACATAGCATAAGAAAATAAACCTGGAAGCAAGACTCGCAGTGTGAGCGGAAACGCAAAATAACAATCACAATCACAAAAAATCCAAAGGAACAAGTTTTTCTTAGCTTTAATACAATTTAGAGTCGAATAAAATTTTGTTGATGACGAGAAGACATTGCAACTTTGCATCCGCAACATGTTGTGATGACCCAAATTGTGGGGAAATTGTGTATAAATCTTTAGCTACAGGGTAACGTGATGTGCAGAGTGATAGTCTTTTCATTTTGTTGTACTCTCAATTTATTTTTATATAACTATTAAACATAAATTAAGAAAAACCCATTAATCGATATAATTAAACGAAAGAACGCTTAAACTGTTAAATGAAAATAAAAACTTTAAATCTATGTAAGTAAATTAACATTGTAATTAACTCTCGAATGGTACCTTATTTTTCAACTTCAATGCATACAATAAGGATTTATTCTTATACGAATATAAGCCAAACGAATAGTTTTGAATATATTCCAATTCTCGCAAGTTCTTCGTATGTCCGAAGACTGGTCTGTCTATGCAAAAATGAAAGCGAAAGATATATTCATTTGGGAATTTTCTCTTTGCTGAACACACAATGGGTTATCTTTATTTACAATCACCACAGCACCGCACCGAACCGCACAGTTTAAACGAAACTCGAGAACGCTTATAATGTAAAATTTAAATTAAAAATCGTCGCTCCACGCACAACGCTAACTACGATCCAACCGAACACATTCAACTGACCGTTGACAGCCGAATGTAACGAACCCATAATCTGAAGTCAGACACTACTGAAGCGTCAACTACTCCAACTGACTTTGGCTCTCACTGTATGCCAGCGTGATCTTTGAATTAGCCAATTTCACTTTGAGCGCCTCTTCCGACAATCTTTTTCACCGTCTTCGTCGCATAACTCAAAAAACAAACAAACAAACACCACAAATACGCCCGAACGCCACTTTTTACCATAAGCCAACGTACTCGTAGTAGTCTCGACAACAAAGCCTCCTTGTACACAGGCTAGCTCTGTATTTCTCTTCTCAGCCGAACTCACTCATGCAGCATTTGCAGCACACTAAAACGATCCACAGCTCTACCAGTCCGCTTTCATATCTCGCAGACGAATTCATAGCGCGGCATGAACCTCAACGCTCGTTTACTGCTCGTAGACGAAATCGCAAGTTTTGAGAGTTTAACATACCATCACAGTCGAAATAACCAAAGAACTTGGGCCTTAAACTCATCAAATTACTTTTTAATTTACATAATTAAAACTGTTCGCTTTTATGTATTATATGTAACGTTTTTGAAATTTCAACTATTAAAGTATGAAAATGTGCTAAATGTAACCGAAAATAAGTGTTAAAGTATGTCATCGATCGATTGGAAGAGATTAATTTAAATCTTTAGAGCTCTATTTGTTTCACCTTATAAATTTAAGGATGAGTCTTTGTTGAGTCCACAGACACAAGAGTTATTAACATTAGTTAACATAGTCTCCTGATATCAAGAAAATAAATCGGTTATTTTATTTGTGATACTCAAAGCCATGGTGTAATTAATATTAGATGAGGAAAGTTGACAAGTTTCTCACGCCACCTCGGTATTGTATATCTCTTTAAAAATTTAATTTTTATGTAGTTGCTACAAAATTATTAAGTAAATAAAAACAACAGCGTAATTTATTATAACAATTCAAAACAACATTTCAAAATTTTGTTTTTTTTTTCGAAATAAACGAGAAAGTTAAAATTAACAAACAATTTAATTTAACTAATTAACTAGTTCGTTGAAACCTATTATGTAGCTTTTAGAACCAAGTTTTCTCAGTTTTTGTTGTAATAAATTGTTTAAACTTAGTTAAAGGTCCATCTCCGCCAATTTTTGTTTGTGAAATTGTAGAATTGGTCATAATAAATTTTATTATCATAGCATTCAGGACTCCCCGGTAATTTAAAATATATTAACTGTGAGCGCAAAACTTTTTTATCAGAATCTGATGAAGAACTATTACCTACAGAATACAATACACAATAATTGATTATCGTCAAATTCTGAGTGGATTTAACGATGTCTTTCCGAACTTATTTACCGTAGTTTACGAGCTATCGAGCTCTGGTTTTCTAGAGTTAAGTAATACGATTAGCAAAATTGACGAAAACTATTCCAACCTCTTTTTGTGGTAAAATAATTATTAATAAATAAAGAGAATAACTATTTAAATAAAGCTTCTCTTTATAATATAAGATACTAGCTTAAATTACCCGGCGGTGCCCGGGTTCTTTTTTAATAGAATCAAGTCTTATTTGTTAATTAAGATTAATAAACTTTCCAGCCTCGCCCACCATTTTTGGAATTATATTTGTATGACTATTTGGTTAATTTGGTAATTTTATACCAAATTTGTATGCAGAACTTCACACTAAAGTTTATCATCGTACAGTATCACGTTTCTGAGCCGCAACGGTGAGCGTTCAATTGACCTGACGACGCCCACTTTTTGTAAAATGGTAGATTTAGTCACCATACACCTTTATACAAACGTTTATCTTCGTAGAGCTTCGCGTTCCTGAGATGTAGTGGTGGGTGTTAAATTGATCCAACCACGCCCACTTATTGTGAGGTGGTGGATTTTGTCACCATACACCTACATACCAAGTTTTATCATTGTAGACCATCGCGTTCCGGAGTTACGGCAGTGGGCGTTAAATTCATCTAACCACGCCCACATTTCGTGGAGTTGTCGACAGTGACCATACCAACTCAAATTCCAAATTTTAGATTTTTTTAGTGAAATTATCGTTTTTGTTGACTTAATTTGACTACTTGTGGTGGTAATATGTGGGCGTGGCGGATTTCATATAGCCTATCATTCCTTCCAGACCCATCTCGATATATATTCCAAGTTTGAAGTAAATCGGTTTAGCCGTTTAAGAGTGAAAAACGAAAATAAATAAATAAATACACCTTCCTTTATAATATTAGTAAGGATAAGGATAAGACATTGCAGAAATAAAAGGTTTTTAACCATAGCCAAACTAATATTTATATTTAACTAATATATTTAAAGGGAATAAGTTTAATATAATAATTACTGATAATTATAATCAAGCAAGGACGAGTAAATCATTTTTATCCACTGCTTGAACTTGATAACAAAATAAAAAATTATCTGGCAAAAGCGTAGTAGAAGCAAAGTGTATTTAACATGGTGTTTGTAAATACACTTTGGTAAAAAGTAGCTGTTCTCAAACTACGTCCAACTTTTACGATATTATCTGACATTTAAAATATTAAGCTTGAGCTGACATTGATTTAGCTGTCAAACAGAGAACAGTCCTCCTTGCTGTCAAATCTTGAGCAACCAAAAGCGACATTGTGCGCCCAGTTCTAATATAAATTTGTTGTTAAGTAATTTAAATTTCGGATCAAAGTAGAAATTTCCTTAGCGGATAATAGGCACATTTACGTTATGAGACTGTACGATATACGGCATATACCACTGCTCGCTGTGCATCACTGTTCTCTGTATTTAGATCAGTTGCATAAACCACTTCCGTTGTGAAAATATTTAATTGCCATAATTTGTTCGACTACTGTCACCTGATTTCCTTATGGCTTTAATGCGGAAAACTAATTTGTAACTTCATGAGGCGCAGCAGTTAAGAAACAACACGCTTTCATGAAGTGAAGAGATACGGTCGAATAATGTTTTCCCTAGTGTTGCCCTCAGAAATGCGTGTAAGCATGTATTCATACTTAGAGCACATAAATATTTTAAGAAACAAGTTGACAACTACGCCACATATATACATACATTTGATACCACAAAACTCATATATAATCTATATATAAATTAATTTTTGTATATTTTATTCGTTCTTCTAAATCATTAAACGTTTTTTGAATTACTGTGCCCGCCAGGAAGGTTTTGGGTTAAAAAATTACCACGCCTACCTATTACGCCCACAATTTGTGAAATTATGTAAAAATTATTCGATTATCTTTATAATATTTCTCCAACAAATCTGAAATTTGGTATATGCGTTTGCACACTTTTATAAACGGATTCGAACAATTTAACGCCCACCACCATATCTCAGGAACTTGATGCGATACAAAGGAAATATATACGAGTATAGAGAAGCGTCTGGAAGAAATAAGAGGTTGTACAAATTCTGAAAATATTGTAAAAATATTTGATTATTTCACTAATACAGGATATACAAAGCAAAATCATGATATTAACACTGAGAGAAATAATCCTCTAAATTCAATAAAAACGGTCGTGAATCAAGCCGATCCGTTGACGAAAATCGAGTTATTTTTTTAATTAATAATTGCGCTCTTATTGGGACACCCTATACTTGGGCAGACAGACATCGTCATATCGATATGTTTACATATTGTCTTACCTATCATGCCCCCTTATGAGCCAGGGCTCACTTAACAAGGTTATAGCGTAACTACAAAAACAAAATTTCTACAACAAACACATGAATGTTGTTTTTGGTTTTCGTTTTTAGATTGTCACTTTGACAATCTAGTTTAGAGCAGGACCGTAGCCAGGATTATTTCTGGAGGTTAGTTTCTAGTGATACAAACAAAGTTTAATTCATTTCTTTTCAGTAAATTTCGTCGGTCCCCTTCGAAATAACACTCTACGAAGTTCCAGTCTGATATGAAATATTATAAAATTATAAAATTATTTTATTTGTATATAAGCCTTTGAAAAACAAACTAAGTAAAAAAAAAATGTATTGGAAATCTTCAGGCGGCATTTGAACCCCTACAACCTACAACAACAAAATTTCACTTGTCAAAAATGTCGGAATTAAAAAAATCTATTTTTATTGACATCACCATTTATTGATATAAATATACATGCATAAATGTACATTCCAAAGATAAGTGTCAAAAATGTTCTTTTATAGAGACGTTTAAAATAACGACCATTTAATCGAACTATATTAATTTCACAAAAATGAGAATTCTTCGCTCCGAAACTCCATTGCGGTACTTTGTTGTTAATAGAGTTTCTTCCATGGAATAATTTCCCAAGAGCGAATTATATGACGTCCAAATAGAAAATCCTTTACCATGTTCGTTAAATAGAATGAAATACCAAAGAATGAAGCAAAATAAAGCCAAAACTGGCCAAGACGCTCCCAAATACTTAGATTGTAGCGCACAGGTACCTGTAGCACGCATAGATCTAATTGAACACTCAAACCATCAGAAGCATCGCCACGCCGTAAATATGTCTCGTGCACGTCAAGCTGGAAATAAGCCGGATTCAACTTAAGTTGTTGTAAAAGTGACTCCAACTGGAATTGCTGCAAATCAGCAGAGTTGTCGTCGCTGAAGAAGGTCACATTTTCGTTGACGATAACATCGCGAAAATGTGTTTTTGCATTACGCCCCGGAAACGGACAAGTGAACTCGATGTACTGCTTTAACTGCAATTCTGCTTTAAGATATATGCTACCGCTGCGCAACAGTGATGAGGCGGGAAGAACTACGTGGTGGATTAGCACCGCCGGTGGCGACAAGGCACACTTGTGCTTCAATTTCGCCTGGAAAAATAGCACCAAATCGAAAGAGTGTATACGCCCTTGAATGGCGGCGGAATCGAGTTGTTGTTGAAAGTGTACACGGTCGATGTGGTTGTCGTTATCCAAGTCCTCAGTCCAAAAACTGGAACTTTCGCAGCTGCCACTGTATGACTGCAAACGGTTATTAAACTGCGAAAAGCTACTGCAGGCTACTAATCCAGATTTTGTAGGACTATGTCCGCAGTCGGCTTCGTTGTCTCCTCTCGTCTCTGCCACAAAAATATTTTGAAATTTGAACTGCAACTGCGGCTGTTCGTATAAAATACGTGATTCCGCAATGCCCGAGTAGGGACTCAATAGAGAGACAAGCAGCACGGGCACCATCACTGACAACACTACGAAAACCAGCACAATTATGGAAGCCGACGAGCAAAGTGCATTCTTGTAGATTATTGCGGTGTTACGCGTGTGCAACGGTATAAATTTCATTTAAAAAAGATTAGGGAAACTTAAAATTAACTTATAGCTTATTTTTCGCTTTGATGTGTAATGCACTTCGAGTTTGTTGTGGCTTTGTAACGTTTCCAATAGCAACCAAACTGAAGTAAAATTTAAAATGAGTAAAATCTCGCATATAATAATCACGGAC
This sequence comes from Suillia variegata, assembly GCA_949127995.1. NCBI lineage: Eukaryota > Metazoa > Arthropoda > Insecta > Diptera > Heleomyzidae > Suillia > Suillia variegata. The sequence continues at coordinate 22,440,496 of OX421843.1, forward strand.
AGACAGACAAGCAGAAGTGAAATAGACACGGAAATATTTATATAGATATGTAAATATACATACATACCATGACTCGTTCTGGGTGTTAAAAAAAGAAGAGCACTCTCTAAATCCTACGGTCCGATCGTGCTTGTGTTATATCAATGGTATAACAAGGCCACATTAAAAGGATATAAAAGTAGGACATGCGCTTTGAGTTTTTTACCATACACCACGCTTACGCACGGTATATTAGGTTTGGTTTTCCTTTTCTAATATTTAATGGTTGACTTCAATAAGAGTGGGCGTGATTACAATTTAAAGGCCACCGTTAAGCTCTGGAAATTAATGTTAACGATGATAAAATTTGGTGTGTAGGTGCATGTGTTGTTTCTCAAACTCTCTTTTTTTTAGACAAGACCAGGTTGAAAGTTCAATTTTACTTTCGAGAACAAAAATTTAAACATCTGCATTTTTAATAAGACGAAAACTTGCTCTTGGTAATGTATTTTTTATCTTGCAAAGCAATAACGCGATCAAGACAAGGAAATCATGCCTTATCAATTTTTTTTTTGAAAAGGGTCTTGCGAGTAGCTGGATTATTTTCAGACTCTTGTCGGCATTGCAAGAATGTTGTAATTTTTTTTTTTTTTAAGTATCTTGCGAGTCTTCTTTTTTTTGAAAATCTTTCATGAATTTACCGAAAATATTAAAATACATCTCAATATTTTTGATAAATTCAAGAGTCTTGTGAGAGTATACATTATACATTATAATACGACATCGACTTGAAATTTAAAAATAATGATATGAGCTTAAATTGTTTACCATAAAAAGACTTGTGGGAAAGAATACTAATGTCCAAAAATTATATTGATCGGATAAGAACAACGCCTACTTTTAATAGAGCCTTAATCACATATGTACATATATGTGATGAGTATTTAAGCGTTGGCAAAACTCAACTCAATTTTTATTCTAGTTTTTTTGTTTCGATTTACCAATACCAGGATATACATTTCTTGTCTTGGTTCGCATTTGCGAAACAATATGTGCATGGTGTTCATATCTATAACCTCACCTATAACCTCATTGGGTATAGTCGGATCATTTAACGACCACCATCTCTGTCCGGACCCTTAATCGTCCACGATTACAACATTTATTGTGCACGTGTAAGATGACCACATCGACCAACTCACTAAAAGTGGGCCGCCACAGCTCTAAAACGATGGGAAAATTTGGTATGCAGGAGAATAATGAACAAATGAGCCACACCCACTTTAAAAATCTCCAGTGTTTCAGTAATTAAACAAAAAAAAATTATATTTAACAATAAAATATATTTTTTATCATAAATGATGTTTTAACACTTAAAATATCGACCTGACCTGTACAATTAACCTTTAAGAGAGAAAATATTTTAGAGAATTGCAAAAGTTAGAACTCTTTAAATTCCCCTTCAATACTTTCTATATGACACCGTATCTATTTTGCTCCGATATGTTTTACCCTGTATACATTTTAAACGCAGGTGATATTTTTTTCTTGGAATCTAATTTTTTTGCGAGAGTACAAAAGTACCACCTAAGGGCTGATATAACATTCATATGTTTTTTTTAGCAATGGCAATGCTGTTATATATTAAGTTTTTTTATATGTACTTTGACTTTTTAACAGCAAGAAAAATTAAAATATAAAATCATACCACCACCTTGTAAATGCATCTTTAACGATTTTTGGTTTTGTTGTTGAAGTGTGTGTATAGTTTACGATTTTTATATTTTTAAAATTTCTCAATAGTGTTTTTTTTTTATTTGAAAGAAAAGTAAAAAATATTTAATTAAAATCATGGTTGTCCTGTGTATTTAATGTAGCTTCAAATTGTCAGTAAACAATTTTTTAGTTTTTGAAAATTACAGTTCTTTTGTTGAAAACACATTTTTCTTTTGTTTTTGAAATTTATGGTTACAACATTGGTTGCATTCAGTGATGTTAACTTCAATTTACTGTATTTTGACAAAAAAAAAACTGTTTTTAGAGCAAAAAAAAAATTAGAAAAAAAACTATTGAAAATGTATTCATCATCTTTGTTATTAAAAAAAAGTACCTTTTTTTATTTTTATAAGAAATATATCACAAAACAAATAAATTAACAATCAAAAAAAACTTTCAAAGGTCCGCAATGCAATATTAAAACCAAAAAGAATTTTTCCTCAATTCACTTCTTACTTTAATGAGACAAATATTTGAGGAACCAAAAAAACAAGAAAACAACACATGACAATTTTTGCAATTTTCTACAATTACTGTATTTATAAGAAAAACACGGTGAAATTTTCAAAATTACTGTATTTTTAACAAGAATGCGGTAGAAGTTTCAAAATTTTTCTTAATTACTGTAGATTTTCAAAACATTACTTGTTACTGTATTTGCAACGGAATAAATGTAGAATAACGTAATTTTGATGAAGTTAACATCACTGTTGCATTTGACTTAGAACAAAAATTAGCCGTTGCAGTAGTTTACAGACGTTATTGGCAAAATCGGCTAGGAAGTGTGTAAAAAGCCAAAGCAAAACAAACCAGGAAAAAGTATTTTTTATTTATTCCGCTGTCGGAAGTTTTTGACGTATCAATTATTTGTTAGGCTTTAAATATAAAAATTTAAGTCGGATCGCGACGATTTTTTTTGGTATAAAGCTAGAAGAGTGCACAATAAAAATATGGCAGACCGTCTAACCCAACTGCAAGACACTGTTAATCAGGTACGTGAAATTTCCAAAAATGTCGAGTTTCTATTAACGCTGTTTGATTTTGGTTCACAGCAAGCAGAACATTTTTGTAATGCTATCGGAATTATTCAGCAAACCTCGTATCCCAGTAAATTTCCAAATTTTGAGCGCACCGGCTCGCAAACACCTGTTCAGCAGAATCCGCAAGAGGACTACGCGCAACTTTTTGCACAACTAATATCACGGTGCGCCAAAGATATCGACACACTCATCGAATCGCTGCCCAATGAGGACAGTTCCACGGAACTTCAGAACCAGAGCCTTAAGCGACTAGAAATAGAAAATCAGGAGACTGCCGAACGTCTCGAAGATGTCGTCCAAAAGGGTGAGCTGATGTTGGAAAAAATTCAGTTGGCCCTCGAAGACATTGCGCAGGCACAGCTGGACATGCAGATTACTTTAAAGAATAATAAATGACTGAGCTAATTGATATTTCGAAATTAATGCTTTCTATACAAATATATCTATATAAAACAAAACGCTCGTTGTCAAAAACCTGGAGGAGTACTTTCCTACTTAAGCCTGTTAGCACCATTCTAGAAAAATATATAAGTTATGTCGTAATACCAATACAAACATAGTATCGAACACTTAATCGAAAACAAGTGGGTGCGTTTGATCTGTTTTTTCCGAAGTATTTTTTTTTTTAATTTAGTCTGTATCGGACTAACCAGGTCTAAATCTGCATTAATAAAGCCCATTGAAACTGTTTATGGATTACGCTCGATATGACCCTGTTTGCAATGTTAAGAATGATGCGGACATAGCTTCCACCAATTGTTTGTATCTATATTATTCTTTAAAATTTCTTAAAAATTTATCCGTTTTTCCTTAAAATCAACAGTGCACATTATTTCCCTTCTCACAATCTTACTTCTTTAAATATATGTATTTGTGCCGTCTATACTCAGAATTTAATACAAATGTTCAATATATCGTTAATTTGAAGGAAGTTTTAATTTTTAGGGTAGTCGTTTTTTCCTGAAGATTACTCCGTCGTGCTTCGTATTATTTGTTCCTCCGCTTAGCTTACCGTTGCGGAAAGGTTTATCGTTGGTTTTATTTATAACCTAATTAACTACTTATTAAAAAATTCTTACTCGGTAAGAATGGGAAACGATTGCGGTACGGAACCAATAATGCGACCCAATAACTTAAGTTGCTATTTTTATGTTATCTTTTTTGTTGGTAATACTTATTATTTGAGACCACGTATATTTTTTTTGTGTCGGTAAAATGATTGTCTGTACAAGTTTACTTTTAAAAATATCGGAGTATTTTAAATTTTTGTATAAAGAGTTCATAAGTTTCTATTTTCTTTGATGGTAACTTATATATTGATTAAAATTGTTTTTATTTTCCCTTTTTACATAAAAAAAAATAAGTGAACATGATGAAAAAAACAAAAGATGGAGAATTTATTATTAAAACAAAAAGAAAAAATTGCAACTTGAAAACTTTCTTTGGTTGAACGGCATATATGCCAAATCTTAAAAGTTCGAACACATAATAAAAAACATTAAATATGGGTCAAAGGATCGGTTTAAGACTGATTAATCATTCGTTAAGTTAATGCATAATATAATTTGTTCTTAAATTCTTCCACATCCATTTAAATTCCCCATTCCGGTCCAAATATTACAATTGGTCACAGTACAAGCATTCGTCTTGCTGTATTGTTCCACTCCATTGGAATTTGTTCTTAATTATATCCATTAATTTAACTTATTACGCGAAATTCGTTTGCAGTCAACTTTACATAATGAAACCAAAACGGAATTGCCTCTGTTCTTCCTCTACCACAAAGTCGCTAGTTGCGTAAATCTAACTGAATAGTATAAAATCGGACTTGTTTTCTAGTCTAGAGATGACTTTCACTACATTATCATAGTCGGGTGATGGTTCATCAACGCCGTCGTTCGTTGACCGAAAAAGCAGTCCTAAGTTGACAGTAAATAGTGAAAGAGAAAGGCCACTGTGAAACAGTGAAGAGTGTTGAATGTGTTTTGAACTTTGATTCGCAATTTATTTCATTAAACTTATTAATAAACATTAGTTTACAAGAAAAAGATTATACCCCTAAATTACAAAATAAAAGAGTGGATGTTTTTAATTAAATTCTAAATATTATATTTACATAATGCAATTATTCGCTTAAACACAATATTTATTAATTTTACAAGCAGTAAAATTCTACATAAAATATAGAAATTTTAAATAAATTAATATAGTATTTTAAAGTTAAAACTGATTGAATTGTTCTTATTGTTATTGCCAAATCGAATAATTTACGTAAATTTATTTACAACATATATATAGCAATTACGATTAGTTTACTTTTAACAAGGAGAAGACGACTTTAACATAATTTTTTCGCGAAAGTTAAAATATGTTTTGAAAATTCGCCCAACGGGGTTTGTTTGTTTGTTCTGAAATGATATACAAAATGTCTTACAAGGTTTTCTAATATTTATCACTAAATAAAATAATGAGTAAGTCATATCTAACAAATTTTGTCTAACCTATATGAATAGAAAAATTTAGAATCTAAAACGCCTTATTGCATGTGAAAGCATACATTTGTATCTAAAAACGAAAAAAAAAAAAAACAAAGGTAAGTGCTGCATTTGACTCAATTTGAAGCAGGCTTTAAATAAGTTTAAACTAAAATTAATTGAACAAACTGAGGTATTGGTAACAACGTAAATTGTGTTTTGTCGTTTTAATTAATTCAGCGTTCCGCGGCATCCCTGTGCGCCACAGAGACAGGGAATCTTTTCGTCTTCCAACGGGAACTTGTAGTCGTATGTGATCTCTTCATTGATGCCAATTGGTTGTTTAGAGTAAATGACGATCTTCTTCTCGGATTCAATTGTTATAACTTTCGCATAGCAGTTGGGCTGAAAATTGATTAAAATATAAAAATGTAATACTTTCTTTCTTTCTCCCTTTCTGTTATTTTTTCTTCCCTCATTTCATCAAACATATATTGGGTCAGGCTTAGGATTGCTAAAGATTATATAAAACCTTACGTTCGCAAAAAATTCATGAAAAAAGTACAAATCTATTATTTAGTTTTTATTAGTGTCAGAGTCAATGTGGTCACTGTCGGTAACTATACAGTTGGTACAAATTGAATCAAAAAGTTGGCTAATTGGATCAATTAGTGCAAATCGCCATTTTTGTACGGGCGCACATACTAATGGCACTGTGTGGCCACTATAAATACTTTTCCACGAAGAGTGGACATAATTGTATGAATTTAACGCCGACCAATGTAGCTCAGAAACGTGACCATGTCTGGTATTAAAAAAAAAAATGGTAGGATCTTTTTTACACCAACCGCTATGCTAATATTTTGTTACTTTTAAAGAAAATTGTTGGTAGTTCTGCTATAACTTATTATATTTATCAGAATATATAATCAGAGAAGATAATGGCATTAAATACATGTGTATATTTTGGCCTTAAAATAATTAAAATGCATATTTTGATGATTTTCTTCACATTGTTAATTAAATATATAAGTAGTTAGATGAGAGTAGAGAATAAGTCAGAAACATAGAAACTTACATTGCAACTGTGATTGATGAAACGTGCCAAATTTCCGCACTTGGTGGCGTCGATAATAGTCTCATTATCGATTCGGAACAAGTATGAGCTGCCAATGCCGATTGCCTCGTACTTAGTCTCACGCAAGTCAGCTACAATGGGCCTAATCATCTGGCCGACATACTCGATGACCATCTCGTCAGCGGCAATCGGTTCCATCGCAAATAGACCCCAGTCGTGAATTGCTGACTTGGCGAACTTAAGCTGCTTCTTACGAAACTTCAGCTGATTGAATTTCAGAAGTTCCGATTCCCCAATGGAGCCAAAGGCGGTAAGAAGACGGCGTTGGTTGGAACGAGCTTCACGTGAAATACCTTGCATTTTTGAAATCAGTTTAAGGTACGACGGAGCCGCTTGGTCGTCAGTACGATCCACATTTGAAGAGTTTTCTACGTTAGCCTTGGCGTGGTGATATTTATGTTTTGCCTTCTCGCGTACATCCAACTTGTAGTAGCCCTCGGTACGTGCACAACCTGTTTTATGACGCTTGAGCTCATCATCATTCTTTTTGCGTTTCTTTGAAGGTGGTGGCGGCACAAATGAGCGATCTGTGACGCAGTGATCAACCCAGTGTGTATTATTCAGCCAAAAACTGAAAAATTTATACAAATTATTAAATTGGGTTTTTTATATACTTGTCAATCCTTTCTAATCTTTTTCTGTGTTATTCTTTCTCTATTTTCGTTTGTTTCGTTTTAACTCCTAAACGGCTGACACGATTGTCTTTAAACTTGGAACATATATTGAGATAGGTCTGGAGGAAATGGTAGGCTCATGAAATCTGCCACGCCCACATACTACTTCCAAAAATAGTGAATTAAAGTAAATCGAATATAACTCCTTGAAATCTAAAAATTGGTATAAGATGGCCACTTTACTGCTATACGATTATAAAATAAATGGTGACCAAATCCAACATTTCACAAAAAGTGGGCATAGTAATATTAATTTAACGCCCACTGCCATATCTGTATGGTGACGAAATCTACTACCCTACAAAAAATGGGCGTGGTTGAATTAATATAAGGCCATATTTTAGGAACGTAGACTAGTTTAGTATGGAAGTGTATGGTGACGAAATCTACCAACTCACATCAAACGGGGGGGAATCAGTTTAACGCCCACTACCATAAGTTAAAAACGTGATACATTTTATACCCTAAGTTCCGTGCATGCGCGTTTTGTTGGGTATAGAAATATAAATTTTTTGACGCTTTAGAAAGATGAAACATCAACACAAGTTTTTACAAACGTGACAGTGATGTTTATACATATATTTATAAACGAGTGCATGGCTACAATAACTAACAACAACAGTACGTACCCATAGGTGTCCTCCTGTAGGTGCATTTCGTAGCTACGACGTACGTATTGAATATCCTCAGCGTCAATGCCACGCGTGAGGAACTCGTACAGTACCATCATTTCGTCTGTAGTTTCGCGTAGCTTGAATACTTCCGTTGGCACGAAGTTGCTAATGGCTCGAGCCATTGCTATCTGTGCATTATGTGACGACGACGCCGTTGCCTTCATTAAAGCTCTCGCTTCAGGTGCATATGGCTTATACTTCTCTGAATATTCTTTTTTCTTTGTCGCGCGCACAGAATCTTTTCGTGGCCGACCAGGACCAGGTTTTGAGCTAAACAACGAATGTGATTGTTGCTCCGCCACAACCACTGGGACCGCTTCCGAAATGGAGGTGCGCGGTGTGGGTGGTGTCGTGTAGCCCCCATGATCATGAGCTAAATACTGTTGCTTCTTTCTTGCAATTTCACCGTTTGCAGACAAGTTTGTTTGAGTCAAGCGTTGCTTTTGTTTTGATGAAGATGTTGGCAAATTGCAGATTGATACGTCCGCTTGTGGTGGGAGCGAATAACAATGTTCAAGCGCTACTTGACTGGCTTGACTTGCCTGACTGGATCCACCGTCAGATGAAGTTGGCGACATTTTAATGTCGTCTAAGTCCTGTTCCGTTTTCAAACTAATGAACTCTTTTAAAGACTTATTTTGCTGATGTTGTGTAAAATTAGTTGGGGCCGGGTCAATAATCATATCTTTGTTTACGGCGTCGTTACACCCATTTGAAAATTGTGCCTGTTGCATAGCTGGTTCTGTAGGCAGTAACTTCGACTTGTTTTTAACCAGCGTTCCCGTGTCAATGCCCTCAACTGGAACGGCAACTATAGTATTTATGTTGACGATAGACTGTTGCTTCTTTTTCGAGTCCTTTTTGGACCTTGAATCAGTCTTTAGTTTCGAAACAACAGGCAACGTCGCTTTATCTTTTTTATTTTTTGCTGTTTTCTCCTTCTTGTTGCTACTGCCACTGGCTGCAGACAAACTGCTCAGGTGGTCTGTTAATGTAGTTAACCGCACACCAGGTGTTGGAGGTGCTTTTGTGATATCGGGCGTCTGTGGCATGTCCAAGCTCATTGACTTTACCAGTGTCAATGAAAATTTACTGTTACGTGCATCCACGGAGGTATCTTCGATTGTAGATTTAATGGCAGTGTCGTCTGTGGGCATTTTATTTTGCTTCAAATTGACTTCTTCCTTCTCGCGCTGCTTACGTTCTTGTTCTTCGATGAATTCTCGTTCAATTTGAGCCATGTATTCGGTGTTGCGTCTTCTTCTTTCCTGGTATTCGCGTTCTTCCTCTGAGTCGCTGTAAATCCGATCATACTCAAATACAGGTTTCTTCGTAATTATTGGAAGGGCACTATTCTGCTGCAATTTTAAGTCTGCAAGTTTCTCTTCACCCTCCTTGGAACTCTCGAGAAGTTTAATTTTTCCTGGTGACACTAATGATGACGTACTTTGCTTTTCAGAGGATGCCTCTAGAACTTTGGTGCAATCCCTAACGTAACTTCCAGTGTCTTGTTCAACCTTTTCGTCTATATCCTTACGCTTGTCCCCTCCAATGCTAATAGTACTATCTTTACTAATGTCCTCGAGATCTGACGCAACCGCCGACAGCATGCGCATCTCTACTGATTTTTTTAATTGCTTTTGTTGGTTATCTCGTCTTGATCTTGCCTCTTGTTCATCGTCAGTGTCTGAGTAAATATCATTTTTGGAGGATATTTGTACTGAAGTAGTTCTCAATTTTTTAGTACGGTCATCTTCAGAATCGGGATAAAGGTCCCGTACCGAATGTTGTTGTTTAGCGCTTCGACGGCGGTCCTTTGATGTTTGGTTTCGTTTTATATTTTCATCTGAAAACGAGCTTCGGTCATCTTCTCCAAGCGCCATACTATCATCGCTACTCAGGTCCACATTATCATTTTCATCATCGTCGTCGTCATTGTCAGCTTCTTCTTCGCTGGACGATGAAGAAGAAAAGAAACTCGACGAGCTGCCCTTTCGTTTTGATCGCGCCGCTTGCCCAATGGACGTTGTTGTTGTTGGTCGACTTTTTCCACTACTACCACTCGGCTGTCGCTCCTTGAGTTCTAATATCTGGTTTGATTGCACGGCCGGCAAATTATCTTCTTCTTTTTCGGAATCTGACCCATGAACCATTTCTTCCTGATCGCTAAGGTGCTTATCTTTATCTGTTTGCCTTTGCTTGCTGGGGCTTGGTTGTTTACGTATGCGACGGAAAGATGGCAGCTTAGGAATAGAAGCTCGCAAACCAAGGCTTGAGTACGAATTGAAGTCTGATATATCACCACGATGGCTGTTAATCAATTGATTAATATCGGGCGCCTTGTCCGTGCGCGTAGTTGTTGGCGCCGCAGTTGTTTTATGTGCGACTGCAAGCATATTTTTCTCTGTGGATGCTGCAGCATTACTTTTATCACGATGACGACTCTTTAACAACTGTTCGTCCCACCAAGCCTCAAAACTTTTGTATGCAGTATTCTCGATCATTTTCTTGTTAAAATCACGCTTGAGAATTTGCTTCAACTCGTCACTCACACGCTTCACAACCTCTTCGATAGTATTTTTGTAAGGATCATCCTGATGGTGAGGATGATGTTGGTCTGGGTAATTTTGATAACAACGATATCCAGCCCCAACTCCTGAACGTTGATATTTGTAGTATGAATCGTGATAAACAGCGCTACCTCCAAATCCGGGCAAGTATGAGGATTGCATATAAGCTGGGTTCGGAAATTGGTATTGAGCAGTAACAACCGGGTCCGCATAACTTGGGTACCCGCTTGAGGGGTAGTAATAGGGGTTTGCGGTAGTAGCGTTGTTGGGTGGCAGCGCAGCATATGCATAGGAATCGGGTGCATCCGTTAGCGTCTTCGATAGTGGTGGTAGTGGTGGAAGAGGTTTTGAGCACGACTGTGGTGGTTGAGGTGGTGGCTCTTCCTCAATGCGTTGACCACCAACGCCACCTTCGTGCGAAGATAAACTAGAGAGCGACATGCCATCTTCGTCCTTCTTTAAGTGTCCTGGCAAAATAGGGCTATACGACTCCTTTTTGAGTAAAATTTCATCGTCACTGGAAGATATATCACTGGTGCCATGTGATACTGATAACGCTGCAAGGGCAGTGTTTTTGTTTTTTATTACGTTTTTCAGCCTGTTATTACCTTTTGGCGTTGATTTAATTGATTTTTGCAAGGGCTTCTCATTAGAGTCAGAGTTTACCTCTCCTTCTTCCTCCTCGGCTTCAGCAGTTTTATCAACCTCCGATTCGCTGCTGTCCATCTGCAAAAATGGAGGTGCATTACCGAATGATTTACCTTTAAACATCATGGCAATGCGAGTGTCTAAGTCAACGTTTCCCATGTCACTCGCTTCATTTGCAACTTTAGTTGTTTCTGTAAATTTGGACGATTTCTTCTGGAGCGATTGAGATTGGGTTATTGGCATTGAAGTTTCTATACACTCTGATTTTGTTAATATTTCTGAGAGTTTTCCGGTTGATTCTTTTGGTAACTCTGGTGGTTCAGGATCATCCCAATTGGGTGTGCCATCAGGTGGTGGCGGCGGCAGGGGTGGTGGTTGTACTTGTGACGCCACCCAGCTCTTGTGAGTGGATGCCCAAGCTTGCTGCTGTAATGGCGGAGGTACTACCTCTTGTGGATATCCGTATGTATGATAACCATATCCAGGTACGCTTCCGGACATTCCTACTGAAGAACCGCCTATCAGTGACATGTGATGAATCGAACCAGGCGGCGGTAGATAATAAGAATTAACACCAGACTGCAATCCACTGCCCTCACTAGCATCTCCTGTGTAATCTCTTGAGTATCTTGCAGAGAACTTATCGCTTGTCCCTCCGCGATTACGATCACGATCTTTTTCGTTGGGCCTTTCACGCAATTCTCGGTCGCGATAGTCTCGCTCTTTAGAAGAACCAATACGGTCGCTTCGTCTATCCCGGTCAGAAGACCTTTCGTAATCCCGTTCACGTTCTCCCCGTTCATTTCGCCTATTTAATAATCCGCGTTCCCTGCTCAAGTCTCGGCTGCGTTCTCGCGACCGATCGCGTTTTCGATGGTAGTGTTGATGTTTAGATGCGGGTCTCTCCTTATCGTGTCGCATTAATGAAGACAAATATTTATCGGAACGATGGCGATCTTTTTCGCGTACATCAGCACGATAAGATCGATCGTCATCATAGCGGTCACGCTCTCGTTCCCGTTCTCGATTTTGTGGTAAGTAGCGTTCTCCGCTTGCAGAATACTCTCTATCTCTCTCCCTCTCCCTATCTTTTTCGACTGATCGATAGGAGTGATAAGATGACGATGTAGCTACATCAAATACGTCAGACGACGTGTACTCAGTCCGATGATAATCGGAATTAGCAGAATACTGGGAGGGTGCAGCTGGAGCTGTGCTAGATGATATTGCTGACGATTGAGATGTGTTTGAGTTGCCTGGAATATTGGAACTTGATGTTGCAGCGATGAGATGCTTAGGTTTAGCCAATGTTAAATTCTCAACTGTCTGTTTGCAAATATTTCCAAACGGATCATGGAAAACACTCAATATCTGAAAAACAGAACATAAATATAATAAAACACATCTTTTTGGAATATCCTGGTACTAAAGTGTTAAAGATATTGTGTTAAAAAAAATTATATAGTTCATTTTATTGTTTTATGAATTCTCGTAAAGCCAAATATTGTCGTATTTGTTCTATTCTGCAAATTTTTTCTGTGGTACTCTACTCCAATATTAAAAACAAAATTTCAAGTCGATATCTCAATTACAACTCATTTTATTACATTATTTTTATGAATGGCAGTAGTAGTTATCGCTTTGCATTATAGTACCTTAAAGTACCCGACGTTGCCCGGGTTTTGCTTTTAAAAGAAATGTATTTAAGTTAATTAATTGTTTGAAATTATTAAACTGTCCATTCTTGCCCGTTTTTTTCGGAATTAGTTTAATTTCACAAATTGTGGGCATATGTTAGATTTTTTTAAACAAAAACCTTCCCTGACTTAAGCACAGCTTCTTCCCAAATTTTCATCGCAATCGGATGAATAGTTTAGAAGTGCAAAAAAGTGAAGAAAAACAAAACTGAAAAACGGAAAAAAATAATGTTATTCTTAAAAAAAACAAACAAAAAATTAAATAGATCGGTGTCCCAAAACTAGCGTTAAACCACCATCGGTAAAAACAAATCTCCACTGTATATTTTTTACACTAGGACTGAATTTGACTGAATGTTTGAAACAATTCTCTTAGAGAAAAAAGTAAAGATTCAGTTTACAAATTTGAACAAACTTGCTATTTTTGTAAAAAAGAGGTGATATTAATAATAGACATATAACTTTAATGTGATACAAGGAGCATATATTTTGGTCTCTATAAAATCACGAAGTTTACTAGTTTTTAATTTACCCCGAAAATTGCTGAGCACAATTATCTGTTTTTCTCTCTATTTTTAAAAATTCTATAAATATTTTCGGACCTATTATGTTTCAATTTGCATTAGAAAATTATTTTCAACATAGACTAATGGCATTATTAGTCAATAAGATATTGTAAAAATAAAATTTTAATTTAACTAAATCTAAACTAACATATTGACCTCAAAAGAAATTAAGTCAACATATTCATTCCAAGGAAAGTTATTAACTCGACGATATATTTTTTATTTATTTTTTTTAGTTTTTAAAAGAATAATAACGAAGCTGATTTATTATTTTACTGTTCAACATCAAAAATAAGCCTCAATGATTACAACGTGATATGAGAGTATTGAGGGTCTACTCTCATATCGGAACGAAACCCAGGGTTTTGCTTAATTAGTTCTTATTTTTTTATTGACCTCTTAAAGTGTGCATGATGTTTCCCAATATATATACTTGAAAACTAGTTATACTTATAATTCTGAATCTAAAGACGTATTCAGTGACCTGTAGTAGGATGACCTACGAACTGTTTCATCGAACATATTAACCCTTTGACTACCATTTTTTCTGGAAAATTGGGCTTATTAAAATAAATGATTTTTAATATTTCTTTAAACAAAATAATAGAAAAAAGATGACGGCATAAAATTTCAATTACAAAAACTAACAAAACGTAATTTTATAGAACTTACCTTTCCCATGACCGATTTCTGATTATATTTTTCGACACATAGTCTAGCAGCTTTAACATTTTCGAATACGATACGCGCCACACCTAGATGTTTGTTGTTTGCAGGATGGTGGTAAATGACAATATCATCATAGATGCCGCACTTATCGAGCATTCCCGCGAGAAATTGCCGGTCGATGTTGTCATTTAAATTCGTAAAAGTGATTTCAATTGATGGTGGCTGGCCCACGTAATTCAAATCAATCTTTAACCTGCAAAACAAAATTCAAGCATTATTTTTTAAGTAATCCTCGAAAAATTCAAATAATAAAAATAACTAATAATCTTTTAGTTTTACTCAAATATTAAAAATGTACTTCAACATTTGTTCAGAAGTTCTATTTAAATATTTTTCGAGTTTTAGATTGATTTCGTAAATTTTTATTATGATTTTTTCAAATAGCATTGGTATAATAGTGTGAATGGGTACAATACCGTGGCACTGACAGCACCATAGGATCCACAGGACGCGCTCTTATTCGTACAACTGGATTGCGGGGATCGCGAGGTATAACCGGCGGATATGTCGGATCAGAAGCAACAATACCGTCATAGCGATATAACTTTACTTGACCCTTGACCAGCACCGGATCGGCAATCAGTTTAAAGTTACGAGGAGCCTTGGAGGAAGCAGTAGATGCAACCCCGCCACTACATAAGCTGCCAACAAGACCATGCTCGCCGCTCACAATTCCATTGCTATTGTTGCTGCTAACAGCAAAGGTTGAATTCATGTGTAATCGCGTATAATTTGAACTGTCCATTACTATCGGATATCAACTAAATCTGAAAATAGAAAACAAATAGATTAAGATTTCTTTAAGTTTGTAATGGGTGTTTCTTTACTCAAAGTAAGCGTCCTTTTTCTAATTTGTCTACTTTTACCAGAGTCCGGGCTAACTCCTCCCGGGCGAAGAAAGTTTGGTCGTGACAAGCAGCGACGCGGCAGAGGAAAGCTGACGTCGGCGGCGCTTGCAACGACAGCAGCAGCACAATCAGAGGTGGCAAGTAAAAAGAGATAAAGCAGCTTTTTCGCGTTATTGTACTTTTTGCTTCTATAATCAAAGTGCGCAACGTATGTTTGGACGTGTTTTCAGCGAAATTTTACGCCGCTACGTCGCGGCAAATGTTTTCTTTTATCAAAAAATGCTGAACAAAAATCTGAATCGATGTTTTGCAAGAAAAATTCCGAAAAGCTGCTGTCGTGAGCATGAGCATGAGTAGCGATGGGCAATAACAATATTAATCGATTCAAAACTTATCGTTATCGATATCAAAAACTCAATCTAAGGGTGGGTTTTCATTACAGCTTCACTTCACCCACACAAGTTTAACTAGCAGAGATTAATTGCATACCGCTTATTTATATAAATCGAATAAAAAGACATCAACCCCTGCTCAGAAAAAGGTGTGCTATGGTTAATTCTTTTCATTCAATACGGCTTCAATATTATAAAACTTTTAAACCTACTGTCATCTATAGCCCTGGCGATGAAAAATTAAAAACTGTGTCCGCTTTCCGCTAGTTCGTTTTGTTATGTATTATGTACTGATTATATCTTTTCGGTTAACTTATTTTTAAATTAATATAAACAGTTTATAAATTCAATATTTAATATTTTTTTAGTTATGTATTTTCGTTTTCTTAAGAGTATTAAACTAAACAAATATTAAATATTGAATTTATAAACTGTTTATATTTTTATATTTATATAAACAGTTTATAAATTCAATAAATTCATTCCATAAAGTTTAAGAGTATTGCATCCTGCCTAGAGTTTTTGTGCTTTCCCCTTGAAATAAATATTTTTTCTAATTAATATTACACATTTTTTCAAATTTAATTTAAATTTTATTCAATATAATTAATTTTTATTCAGTATTTTTATTTTCGACCACTGCAGCAGATGTGAATTCAATCTGGTTTTTTTTTTCATGCAGAATAGATTTCTGGAACGTGCACAATTTTGCGAAATTGGTTTTGAAAACAGTAAAAAAGTAACGAGCAGTGAAAGCGAATCACTAATGCCTGGTTTCCACTGTGTCATAGTGCCATTTGTAATGAGAACGGTTGTCATTTACATTTGAAGTCAATTTATATATATATATATATATATATATATATATATATATATATATATATATATATATATATATATATATATAAATTGACTTCAAATGTAAATGACAACCGTTCTCATTACAAATGGCACTATGACACAGTGGAAACCAGGCATTAGTGATTCGCTTTCACTGCTCGTTACTTTTTTACTGTTTTCAAAACCAATTTCGCAAAATTGTGCACGTTCCAGAAATCTATTCTATATATATATATATATATATATATATATATATATATATATATTTAAATATTTGGAAAAAATTTATTAAGAAATATAATTATCTGTTTTGGTACAAAGTGGAAAGATAAAAAAATCATTTACCATCAAATCAATTAAATATAATGAGCTAAGTCTGTATATTTATAAATATATTTGTATGTACTCGAATAAAGTGTGTCATGACTTCGGGATCTGCTCTAATGCTTCTGATGAAATTTCACAGATTGATGTTATTTGACGTGACATACAATTTGCGATAGGTTTCATTTCGAAAAGCCCGTTAGATGGACAAAATCATAATTTTAGGTAGGCATTTTTATCTTATTGATATTTAAAACTTAAGATTTGTTTGAATTTTTCTAATATATTTATTTTTAACTTTTCGTGTTAATCGGAATTAAAACTCACCGAATCGACACGGTCTTGGAGGAATCTCGCGCACCCTATTAAACTAAAGTCTGGGGATCAAACTCCACCAATTTAAAGAAGTTTTTTTAACTAAAATGAATTTTAAACATATTCACTTTATTTACAATTTTCATTGCATTTTATTACAATTTTTAAGATCTGCCAATAAAAATCCTACAAATTTGATTTCATAAAATCTCATACCAAATTTCGAGATCTTTAAGTAATGAAAAATTTAATTTCATCTATCAATATTGGTTGAGTTTTTCATCAATTCGCAGTGCTGTCAAGCTTTGAAGGACTTTCAAATTAGTATATGGAGTTGGCAATCATAACATCGCGAATGTCCGCCATATTGTTATACTTTTCCTGACGTCACAATTGACCCTTGCTTTTGTTTTTGTCTTGCTCTACATGCAATTTCGTAAATAAAATTATTATTTATTTACGCATTTAGCTTAGTATAGCGCCAAATGCCTTACATAGACTAAAATAAGTCCACAGCAATTTTGCACTCTTTTTTAACGTTATGCTGAACTTTTTGAAATTGCAACACAGGATGTTCCGAATTGAAAATACGCGGAGCATTCATAATTGTAATGACACTTTTAAAAATATAAAAATTACAATAAACAAGTTGTTAAAATCCCGCGAGTCCGGACTCTAAAATCCCATCTTTGAAAACGTTCGAGACTGCATGCCTTGGTACTCTGTCTGAAAAAATTTGGCGTAAAATTATTTTTTAATATCTGGTAACGCTATTTTTTGTTGCATCACAATTTCACGTTTGTAAGTTTTCAGGAAGAATAAAATTTTTTTTAAAAATAAACGACAAAGTCAAAAAAAACTGACTCAAGGTTTTTAAAATAATAACAGTGTTCCTCAATAACTTTTTGCAGGATCAAAATGGCCTTCAAAAATTTGTTTGGACTGTTCTCGTTGCCCGTTGTCAAAGCTGACGACGAAGAGTTGGTCGATCCACAAACTACCCTCAGGGTGAGTTTCACATTGTCTACTGGACGGGTTATTATTTTAATACTTTTTACTTCGCTTTTAGGAGAAATGTCAGACTCATGGCAACATTGAGGCTTTGTATAACAAGTACCAGGAGTGTAATGACCGTGTTAACAGTCGCACAAAGACTTCTGAAACATGCATGGAAGAACTACTGGACTACGTTGGCGAGTTGGACCACTGTGTCGCACATAGCCTCTGGCCTAAGCTTAAATAAAGTTATTTCGTTTTTATTTAATTAAATTCGGCAGACAAATCTGGGCATACAGTCCGAAGCTTCGTAATGGAAATTTGTGTGGATGCTATTCGTCAATCGTTGTGTTACCCAATAACGATTTAACCAAACTTACAATAAAATAGCTAAATATCTTTGAAATTGTCTTTTGAACTTATTTTAATGTAAGATTTTTTGTCAAGAGGGAGTTGGAGAATATATTAAATTTAATGTTTATTTTAGTATTGGTAAAGTTTCAACTTTTTTAGATAGCTTTTCTTTAATTGTAATAATTTTAATAATTGTAGATTACCAAATTTTTGTTGTTTTTTTGCAAGTTTTTTGTTCAAATCTGTTCAGGGACTAGTGCCGAAACAACGCAATACGATGATACAGATATACAACGTTGACCTTATTCCCGGAAGTAGAAGGCTGGGGACAGAAGGGGACTCATAACATATGACAATTTAGAGAAGCAACTACATTATAAACGAGAAGTAGATCGGGTACAGAACCAAAGGGCGGCATGATACGAAAAACTCCCGAAAGAGTCCTCATTAGGTGTTGAACACACAACCTTCGCAATGCAAGCGGAACAAAGCACAATATGATCGCAAGTTTTATCACGCTGGTCTTTTGTTGTCGTTACAAAATGGGCGTGATTTAATAAATTTAACGCGCACTTTTGTAAATAGGTCGGATCAACGGAAGTTCCGCTAACTAATTCAGTAACATATTTGATATGCAATATGAATTACTTATATATCTTACTTATCACAGATATTAGTCCGAAAACGTTATATTTTAAATTTTATTTTTTCGTTTTTTGAAGAATAATCATAACGTATAGTGCAGCTCTGCATATAACGTAACGAAATTCTGCAAGCAATTATTTGATTCGTTATGATAGAGATTTATAAAGTTATAAAATTCAAAATGATGAGGGTCGAGTCTTTTGGTGTAGTGTGAGGGAGGACCATAAATTTAAATAAAACGCTGTTCAAAGTCAAGTTTGGCAAAGACGAGTAGTGGACATACTTAAAGATAGTTTTAAATAAAAACAAACTTCTTAAAAAAATATACATAGTAATTGTGTATATGTATTTTGGTAATAAGTGATTACATTTATATTGCATTATATAAACAATTAATAAAATAATTATATGCTTCTGCAAACACAATTTAATACGAATAAGAAAAATGCAGCAAACAAATAAACTGAAATATATTAAAATATATTAACATATAAGCAATTGTATGCCACTGTGATCTGGTTGGTATACCAAAATTTGCAACAAGATTTATATATACACACATATTTGCTGTACAACATATTTTCAGTTCAAAGCTTTTAATTTTGAATACTTGAAATTGTTCTTAAATATTTGATATTAAAAAAAATTAACCGAATACTTTGAAATTTTAAAAGAATACAACTAGCAAATATTAAAGAAATTTTTTTGCTTCAAAGTGAATTGAAAAATCTAACTAATATCACTTCCAGAATGTACAGATAGTCTTTTCTTGATACGCTTTCCAATTTGATCTTGATGACAATTTTAAAACATCTAGTTCAATGGTTAGTAATAATTAAACACAAAACAATCTTAAACAATAATAAGTTAGAAACGTTGTCACGTTGTTCCAGTGAAATGGAATGCACCGAGCAGTGGCTTTGAGCGTTTAATTCTACAATACAAAGAAAGAAGAACAAAGGATAAAAAAGCTAGTTACATAGGTACTCGTATATTAAATAACAATTTATTTACCATAGAAAATGTTGGAGTAACTACTGACTTCGTCACAATAGCTTATTAAAGTGGTCCATTGCCACCCTGAAGCACGTCAAAACACACACAACAAACCCGAACTGGTTTGTTAATACCAAACTTTAAGATGGGAACATCATTATTGGAGCACTTGGAACAAAGCACACGTCCACAGTGGCGGCTAGAAACGTAAAAAATATTTTATAAATTAAACAGAAACATATTCAATATTGAAGTTATTAAAATACTTTGTTATGTCATTTTACCCAAAATATCAGAAATACTTTGGATTTATCTGGACCGAAGTTTGAATACTCTTCCAAATATAAATGCAATATAACAAAACAAATTGCTATTTCACATGATAACTTCTTTAACCTGCTACAAAGTGAGAGTAAAATAAAAAAACTTAATTACATGCATGCGAGGATTAAATCAGCAAAATGCAAAAAAAAATTATTTTTGAAAATCAAAAATTGAAGAAAAATATAGATGCAGAACTTTCTTTGACAAAAGGGTATTCCATATTAAACAAATTTCAAAATAATTAAACATTTTTTGTAAATTGTTGAATTTTAATGTCCCTGAATAAATTATTAATTAATTAAAACTGCAGAGAAATCTCCATACAAATTACATCGGCTGTGATTGTGATTTTTTTAATGATATATTGTATATATACACATCTCGGTCATTTGTAAAAAATGAGCTTTTTAGCTTTCTGTTCATGTTTTTGTTGAAAAAAGTTAGATTGTGAATAAGCCAAAGTTAGCATGAGAATTAGCCATAAAGGCTAATATGCCGGACAACATGTCTACTTTATATGCGTTTTTATAACAAATTAAAAATTGCGTTCTTATTGAGACACCACACCCTATATAATTAAAGTAAGTAAAGTAAAAGTAAATACTTTTATCGACCTCACTTACCAGTGGTGCTTTCGCATTGTAAGCGAAAACTTTGTGCCACATTCTTGACACAGATCAGATTCTGACCACGGTGACTCCTGTGGCAACTGGTCGAGCAGCTTGTGCAATAACTGGTCCGTTGCTAGTTTAAAGCTAAATATACTAACACCGTCGCGATTTTCGGTACCCAGACAGGCGCTGTTTTTTACCAGAACCTTGCAAAGTGGTGCTTGTCCACGCATAAATGCCAACAATAGCGGCGTATTTCCGTCCATATCGGGAGCGTTCAACGGATATTTGGGCATGCATTCCAGAAAAAGTTCACAAATAGCAGCCGCTGTGTTGTCCTCTCCAGTCCGGCACAACTCATGCAACGGATTCCGTCCTTTCAAATTCGGCGCCTCCGCGTTGACAGTCGATTCAGTAAGCAGTTCACGTACGATGGCCAAGTGTCCGCAACGCACCGCGTTATGGAGTGCATTGTTTCCGTCACCGTCGGCGGCATCAAAATCGGCGCCGTTTTGTATCAGTGCTGATACTGCGGACAAATTGCCGCGTTCTGTGGCAATATGCAGCGCCATTTTCTGTGTTGCGTCGCGCTCGTTGATGCGTGCGCCCGCCAAAATAAGATTTCGCATAATCATCTCGTTACGCGATGCGGCTGCCAAGTGCAGTGGTGTCGATTGATTAGCGTCGTGAACGCGCGAGTTAACGTCCACTTGGATGGCCAGCAAGAAAAGTACACTTTCCAGGTCATCACGCATGATGGCCAAATGTAAAAAGTTTCGACCGCGCGTATCCATTTGCTCCGCAGCATTAGGCAACCGGTCAAGAATACGTTGAGCCGCCTTATGGTTGCGAATAGTTAGAGCGGCTGCGAAAGGTGTCGCGCCTGCCGTTTTATCACGCACCTTTAGATCAATGCCAGGATGACACAGCAATACCGCAATGATCTCTTCGTGCTGGTTGGCGATGGCTACGTGTAACGGCGTCTGGTTGTCTGCATCGAGCGCATTCACGTTGGCGCCGTGGTCGATTAACGTCTGCAGTACCTTGGTAAGTCCCCACTGACAACACAGATGCATCGGTGCAGCTTTGTCTTTCGCCTCGTCACCACCCTCACCGTTTGCGCCCGGTTGTCGTGGTGAGTCAAGATCGCACTGGCTGCGTATAAGGAAATTTGCGGCCAACTCCTTGTTCTCATCTATGGCGCGATGCAGCAGTGTTTGTTGGCAGCCCTCAGGACCAGGTCTCCAGCAATCGGTATCGACACCGTGCCTCACCAGGACCTGCGCTATATCATCGAGTCCTAATTCCAGCGCAGTCCACAACGGAGGGTCGCCTTTGTTGTCTGGTGCACTGAGCGCTACGCCTCGCGAACACAACGCATCGACCACCGATGGAAGGTGATTTTGTATTGCTAGCTGCAGTGGCGACTCTTGATCGCCAGTAAGCGCATTAATGTCGGCGCCTTGCTTTAGCAGAAACACAGCTGTATCGGTGTCGTGTTTCTGGATAGCCTGATGTAGCAGCGTAAGGTCCTGACCATTGCGCGCGTTCACATCTGCACCGCCACGTATTAACAGCGGTACGAGTGTTGTGCGATTTAATGCCAGGCTAAGGCTAAGTGGTGAGTCGCCATTGACGTTCTTACTGTTAAAATCTGGCAGTTCTTTACCACCTCTGCTGATAGCCTCAATGCTGTAGTTGGCAATTTCTTCAATAACGTCGGCGGCGTCTGATTCCACTGCTAAATGTAGTGCCGATTTTAGTTCCGCTACGCTAGACTGCAAATTAGGCGAGGCGCCTGCATTTAATAGTCGCCATACCAGCCGAGGTAGATTTTGCTCGGCGGCGATATGCAACGCGGTGAGACCACGCTTGTTAACGTGGTTTAAATTTCCGTGATCGGCAAGAAAAATTGCTGCTCGTTCATTACGTTCGGCCGCGAGCACTTGTAGCAGGCTGTCATGAGTATTCGTTTTAAACTGATTAGTACGCGCACCTAATTGCAGCAACTTGGTTGGCAAATCCAACAAGTAATCATCATAATTTTCATCTGCTTTCGTTGTATGTAAAAGACTTAATTCTAAGACGCTCTTTTCGTCTACAGTTTGCAAGTTTATATCGATGTCGGATACCGCAAGTAGGAGATCGACCATTGCTCTATTTTGTACACCAACTGCCAAATGAATCGGTGTCTCTCCAAGCAAATTTTGCAGATTTACGTTTGGATTACGGGCGAGTATCTTTTTTCCAACCTCAATCATGCTGGTAAAAGTTTGTTCATCAGGTTTATCAGATGTATAGGCACATAATATGTGAAGAGCGGTGTCAGCTGATGGTCTAAATAAAAAATACAAAAAATAAAAATAAATTGTTATCAGAGCTTTCGAATCAACCCACAAAATACCATAATCGTGCATTCAATCATTGAACTCTCCAATGAAATCATATATCTGGGTGTCATCCTAAACATAAATCTGAATGGAATATCTCATCTAAGCTACACATCAAATAAAGCAATCAGAGTCATGTGGACTTGTAGACGTTTCTTTGGTAAAACAAAGGGTTTATCGCCGAAAATGGTCTTCTGGATGTACAATATACTACAATGGAATTTAGCAAAAATCTTTTTTATTCAGACAGCTAAGCTACAATCAAAGCAGCCCGAGAAGTATTTTCAAAAACTACAAAAATACTTTCTCATCCTACAAAAAATCAGTGTCAAAAACAAAGTCACATTATGCTGGATCCCTGACAGCAAACGACGCCATAATTTTTCTCGCTCTCTTGACATTTTTCTTCAGTAAGGTTTTCCATTTCATCATGGAAAGATATACGAGCCAACAACGAGTCGCAATTATTAAAATTTACTGCCGGAATTCGGAGTCAGTGGCCTTAACTTTAAGAGCACTACGTCCAATTTATGGTCATCATAATCGTCCTACCAGATCAATAATTGAGCGTCTAGTGGAAAAATTTGTATCCACAGGCACATTCCAAATGTTCCCGTGCCAGTTCGACAAAGAAGTGCCCGTAGTGTCGAGAATATTGCTGTCGCTGAGGCTTCAGTTTAAGAAAGCCCAAATGTGTCTCTCACACGTTGTTCTCAAGCGTTGGGCATCTCTGTGACGTCGTTGTGGCGAATTTTGCGAAAAGATCTTGGCCTACATCCTTACAAGATCAAATTGACGCAAGAACTGAAGCCGCTTGACCACCAGAAGCGTCGTATGTTTGTGAATTGGGCTGAGAAACAACTTGAAAATGATTCGGATTTTCATCGAAAAATCATCTACAGCGATGAGGCTCATTTCTGGCTGAATGGCTTCGTCAATAAGCAAAATATGCGTTATTGGTCAGGCAGCAATCCACACGTACTCCATGAGTCATCATTGCATCCCGAAAAAATTACATTGGGCCGTACTTCTTCCGTGATGATCAAGACCGGCACGTTACTGTGAATGGGAATCGCTACCGTTCAATGATAACCGAATATTTTTGGCCCCAATTGGATGATATGGACTTGGAGGACATGTGGTTCCAACAGGACGGCGCCACAAGCCACACAGCGAATGTCACAATCAATTTATTGGAAACCATGTTTGGTAGACGTGTTATCTCACGAAATGGCCCAGTCGATTGGCCGCGACGGTCGAGCGATTTGACGCCGTTAGACTATTTTCTGTGGGGCTACGTCAAGTCTATGGTCTATGCCAACAAGCCAGCGACGAATGATGAACTTCGTACGAATATCGAACGTGAAATTGCAGCAGTATCGGCCAATTTATGCTTGAAAACCGTCGAAAATTGGGTTCAGCGTCTAGACTTCTGCAAGCGTGCCCGTGGTGGCTATGCAAAAGCCGTTTTTGTTTTATTTAAAAAACCTAAAAACCCTTTAGATATGCGCCCATACTTATTTTCTGAGATATACAAATTCTAAATTTTCAAGTTTCCCCGTACATCACTTATTAAATATTATTGAATTTGTATTTTTCTAAATGACACTGCACTTATATGCACTAGGTGGGGTGCAAAGAAATCTCCTTGGCCGCACAATTAGTGCAGACATGTAAAATTTCAGCGCGATACAGCCATTTCTTTTGTTTTGACAGTTGATTTTTGTTGACGTGTTTGGCATCATGTTGAGTATGGAAAAATACGATTTTCGATCTCTCATAAAACATTATTTTTTAATAGGCAAAATTACGAAGGAAACAAAAGAAAAGTTGGATTAATATTATGGGGCTAGTGCTCCTTTAGATTACACCGTGAAATATTGGTTTAGAGAGTTTCGTGGTGGTCATAACACTACTACAGTTGTTACACAGGAAAATGTCAAAAAAATACGGAATAAAATGTTGGTCGACCGGAAAGTGAAGGTAAGAAGGCAATAAATAAAGAAAAAACTGTAAAATTTAGCGAGAAATAAAAGTATTGTTTCACCAAGATGCTTTTCTATTATCGCGATCGCCAAAATTAATGACTTGAAGTTTGATTTTCTTCCGCATGCACCCTATTTTTCTGATATAGCCCCCTTGGACTGCATGAGCTGGAATCTGTCGTTAATAGATATTTCGAGGATTCCGACGTTTCTTACTATAAAGAGGGTACAGAAAGGATTGAACTTCACTGGACAAAAAGTATCGAGGTTTATTACATTGGGAAATACAATGTTTTTCCAATTTTTTTTGTATTTTTCTTTGTTAGGCCGAATACTTTTAGAACAGCCCTCAAATCCTAATTAACATTATAAAGGGAGGTGTACTGTTATCATGCCTAAACGGCTGAACCGGTTTTCTTCAAACTTGGAACATATATTGGGATGTATCTGGAAGGAATGATAGGCTATATGAAATCTGCCTCGCCCACATATTAGACCCACAATTGATTAAATTAAGTAAAAAAAATGGAATATTTCGCCAAAAAATCTAAAATTTGGTATTTGAGTTGGTATGGTCACTGGCGACAACTCCACCACTGCCATAAATCGGGAACGGGAAACTCTACAACCATAAAACTTAAGGTGATTGGTGACGAAATCTACCAAATCACAAAAAGTGGGCGTGGTTGGATCAATTTAACGCCCACCGCGATATCTCAGGAACGCGATGCTCTACGAAGATAAACGTTTGTATAAAGATGTATGGTGACTAAATCTACCATCTTACAAAAAGTGGGCGTGGTCGGGTCAGTTGAACGCTCACCGTTGTTGCTCAGAAACGTGATACTGTACGATGATTAACTTTAGTGTGAAGGTGTTTGGGAACTATATCTACCATCTCACCAAAACTGGGGTCTATTTAACACCTACCGCCATCGCTCAGGAACGTGATCAACTACTATGAAGAAATTTGGTTCATAGTAACTAAAACTGACCGGAAAGTGCTAATACAATTTTAGTTACATACAAATGCGAATACTGGGGAGGTTAACTGACAATATTTACAAACACACAACGGGGAGTAACGGGAAGTTCTGCATAAAAATTTGGTATAAAATTACCAAATTAACCAAATATTCATACAAATATTGGGTTGTCGAAAAAGTCTTTTCGTATTTATAATCAAACTTCAATCATTTTTTTTATATTTAAAATGAACTTTATTGAACCAAATATGTACCATTTTGGTCGACCACCTTTTGCCATTTTTCCGCTAGAGACATTATTCCATCAGTGTAAAACTTTTGTGGTTTCTCGGCAAAAAACTGCGACAAGTAATTTTCACAGGCTTCTCTTGAAGCCAACTTTACTAGATTAAGGGAGTTCTGCATTGACCGAAACAAATGGTAGTCCGATGGTGCAAGGTCAGAGCTATATGGTGGATGCATCAAAACTTCCTTGCCATGCTCTCCCAGTTTTTGCCGAGTCATCAAAGATGTGTGTGGTCTAGCGTTATTGTGATGGAAGACGACGCCCTTTCTGTTGATCAGTTCTGGCCGTTTTTTTTCGATTGCTTGTTTCAATCTCATCAGTTGTTGACAGTAAAGTGTAGAATCAATCGTTCGACCAGGCTGGAGCAGCTCATAGTGGATTATTCCTTTCCAATCCCACCAAACACTCAGCATAACCTTTCGAGGCGTCAATCCTGGCTTTGCGAACATTTGTTGAGCTTCACCACGCTTGCACCATGATCTTTTTCGCACATTATTGTCGTATTTGATCCACTTTTCGTCTCCTGTTACCATTCGCTTCAGAAATGGTTTGATTTCATTTCGATTCAGCAAAGAATCGCAGATGTTAATTCGGTCCATTAAATTTTTCACAGACAATTCATGTGGTACCCAAACATCGAGCTTCTTTTTGTAGCCAGCCTTTTTTAAATTGTTCAAAACCGTTTGATGATGAATGTTTAGTTCCTTGGCGATGCCATGGCTGCTTATGTGACGGTCCTGGTCAACCTTTTCCATAATTTCATCGACTTTTTCAACGATAGGTCGACCAGAGCGAGGTGCATTTTTCACATCGAAATTTCCAGAACGGAAGCGAGCGAACCATTGTTGTGCTACACGAACTGATACAGCATCGTCTCCATAATCTTCACAAATTTCATTGGTGGCTTGCGTGGCATTCTTCCCTTTTTTATACAAAAATTTCAAAATATAGCGATTTTTTTCATTATTTTCACTCATTTTTGAACAGCTGTAACTTTTTTTCAACTTCTCCGAATTTAATTTTTTGCTTAAATGAAGCTTAAAATGTCACCTTTCCAACACCATATAGTATGACACAATGTGATTCCTAACACTGGAGATAGACGCCTCCATTGACAAAATACGAAAAGACTTTTTCGACAACCCAATATAATTCTAAAAATGGTGGGCGAGGCTGGAAAGTTTATTAATCTTAATTAACAAATAAACTAAGACTTGATTCTATTAAAAAAGAACCCAGGCACCGCCGGGTAATTTAAGCAAGTGATACAATAAATTAAGAGGTAGAACTAAAAACTATTTTTTCGTCGCCAATTTACATTTTTGACAAATAAAAATATAGTTTCGGAGGTGCATATGAATGTATTGAATTTCAGTAACATTTTGTGAGAATAAATAAAGAAATAATAAATATAAAGTACTTAATTTTGTTGAATTTAGTATGTCAGCTCCTATTCTCCAAGCAGAGGTTAAGTTCTGGGCAATATCGGACCAAAACTACTGCACCTACTAATACAATTAATATAAGTAGTTTCAGTGCATATATTCACGATAAATTCAATATTTAGCACTTTATGTTGGTATATAAAACTGCTTACAGCAATTGGGCGTGATAGGATGAGAACCACGCCCACCTCCAATACAAACCACTATTTTCTATGCGACAAAAAAATATTAAAAATACTGTGCAAATAACTAGTTCAAATTCGGTATTTAACATTTTGATAGTAACATTAGACTACTAACATAAAAGGGGCGTATTCCGATCAGAAAAACGCCCACTTATAATAGAAACATTTAGCACTTATGTACTAAAAGTAGCACATTTTTGGTGTCACTGAAATGGCGAAGTGTATTTCAGCTTCGACATAGACGAAGATTTTGAAAAAAAAAACTGATTTAAATATTGGGAAAAATTAATTATTATATTTTATTTATTTATACTACCAGCCATGAAGTCTTGGAAGATGAATTTTTAGTGGAAAAAAAATTCTCTGGAGAAAATTACGTTCTTTCTAATTTTAAATCCACGTTGATACTAACCTATCTCTGCCCTCATCCATTTTTTTTTTGCACCAAAAGAATCAGTTCTCTAGACTACAAGGTTTGTAAAATAAAATATTTAAATTTTTTTATTAATAAGCCAAAAACTGTTTGTTTCTTTCGTTTGCATGCATTCAGTTAGGTAATTTTTTCCGAACTTTATCTACCATTGTCTTACTCCTAAAAGTACTTTTCCAAACCAAAATCTATATAATATATATATAAATGAATGTATCTATCTATCTATCTATCTATCTATCTATCTATCTATCTATCTATCTATCTATCTATCTATCTATCTATCTATCTATCTATCTATTTATCTATCTATTTATCTATCTATCTATCTATCTATCTATCTATCTATCTATCTATCTATCTATCTATCTATCTATCTATCTATCTATCTATCTATCTATCTATATATCTATCTATCTATCTATCTATCTATCTATCTATCTATCTATCTATCTATCTATCTATCTATCTATCTATCTATCTATTTATCTATCTATCTATTTATCTATCTATCTATCTATCTATCTATCTATCTATCTATCTATCTATCTATCTATCTATCTATCTATCTATCTATCTACAAGGTGGCGCAAAATAAGTCATCCGGCCTTCAGAATGTCGGTTGTGGCTCGTGCAGTGTGTGCTGTTGCTCCGTCCTGTTGGAACCACATGTCCACCAGTCCTAATTCGTCCAGTTCGGGCAGAAAAAACTCGGTCAACATTGCCCTATAGCGCGCACCGTCCACTGTTGTCGTTTGACCCGCGGCGTTCGGCCCGATGACTCCTCCAGCGTGAACAGCGCACCACGCAGTCACTTTGAGCGGGTGTAATGGTTTCTCGTGCATCACTCGCGGATTTTCGGTTCCCCAGAAGCGATAATTTTGCTTGTTCACGTACCCGCTGAGGTGAAAATGAGCCTCATCGCTCATTATGATTTTTGCCAACACCACAGACGAATTGTTACGCAAAAAAATAGACACAATTATTCCGCGTTCTTGGGGAGTGTATCGCTCCATGGCTTATTCACTTGTATTCTGTATTTGTCTAGTCCACAAATGTCAAAACAGATTTGACATTGGCGGCCATTTGCAAAAATGAGAGCATCTTCCAATAGGGTGATTTCTGTTGCGCCACCCTGTATCTATCTATCTATCTATCTATCTATCTATCTATCTATCTATCTATCTATCTATCTATCTATCTATCTATCTATCTATCTATCTATCTATCTATCTATCTATCTATCTATCTATCTATCTATCATCTATCATCTATCTATCTATCTATCTATCTATCTATCTATCTTTCTTTGTACCCTATGCGCGTCTAAACCATTCATCCGATTGTGATACAATTTTGGGAAGTTGTTGTGCTCACGCCAACTTAGGTTTGGGGCAAAGAAAATTTTGAAACGCCCACCTATTACGCCCACAATTTGTAGAACTAAGTTAAAATATTCGATTATTTCGGTAATATTGCTCCAAAAAGTCTGAAATTTGGTATCTGAGTTTGTATAGACACTGACGATAACTTCCCCAAAAATGGGCGTGGTTGAATCAATTTAACGCACACTTTCAAAAAAGGGTGGATCATTTTTACGCCTACCACCATTTGCTCAGAAACTTGATATAGAAAACATGTAACGGGATGCACCGGGAAGAATAACAGGATATACAAAATGTCCACGCCTACTTATTACGCCCTCAATTTATTTAATTAAGTAAAAATATACGATGACATTGCTAATATTGCTACTAAAAATTTGGGATTTTGTTTCTGAGTTTGTATGCCGATAATTTCACAGCTATAACTCAGAATCGCTACAACGGTGAATACCGGGAAGTACCGGAAAATACCGGGAAGTAGCGGAAAGTACCGGGAAGTTTTGCTACCATTTTTTAAGTGGCATTGCAACGCATGCCGGGCATTCGCTAGTTAATAATAAACCGAAAAATAGTATCAACAAAAATATAAACTAAATTTTGTTCAATTGCTTAACGATATTTTTACTTGCCAATTTGAAACTACCTCATAAAATGTTTCTGCCATGCTGCCCTCGCATGCATGTAAACAACTGACATCTAAGAAACATTTGCATACCAAAATTTTGAATATAGGTTAAAAATTAAACTTATTTTTTTATTTTATAGGAATATAAAAGTTTATAGTTTGCGGTAAATGGATTAAAGGTTTTATTTAAGATGAAAATATGATTTCTCATAATCAAATCTTGCTTTGTGTTTTAAGAAAACGTACCGTGAAGTCAAATTTAACAGACAGTCTCGTTCTAGCAAAAAATTTGCTGTGAATTCGTCTCCTCTTTTGACTGCATCAATCAAAATAGTTGAACCCTAAAAACAAAATATTATTATTGTTACATTTTTAATAAAGATATAAACTAAAGAAAGTCAAAACATAACTTAACAAAAAGAGTTTTTTTCGGCAGCTAACTAATGCATATACAATATTAATCACCCGATTTCGCATCAAGTTTTTTATTAAAGAGAATGTAACGATTTCCATGGTAAATATTTTTTTTTAATAGTTTGCATGGTAGCCTACTTTCATTTGAATTAGTACATACATTGATTAAAATAGTTATGAAACGAACTTAACTTCAAGTTAGACAGATATTACGATCTCTGCTGTAACAAGATGAAATCTTAAAAAAATTAAAACAAGTAGACGGCTGATTTGTTTTTTTTTCTCGACTTGGATTATATTTTGGGTGTGGAGAGACTTGACCATATCCCATAAAAAGTAATTGAGCAAGTGCAATAACAATATTAGTTACATATTATGTTATTACAGGAGAGTCTTATATGTTAAGGTGTTAAAACTTAGTCTACTAACATAGTGTAATAATATAAGTGTGCTAAGAAGATTGACGTATCCCAATTTGACAACAAAATATTTT
The DNA here is from genome assembly GCA_949127995.1 of Suillia variegata. Classification (NCBI taxonomy): domain Eukaryota; kingdom Metazoa; phylum Arthropoda; class Insecta; order Diptera; family Heleomyzidae; genus Suillia; species Suillia variegata. The sequence continues at coordinate 22,471,730 of OX421843.1, forward strand.
AAATTTATATTTCCTCCTTTTCATTTTCGTTCTTAAACCAAAAAGCCTAACATTCACAACAGGTACCAAAATTGTTTAATTAAATATTTAAATATTTTTACAGACTTAAATCTTATAAAGGGTGTTTCAAAAAGAGCGCTATAAAAGTATTTTTAAATAAAACAAAAACGGTTTCACGTTCGATATTCGTACGAAGTTCATCATTCGTCGCTTGCTTGTTTGCATCCTTTGCTGCCTGACCAATAACGCATATTTTGCTTATTGACGAAGCCATTCAGCCAGAAATGAGCCTCATCGCTGAAGATGATTTTTCGATGAAAATCCGAATCATTATCAAGTTGTTTCTCAGCCCAATTCACAAACATACGACGCTTCTGGTGGTCAATTTGATCTTGTAAGGATGTAGGCCAAGATCTTTTCGCAAAATTCGCCACAACGACGTCACAGAGATGCCCAACGCTTGAGAACTACGTGTGAGAGACACATTTGGGCTTTCTTGAACTGAAGCCTCAGCGGCAGCAATATTCTCGACACTACCGGCACTTCTTTGTCGAACTGGCACGGGAACATTTTGTACTGTGCCTGTGGATTCAAACTTTTCCACTAGACGCTCAATTGTTGATCTGGTAGGACGATTATGACACCATAAATTGGACGTAGCGCTCTTAAAGTTGAGGCCACTGACTCCGAATTTCGGTACAAAATTTTAATAATTTCGACTCATTGTTGGCTCGTATATCTTTTCATTATGAAACTGAAGAGAAATGTCAAGAGAGCGGGAAGAAATATGGCGTCGTTTGCTGTCCCTATCGGTCTACTTTTGTAGCGTCCCTTTTGAAAAACCACTTTATTTATAAGGAGTTTATTTATTATTTAAGTTTATTATTTAATTCTAAATTGTATACGACATGTGAAAAACAAATTTTTACATTATATGGCAACGAAACATGAGTCAAAATGGATATTACTGATTTACATTAATTTTAACTACTACAAAGTTTTTTTCCATTTTTATCTATTAACACTTTTTCCATTTTTTCTATATATTTCCAAAAATTAAGTACACGTTTATTTTAAACCAGGCCTTCTTAATTAATCAATCCAACTCAATGAGTCATTATTTATTTCTTCCACTTAATTGAGCTTGTGAATTTTGTAGCCTGCTACTCAAGACCATCTTCGTGCAAGGCATCTAAATTTGGAGCTGATATACTTGCTGAAGATTTATTGAGCTCGCTAATTGATAGACCCAACTCTTCCTGTGCAATATCAGCATTTTCATTGAAATCAAAATTTTGTAAACAGTTTCATCGGATTCAACATTCAGATCAGAATTCAAGATTTCAGTATTTCTAAATGAAATGTCGGAAAACTTAAAGGACAAAATAAATACATATATGTATGTATGTATGTATGTATGTATGTATGTATGTATGTATGTATGTATGTATGTATGTATGTATGTATGTATGTATGTATGTATGTATGTATGTAAGTATGTATGTATGTATGTATGTATGTATGTATGTATGTATGTATGTATGTATGTATGTATGTATGTATGTATGTATGTATGCATGTAAATATTTAAGAGGCATTACCAAACAAGTATTTTCTGAGCCTGTATTTAAATTGCATTGGACTTAATTTTTTATTTGAAGGAAGGAAAAATTACAAAAGATTTGGCAAATTGAGAAATTGAAATAGAATGTCGTTGCTACCTGGCACACTTTATTATAACACTATGGTATAGTAGTACATAACAAATGCTACGACTTTCTTTCCTACATTGAGGAGTTATGCATGATACGATGTTGGAGTTTACTGTGAAAGTTGATCATAATGTTTACAAATCCACAAAAAGTAGGTGGAACTGTGCCATTTTCTTTAATTATATGTTTCTATAAAAAAAACCGAGCATCGCCGTGTACTATAAACTCATATATGTATTACAATTATGTAATTTTCCCCATCAAACTAGTCTCACCACTATTTGGTGAATATGGTTATCAGGTCGCTGATAGTTGTCATCTATCTTTCATAATTTCAATTGTTAATATTTAAGTTTAATTCTTTTATAGGAACTTTACTAGGGCTAGTTACTTAGCGTAGCTACTTCATAGCCCAATTTGATGTTGAAATTCATTGGTAAAGGTGACTTTCTAATTAATTTTTAAGAAGCTTTGATGGGTTGAACAGGATATGTGTAATTTTCAAGGACTTGAAAAAATTTAATCAAACGATACTCCTTCCTTTCTAATATACACATGTCGATATGTACAAAATTTATCTTTTACTTACCTCTGCGTCGTAAGCATTTATATCCGCTAATCCATTTTTCACAAGCGTCTGTGCAATCGGTAAGTTCTTCGCCGACAAAGCCATTTGCAAAGGTAATTGCCCTTGTTCGGATAAGCTGTTAACAATTTCCGGGAGCTAAAAGATAATTTTAAGTTATTGTTATTATTAAGATAGTAAAAACGTTTTTTCAAAAACTAAATATTGTATATTTGAGAACAGTTACAAATAATTGGAGCGCATTTTCAGAAATGATGATAACCAAATGTCTGAATTTTTGAAAAGAATAAACAAATATTCTTCTTAATAAAACAAATTATCTGTAGAATAAAGTTGTTTGTTATAGTTCGTTAGTGAGAACAACTGAAATACTGCTCCCAGCCCAGTTTATTTTTTTTTTTTGTTTAAAAAAAACCAAATATATCTTCTAATATTAATAATAAATTGTTTTTAAACTATATTTCTTGTGGAATTAAGTTGTCAATTGAAAAATCCTCGTGACTTGTTAAACTTGGACCCTTAAACAAATATTTTAAAATATTTCTCACGAAAAAAGTTCACTAATTTATCAAAACAAGTCAAAAGCAATAAGATAGAATTTTATAGTTCACAAAAAAAAAAAAAATAATAAATTGTTTTACCATTTCTTTTGTTCGATTCAAATTATTGACATAATTGACAGTTATTTCAAGGATCGTAGTACTATCAAAAAATCAATTTCATTAAAAATGGAGATATAGACCTAGATATTCTTATTTTAAAGAAGCAAAACAAAGGGTAAGTAATTTTTAACATTGTAGTGAAGTTGGTCGTGTTTGTTAAAAGTTTAATATCAATTACTTACAACATTTTTCTTTATTTATCTTGTAACCAGTTTAAATAATAATTAACACAATCAGGGTTCAACATTATATGAATTGAATAAAGAACAAAGATTTATAAGAAAACGAAACACTTTCTCAGTTGCAAACAAAACAAACGAATTATTTCGATAGCGCAAGCAAACGTCAGAGGAATTGAGAAGGCACATGTACACAGAAAAAATGTGAGAAAGCAAAGAGCGAAGCAAAGAAATAGAAATTAGCACTCAACACATTTTTTTTTTTTGGACACTGTGGCCACTACTGATTGCCAACCAACCATTCATCCATCTATAGATTTTGACACAGTTTCGGTGGTTTTGTGCGCTCACTCGCTCGCTCGTCAGTTGCTCTTAATCGCTTCAAGCGAGCACTTGTCCATTCATTGTGCACAACGGCAAGACAAAAACCTTTATTCTTTGTTTTGGATCCGCAGTGATTTAGGCTATTATTCATGAAGCTAAAGTGAAATACCGAATAAAATTTCTTGTTTAGAATATTATTTACTTATTTTTCTGTTATTATCAAATATCGACTAAGGTTTTAAATTTGTTTTTGCAAAACATTAATTTAAAATTTCTACGTTGCGAACAATACACAATAAGTGGAAACAACATTCTTAGGTGGCACTTGTCTTTGCTATCTCGCCAGCCACTTAGTGGCATCGTCGTAGTCATAGTCGTAGATTGCCGGCATTGGCCTCTTTGATCGGATAAGGTTAAAACTCTCGCGCATGGTGTTCAAAAACAAAACAGAAAACAATTGGTTTGGAAAATTTTACATACATAGGTACAGCGAGCGAAATATTTTAGGTTCACTTTAATTCTTTCATCAGTCGTTAAATAATAAACTAAGTACATCGACACAAATTACTTTTAAACAAATAAATAAATAAATATATTTAAATATATCTCTTTTATTAGCATAAATTTGTATACGTGTACGCCAACAGTTGTTTTCTGTTCTTTTTAATCATTGTTAACTTTTTTTATTTCATTATTTAAGAATAATTTTAACATAATTAAATTAATAGCTGACGGACACAACACGACTTCATCGTCAACACATTTGCAACACAACTATTCGAAGTAGAAGACTCTCTCATTCTGCCAATATTTTCTACTTAGAAATATGTCAACGCTTCGAAGGATAAAACCGCTTAAATACAGATGCGCCATAAAAGAACACCTAATAAAATTCATTACTTTTGCTGTTGTGTTCCTGAATGTTTTAGGTAAGTATGCTAATTTGTAAAGTGCTTACTTACACGCACACAAAGGTGTGACCGAACAAAAATATCATACTTCCGTTTGAACATAAAGTTGGATTTTTTGTAAATAAACTCACATCGGTCTGTTTTGAATGAATTATTTTCAATGATTAATTTATGAAAATGAAAGAAAGTAAAAAAAAAACAACCTTATAAGATTAAATAAAAGCTTTGAAATTAAAGAAACACATTTTTTATATTTTTTCAATAAGTTTAAATTAATTTGAAATTTGAATAAAATTTAGCACTGTGCAAAATAGTTTAATTCTATTTTAAGATACATATTATTATATAGAATAAACATTTTGTATAGCATATACATATGTATAAAACATGTAATATATATATTTTTTTTAATTTTGAGTTTTCTTTAAAGTTCCTTGAAGGATTTCGATTTTATATGATTAAAATCAATTTTAAATCAGATTTAACAGATAACAACACAGATAAAAATTAAATTTTTGCCTAGAGAAGGATAAATGGCTGGAAGAAATCGTATGGGATTTATTTGCTTATTTGCAAAGAGAGACAATGTAAAGAAAAAAAGTATTTTACAATAGAACCCCAGCAAAATTAATAACATTTTTTTTTTCAATTTCCGCCATCGCGTCTACACCAACAACTATTTAATGGTAAATTAAAAAAATAAATTTTTATAAAGTCTCCACAACACAAGATTATGTCCTAATATTAAAATGTCAACCAGACTATGCCTTATGGTTTAAAAGATATAATATATTAAATTTCTTAGCCTAAATCTAAATATATAAGCGGATAGAAAATATGTATTGACAATATTTTAGAGACGAACGTATGACCAAAAATAAAACATCACAATTGAATGTGGATTAAAATAAAAATTCGGTTATCCCTCCACAGTCTTGTAAATTAGTAATTTCCAAAAAATCGTAATAAAAGTAGTTCAACGATCTTTGAAATTCTAGATTATCCTTACAATTCGCCTAATTTCCGGTTTCTTTTGTAAGTTTCCCTTGTCATACATGAATGGTTTAAAAAAGAAAAAGAGAAAAGAGTGAATCATTATGTGTGTATATGTACGTTTTTATCATGCTCATGAGTCACACGCAGGTTAAACAAACTGCGTATCCGCATTTAAAAATCATATTTAAGATTTTTCTAATCGTTCCAATTCATTTACATTTTATTAATCGAGAAATCCTTTTATACAAAGATATAGCAGGTATAATTTTTATTTAAAAAAGTCAAATAACAATCACCTAGCCCATTTTCTTGCCGTCATTGGGTTTTAAATGTGATTGCAAGAAGTCTAATTTTCTTGAAAAACACTGAGTAAATTTTCAATAGACTTTTGCATTAGTCTAGTTTTTGGATGTAGCTTTTAAACTTTAATTTCTCCAGAACACTGTTTCTAAGGCCTGTCAATTTGATTCTTGATTTGTGGTCAGTTCTTTATGCTATTTCACCATGAATAGACTTACTCTAGAACAACGCTTGGAAATCATACAAATGAACTTTGATAATCGTAGTTTAGTTCGAGAAACTTACCACAACTCATCTATCCGAGTAAGTTATTCGGATAACCGTGGATCGATTTCTCTCCACGTCCATCTTGTTGATAAACTTAAACTGAAGGGGGATATATGAAGTCACTTGTCTACGTCGATAAAACACAGACGCTGGATTACTTGAAAGTCAACATTCGCCGCGTTATTGCCGATATAAGACACCCGTTGCTCAATAAAGTTGTCGAAAATTGGACTTCGGAAATCATGTTTTGACACTAATGGCATATAAAGCTAACGCCATGGACATTCGCTTTATACTTCTGAAAAACACACCCAAAATTTATGCACCCTTTCACTTCAACTGACATTACTCTGAAACTTTTTTATTGACATTTAACTAAAAAAATTCCATGTGCTAATAGTTAACTTCGACTTGAATTTATATAAAACCTAAACAGGTGGCTGTGAGAAATATGACCCCAGGACTAATGACCCAAAAAAAAAATATTAATATAAGGCACCAGATTTTGCATATTTTTTCAAATTATTTGCTCTTATTTTAAAAGTAAAAAATACCTCACTGTGATAAAACGACTTAGGAGCAAATAAAATGTACTGAAAATTTCGTTGACTTTAATAACGAAAATCAGTGCACGTGTTTACTTTCAGAATAAATAAATAATTAACTAGTTGAAGTAGTATGGATAAATTTTACTTGAACAGTATTTTTCATTATATTTAATTTGATTTCTTTCTTCCTAGCACAAAAGTTTAATAACTTATAGTAAATATGGCAGAATGCATATTTAAAATTCTAAGGAATTCTTTGGTCCAAATGAAAGTATCAATAAAAAGTCATAAAAGTAGAATTGGTATAAGTCTAATTCCAATAATATTAATTTTGTGCCGAAACTGTTAGACTACTTCTTATCAAATTATTAATTGCAAAGTCCACCTTTAAACGACAGAGCAAAATAAGCTGACTTTATTTTAAATATTTCAAATATGTGTATCGCTTCCGTAGCCGCCTTGGTTTTCATAAAAAAAATTTTAGTATTTTTTTTATTCACAAGAGAGCTGCATCAATCGCCAAATAAACCAGTTCTATTTATTTTAATATATGGAATTGTCGGTCTTTAATTTCTGATTATACAATAACAACTCCATGATAACACCAAAAATGTTTAAATATGTATTTTAAAAACTGTTAATTAATTATTTTGTTGTTTAAACAAATGTAATTAAAATAATAATCTATATTTTCGTATAAATGAATGTTTCTTTGTCCCTACACGCTTCTAAACTATCAATCCGATTGCGATGACATTTTGGGGAAAAGAAAAATCCGCCACACCCTCCTAACACAATACAATTTTACAAAGACCAAATATGCGATAATTTGATATCTTTATTTAGAAAGAAAAAATATTTGGTATATTGGAAAATATTAAGTTGAAACGTCTTAATAACCCTTATTTATATAAAATTGCTTTGTTTTGTCAGCTCATAGCAGAAAATCCATAGCAGACTTTTGTAAATGTTCTATGAGCAGTAGACTAAATTTGGAAAATCTGCTATGATTATTAGCAGAAAATTAATAGATAAATAGCAGGTTTGATAGAATAGCCCTTATTATCAGTTATTGAAATTTTGTCGTTTTAAAAACTATTTAAAATTACTTAATTTAAAGTTTTGAAGAAACTTATTTTAATTTGGCTTTATTTTAGAATATGGATCTGCAATCCGATGTTTTAAATGTGCCGTTACTGTGGAGAAAATTCACGTGAGCAACACGACTGTTACAACGCCCATGTGCTCGAAATTCGACGAATCGGAAGAATTTATGGTCGATTGTCCATTTTCAACAATGTGCCTAAAAACTATATCGACTTTGCATTTGCAAAATGGTCAAAAGCAAGAGACTATAACGAGAGGATGTGCACAACAGAAAGACACAACACAAGTCTGACTCGAATTAGAAAATAGTTTTTTTAATTGAAATTTTCTCTAAATTTGTTTTTCTTTTTTCGCACTCTTAAGGTTTTTCGAAATCGGCAATGGCAACAGGAGCACTCGGTGCAAGAGGTCTACGAGGAGGGCTGCGGTGAGTTCAAGGAGAACAATATGGCTGGTGCTGTGAGAACGCATTGCTACTGTCGCGGTGCAATTTGCAATGCTGCAGTGATTCAAAAACCTTCTAGCTCATATTGGTGCATTAAAGTGATAGCTATATTCCTCCTGTTTAGTGCACTACGCTAATAAATGGCGAAGATTAATCACTTGCCAAAATTACTAAATTTGTGTCTTACTTTGCTAAAATAAAGGTAATAATGTGGTATACCGGCGAAAGCCTAAAATAAAAATTAAATGCATAAGTGGAATTGAGTTAAAAATAAAATTAAAGATTAAAACCCCAGAAATGTTATCCCCTATTGAGCTTTGTGAGTTTAGGGGTTAAAACAGAGGATCAACAAAGAAGGTGTCATATAAAACGTATTGAAAAAAACTTAATCATCCTATATCGCATTTTCAGAAAAATTTGATGTATTTTTGTTGGAATTAAAGTAAAAAAAAATTTAAACATACTTTTAAAAATCTTAAAATTGTTGAAAAAAGAGTGTTAGAAAAAAAAACAAACATTTTCGACACATCAATATCGCCTTTAAAAAATTTTTCCTTGTTCATCAAACATTTTATAAAAATTAATCTAAATTATTAAATAATTGGAAAAAAAAAGATTCCAGTGACTTTGAAAGTAAATGATAAATAACATTCAAAAAATATGTTGGTTTACTTAACACTTGACTAGGGTCCAAAATTAACAGTTATTTCATTGGCAAACAAAAAACACCATAAACCGTTGAAAACAAAAACTGGAGAAACCAATATTATCTAACATCTTTATATGAACTGTAAAAAACAATGTTAAAAATAACCGTTATTTTCTTTCTGAAAAAATAAACGGAAAGAAAAGTTGTTTTAATAATTTGTTATGAAAGAGACGTGGTTAAGCAATGTTCGTTTGTCATGCTGATTCATTTTTAATTTTTGTTAATAAAAAGTTTAAAAATAGAATAGATATTAAGTAAATTGATTTTTTTTATTAATAAAATAATTATTGCACAGGTACAGTAAATGTAGAGTTAGGAAGGTAAGACGCCGTAAGCTTAACCGTATCTACTTAATTAGCGCAAAGTGTAACTAATTCTCTCTAATGCACTTTGATCTTCTTCGAGAGAATAAGACTATAGAACATATTCTTACTAATATTATAAAGGGAGGTGTATTTCTTTATTTATTTATTTTCGTTTGTACCGTTTTCACGCTTAAACGGCTGAACCGATTTACTTCAAACTTGGAACATATATCGAGATGGGTCTGGAAGGAATGATAGGCTATATGAAATCTGCCACGCCCACATATTAGGCCCGCAATTGATTAAATTAAGTAAAAAAAATCTAAAATTTGGTATGGTCACTGGCGACAACTCCACCAAAAGTGGGAGTGGTTAGATCAATTTTACGCCCACTGCCGTAAATCGGGAACGGGAAGCTCTACAACCATAAAACTTAGTATTAAGGTAAATGGTGACGAAATCTACCAAATCACGCGTGGTTGGATCAATTTAACGCCCACCGCGATATCTCAGGAACGCGATGCTCTACGAAGATAAACGTTTGTATAAAGATGTATGGTGACTTAATCAAGATGGTAGACAAGAAGTGGGCGTGATCGAGTCAATTGAACGCTCACCGTTGTAGCTCAGAAAGGTGATACTGTGCGATGATTAACTTTAGTGTGAAGGTGTTTGGAAACTATATCTACCATCTCACCAAAACTGGGGTCTATTTAACACCTATTTAATTATTTATTTAATTACCAAATTAACCAAATATTCATACAAATACGATTCCAAAAATGGTGGGCGAGGCTGGAAAGTTTTTTAATCCCGGGCACCGCCGGGTAATTTAAGCTAGTAATATATAAAGTTCTGGTTGTTTTACTGAGCGAATTTATCTATTGGTTTTAAAACTCACAGTTTAACAGAAAAAAATTAAATTTCTTCTTGCACCATGTGAAAATTAAATCCCGAGTTCTAAACGAACTATGTGAGCTCAGTAGTCAAACGCACGCCAATGCCCACAATTTGTCAACTTTAGCTAGTTTGCTACTGGGCACGACCTTTTTCACGTCCACCAAAGATTTTCAATTGGGTTAAAATCTGGAGATTGCACAGAACACTACATGACCTCAACCCGATTGTCTTGAAACCTTTGATTATTTGTTCTTTGTGTTATTTTTTAATATTTTGATAAAATTATGGTGATTCATAATTTCTTCAATCCACTCCTAGGACCAACAATATAAAAGGAAAAGCATGTCCGGATTGTATTCCGAATTATCTGCCAAATAACTTAATCTAACTTTCATCCGTCCACATATTTCCCCATTTCTCTTCGACCAATCAAAATGCCCTATTGGCATATTACATTCTTTTAGCCACAAGTTTTTCGTTAGAAAGAGTCCTTTACTCTTATAGAAGCTAGTTTACTTGAGGCTGCTTTGAACAGTTTCGAATGATAAAACTTTGTATAATATATCGTTCCTATCATTATTATTTTAATGTATGTGTTTCACACTCACCATTCCGTCATTCTCCACTAAACACAAAAACACGACATCCTCGCGCAGAAGACGCACAGCTGCATGCAGTGGATATTTGGTTTTACTCTTCAACATTTTATACAGCAAAGGACCTGACATATGTTCGAAATCCTGCGGCGTCAGATCGTCCCAATGTGTCGAAATCAGACCAGAACAGTAGTCTAGCAGACTGGCAGCACCCACTTCCTCGGCAACGCAGTAAAAGCGAACGCATGACCGAACACCAACCGAAGCAACCAGGGCTCGCTCGCACAGACCTAAAAGCCCTGGCAGCCGAAAACGATGAGAAGCCCGTAACAGACCTAATGCCAAACGATCGTGTTGCAAATCAACTACGTCCATGTAAATCCAGCGCAGCAGAGCACGGGCGATATCCTCGTCGAGATCGGTCCAATCGAGCACTTGTACTTCGCGCAAAACATCCTCGTGCCACTCTTCGGAACGAGCGTGTAGCACAAATTTATGAGCTGGAATCGATTTGGTAGCGGATCCAGTTCCAATCTGAATGCTGAGATCAGAGTAAGTGTCGCGACCGTATAGTGATGCCACGGTTATAGCCAGTCGAGAAAGAAAACCGCTAAATTCAGTACTTTGCGAATCGCCATCACCAACAGAAGCAACCACTTTGCTGTATTTACGCTCCAGCTCTGCATAATTACGCTGCAGTTTTGTGTACTCTTCCTTGAGAAGCGTCAAATGCTTCTCCAGCTTAATTAAGGCGGCGGCTTCGGAACCTAAGAAAAATAATGGTATTACTTTGCATTTACACGCCGACATCAATATTGTCATAGACTTTTGTGGATAACAACGGATCAGACGCGTCTTTACCTACGTCAAGTTCTTACCCATGATATTACTCTGGTTTAAATCCTCCTACTATTTAGATTATTTTCGTTGCACTTTTTTGCTTTTTCAACAGCTTCTTTAATTGTCAATCTATTATGAATGACGTTCGTAAAATGTTTCAATACAAAGTTATCACCACCCTGTCCGTTTAAAGAATATAGTGCAGAAGAGCGTTTTAAATCACATCCGTTTTTATTACTCACGTACCCCAACTCACACGAGAAGAAGTACTTCTGAAAATGTTTGATTTTCGAGAAAAAATCAATCTACCTGAAAAAAATAATATCTAGCGAAGACAGCCCATATATACGCAACTGTCAAATCAATTCAGCGGCGGTTAAAAAATTTTATATTAAAAAGATATACAAACTTTCAAATTTTCAAAAGAAAGTATATTTTATTATTCTTAACATTAAAAATTATTATACATATAGACAAACAACAACACATAGCAAACATGAATATAATTTTTTTTCTATTAACTGACTACATTCGTAAAACAAATGAGTGTCTAAATAAAAATGAATAAATGATTTGCAAAGTTGAACTCTGTGATCATTTAACTGTTCGTTTTCAAAATATATTCAATTTAAATAATTGAAGAGTACATTGGTTTTGTGCCTTTGTCCCAATAGAACCGATTTACAATATATAAAAAAGTTCAGAAGAACACGAATATATCTTCAGAAATTTCAATAGAATTCATTTTTGAAGAGCGCATGGATTTTGTTAGTGCCAATGAAACCGATTAGCATTCAAAATTTCTGGAGAACACTCTTAGGCAGTGATGTTAACTATACCGAAATGACGTTATTCTGCAGTTGCAAATACAGTAACAAGTAATTTTTCTATATTCTACAGTAATTAAAAATAAATAGAAAAAATTCTACTGTATTTTTCTTAAAACTACGGTAATTTTGAAATTTGGCAGTGTTTTTATTTAAAAATACAGTAATTGAGGACCTTTTTTTTGTTTTTCAAATACTTTTCGGAATAAACTAAGAAATGAAATAATAAAATGAGGAAAACAAAAATTTTTAAGATTGTGGACGTTTTTTTTTTAACTTGTTTGGTTGCTCTACTTTTATGAATATATTTTATATTTTTCTCCAATTATTAGTGAAACAAAAATTTCGAAAAAGCAACTTTTTTAATAATAACGATATCTACAGTAATTTTTCTTCAAAAACAATAATTTTTTTGGCAAAATTTTAGGCTCTGCAGAAATCCTTATTCCAGAAATTTTTGAAGAACACATGAATTTTGTTATTATTTAGTACCAATAGACACAGTTTGCATTTAAAAGATATTGAAAAATCCTTGTGAAAGTAAGTTTTGAGAAGCACATTTAGAACGAATTAAAAAGATTTACTTACTTGACTCTGGAGAAATCCCAGTGGAAGTGTTTTTCGAGAAGCACATGATTTTTGTTGTCATATAGAGCGAATTAAAAATATTTACTCAAAAAGTTCTGGAGGACACGCTTAGGTTCTTGCTTAGGTTAGGGAAGATATTCCCCCAAGAACTTACAGATTTGTCAAAACTTTAGTTTCAGTGGATGTTCAATCAACCAATTGCAAAATCCGGATCAAAGTCTGACTAACCGTTTTTATTTTATATGATTAGAAAAAGTTTTCGACTATGCCCTCGTTTTTATCCAATTTGCCAGTATTCCCGTAGGTCAAAGTTTTTGCAATCTAATTGTTGTACAAAGCAATGGCAAGCTTGCAAGTTTCATCAAAATCGTTAAACGAATGCCTGGTTTCCACTGTGTCATTTTTAATGCCATTTTGAAATGACTTCATATGACAAGGTGCCATATTACACATAATGTGTTTCTATTGCGCCATGAAAACTGGCACAAAAATGATATGGCAGCGCTAGTCATAAAATTTCGTTGCCATATATTCACAACGCTCTTCAGAAATTTAAGACATGAAGACCCCCGGTGGTTTAAAAAATTTTTGAGAAAGTCAATTGACGACTTTGATTTTTAGGTGCACCGCCTGTCGCCGTATATAAAAACAGAAGACACCCAATTTAGAAAAGCGAAATCGCCGGTGAGAGAGTGGCCGTAACGTTGCGTTACCTGGCATCGTTCCATAGCTTTTCTAGTCTGGTGGCTCTTTTCTTATGGGTAAAACTACAATATGCAACATCATTCATGAAACGTGCACTGCACACAAACATTACCTTTTTATACAACTGCCGACAAAAAGTACAGAAAGAAAAACAGCTGATTTATTTTTTTGTTCTTCTTCTTTCTCTTCTTAAAAAAAATGACTTGTATGCCAAAAAATGTTTGCTAGTCATTTTATGCCATAACGGTTTGACGGAGGTGTTTCCACTAGGTCATAATTTGTTTTGCCATTGCGTAGTCATAAATTGACTTCAAATGTAAATGACAACCGATGTATTGCTGCAATCAATTATTAATTTTATTATATACTAGCGAATGCCTGGCATGCGTTGCAATGCCACTTAGCAGAACTTCCCGGTACTTCCGTTAGTAATGGAACTTCCCGGTACTCCCGTTAGTTAGCAGAACTTCTCGGTACTCACCGTTGTAGCGATTCTGAGTTACGGCTGTGAAATTATCGGCATACAAACTCAAACACAAAATCCCAAATTTTTAGGAGAAATATTAGCAATGTCATCGTATATTTTCAATTAATTAAACAAATTGTGGGTGTAATAAGTGGGCGGGGCAAATTTTGTATATCCTGTTATTCTTCCCGGTGCATCCTGTTTCATGATTTCTATATAGCACATCAAGTTTCTGAGCAATGGTGGTAGGCGTAAAAATGATCCACCTTTTTTTTAAAGTGGGCGTAATAGGTGGGCGAGGTAAATTTTTCTTTGCCCAAAACCTAAGTTGGCGCGAGCACAGCAACTCCCCAAAATTTCAGCACAATCGGATTAATGGTACAAAGGGAGAAAGAAAGATAGAAAGAAGAATTAATTTTTATAAATATAGATATGGTTTTTGTCAAACTTTTGCTGATTATGTGTTACTTCTGTATACTGTTTGCTGCTGTTACTCTTCTAAGATCTTGCTGATCTAATAGTTGATTGTTATGTGTTGCTGCATATGTTGCTGTATAGTTAGTTGGTGTTATTTATTGCTATGATTGTGCACTTTTATAAACTGGTGTGATGTTGTTGAGATTGTGTTTAGCTTTGTGGTGGCTTTGATTAAGTAATTAAATTCGGAGATAAGCTCTTGTCGGTAGTTCAATGCATTTATCATGAAATTTACTAATTTACTAAAGCTTTCATCTATCCCGCTGAGTATGTTGTTAGAAATACTCTTTTAAAATATTCAACTCTATATTTCTTTAGTACAGTGAGTGCATGATTCTATAAAGTGTTGAATATTTTCAATTTCATTCCTGTTGCATAGGAAGCATACTTTTGACCTATTTTGTTGCTTTGAAAATTCAAGTCATTGCATATTGTACAGTAGCATCAATGAAATAAAGCTGTCCATTCGCAGAGTTGAGATTCTTGTATATTCTTGTTGACTCTTCTGCTCGTCCCAGTCTTGTCTGGCACTCGCTAGATTTTAATGCTTCTAATAGTTGAGTTTTCATATTTTCCTAAGCCGTCGCCTTTAACAAACCATCTTGCAATATCCTGGTGCTCCTCCAAAAAGATCTGGAGTATTGCATCCTGCGTAGAGTTTATCCCTTGAAATAAAAATGTGTTTCTAAATAATATTACACATTTCTTCGTTTTAGTTTTATTTAAATTTTCTTTGACTTAAATTTTTTGAAGTGTTTTTATTTCACACTCTGCTGCTGATGTGAATTAAAATTGATTTTTTCCTTCCTATTTCTGGAACCTGCAATTCGATGTGAAATTCATTTTGAAACCGAGTAAAATTTAGCGAGTAGTGGAAGTGAAACGTGGAACACCAAACTATAAATCCTATGAAAATATATTTCGATTTGTTGAGCAAGTGAAATGTAGAACCTGCCCGATAGATTTCAATAAATCGAATTAAATCGTCAAAATTCAAAAATTTGTTCGTGCATATTTTTATTTTTTCGAGCAATTACAATGGTTTTTCTTGCGTATTTAATGCGAAAATGGGTTTTTCGTGCATATATGTATATTTATCTTATATTATTTTACATATAATAGCGAATAGTTACATTAATTTAAACATTTAGAATTCGATTTGGACCTCTTTAATTAATACAAATATGAGCAAAGTTTAAAAGAAAAAAAATTGAGAGTCGTTTAAAGTTTTTTGCGATTTCACAAGCATTTGCCATACATAACGTAGTGTAGAAGACAGCGTCACTAAGTCTAAATTATTAAAAAAAAACTATTAAATTTTACTCTTTATAGTTTCTTGTTCTTTGCTATTCTTAAATGTTAAGATATTGAAATCATAAATATATTATTTAACTCGTATGTATGTCAACAACCTCCTTAAATTGTGTACATATATTAGTAATTTTTAACTCTTGAATGCATATAAGAAGCTTATATTGTATTAAAGCACTAAAGTTTTAGATGTAGCTATTAATCTAAAAAATTAAAATAATTATACATTTTGCTTAACCGTGACCAATCTTAGAATTTGTATGTAACTGGTATATATATACTATTGCTTTTTTACGGTAAATACAATGTTTCTTAATAATTTATTAGGTGCAATAAAATGTATAAACTCAGGTTAAAATAGTCCTGGTTCTAATCATTCATAAGTATGAAAATGTGTGGCTGTAGTCAGCCGCAGACAACAAATTTGGTTCTCTGTCGTCCATCCTTAAAAAAACCTTTATTATTTATTAATGTTGTATGCAGACTATATACACCCTTCAATATGCGCACGCACGTGCTGTATGGTATATTGAGTTTAGACTTCAATTATAACACCCATAAGGAGGTGGCATAGCTACAAATATATGTGATGTCCGTCCCAGCAATTACAGCCTTAATATAAGAGAAGTAAATCTTCTATTCTCTAAGCGAAGGTTAAGTTCTAAGATGAACAGCATCATCAACACCCACTTATTACGACCACTAAGTAAAAATGTTCGATTATTATTTCGCTAATATTGCTCCTTAAAATCAGAAAATAGGTATCTGAGGTTGTATAAACACTATCGACAACTTCACCAAAAATGGGCGTGGTTGGATCAATTTAATACCCACTTTTAAAAAGGGTAGATCAATTTTACGCCTTCCACCATTGCCTAGAAATTTGATGCGCTATATAGAAAACATGAAACAGGATGCATCAGGAATAATTACAGGGTATATAAAAGCTGCCACGCTCACTTATTACGCCCACAATTTGTTTAGTTCATTGAAATATTTGAGATTTTGTTTCTGAGTTTGTATGGTTACTGCTGATAATATCACCGCCGTAACATAGTATCGCTACATCGGTAAGTACCAGGAAGTTCCGCTAACTAACGGGAAGTTTCGATAATATTTTCTTTTTTTAAGCGGCATTGCAACGCATTCCGGGCATTCGATAGTATATTATAAATACAAAGTTTTGTATTTTACATTAGAGAAGTAACGTGACACTATTAAAAAAAAAATGGGCGTACTGGTATGCAGTGTCCACTACTCATATATTCATTTATAAAATATTCTACAATAAGCACATTTTATGTATGGTAACATTTAATAAAATATTTTACTTAGAAAAGGTTTAGGGTATTATTTAAACAATAACCTCCTATTACCTCCTTGTACGAATCAGCACTGTGATTTGCATGTATGAGTGTAAGGGCATCCCTGACTGAGTACGGGTTGAGAAAAATAAACAAAAAAATATTTCTACTCTTTTCTTACAAATATTTAGTTACAGAAACAATTTAGATTATTGTTAATCTTACAATGGTTGTAATGCTTTAAAAAATGTTCGAGTAGTTTTTGCAGATTTGGACAAGGCGCCATGTTTTTTTATATTTTGATTTCGATATTATGGGTGGTATAACGATGATATACAGTACCAAAGATTGGTACCAAAGAAGGCGGCATTGTACAATTGCCACGCCCACTATACATTTAACGCTATATCATCTGTAATAGCCGTGCTATAATGATACAATTTAGTTACCTCTAACGAAAATTTACTGCTTCACGCAAAGCTAGAGGAATTAGACAACAGCCACGCCCACTGTGCGTATTTTTTCAATGCAATATTCGTGTATTTAAATAAATAAAATTGTTACAGTAAGATTTTATGCCATACTTAAGCAGGAATGCAGGCAAAGCCGCTGGTAACAGCTAGCTACTTAATATACGAGTAATTAGAAGCTTTGAGATGCCAAACGAACACAATTATTTCGTCAAGAGTGAACTACATATCTACTAAATATCGGAAGTAAGTAAAAATTCTAAATAGTATAAATGGAACGCTTAAGGGTTTTTTTCTAGCACACTTAAATATAGAGAGTTGATTGTTTAATAATTAAGTCAAGCTTTTTAGAAAAAAATTTTAGAATAAGCATAAATATATTCGACTCCAATATACATTTAACAGTATCGGTAAAGATTTTGTAAATATTTAATGTAAACTATTTTGTAAATTTTATTAATAAAAGCTAAACTAATCTGATTCGAACAACAAAGCAAGCGGTTCCGATTATGGGTGGTTCTTTCCACATCACACTTTTCGACTTCCGGCAGCAATTCTAAATGTTGATGTTAATAAAGGTAGTAAACTTTTGTTTTGAGGCCCTTTGCTTCCCGAGGAGTTCAAGAATCCAATGTTGATAATAAAACTTTTGTACAGTTTGATTAAGTCATTTTGTTAAGTAATTAAATTTGACACCCCTAAGTCAATATGGTAAGTCTGTAACGACAAATGTGAAAATCAAAATACTCTTTTGTTTTCCGGCTGACAACAACCAGAAAAATGCTTCCCTGGTGTTTGTTCTTACACAAAATCTTTCAAAACGCTTAAATATTTTCAAATATAAATATTATTCATAAAATATTTTTTAACAAATTGTATTTAACACAGAAATATGTAATAAAACTACTTAAAGCGATCTCTAGTAAAGATTTTCGAATTAATATATTTTTATATATAAGTATGTACATGATCAGCCAATTAAACTGCATATTTTTAGGTCCAATATCTCAGATTATGTAAAAGATTTTAATTTGATTTTGTCATTATTTTAATTAAAATTTTAAAAAATAAATATACAGGGTGCACAATTTGTTATATCGGTATATAAAAATTGAATAACTTTGAAAAAAAAACCGATTTCTATATATGAGATATATTTATTCAATTGCGTCCTTTGCAATTGTTTTGGACTAGTTTACTAGTTTAGGTCTGAGGCTTGTTGACGTACACTTTGCTTTTTAAATAACCCTAATCTCGGTGGCTAGTCAATGTTGCCTCATTTTGACGTTAGACGTCCTCTAAAATGCGTTCTAAGTGGTTCCACTGACGCTAAAATGCTGAGAGCGGTGCCGATATGACACTTTTGGGTTCTGGGCAATGCTTTTTCTAATCGCTGCAACCAGTTCATTGGAAGGATATGCCCCACGATGATCTCCCAATGTCCCGTACTGAACAAAATTCGACACCAAACGACGAATAGTGTTGTCAGACGGTACCAACTAAGTAAATAACTATTTTCAATATACTCCGTCATAATTTCGGCGCTTTGTTTCGGTGTGAAACGATTAATGATTCAATTGATTGTACCGAATTATATATGTTAAAGTAATTCAATGTTTGCATACCTGTATATAAAGGTGAAATAAAAAAATTATTAACATAAGATTCGTAAAGGTAAAGTTAAGTGGCTAAAACTGTGCTAGTATTTACTACAGGCTCGTTGCCAATAGCCAAAATCTTTATTGGATATAACTCCAGGGACTCAGAATGCGATCAACATTTGCAGTCATGTGAAAAATTATAGGGATATAATCGTCAAACAGCAAAATATTTTCCTATTTTTTTTCATCTATGCTCTTTAAAAAAAAAATTACGCGTTGTTAAACGTTCTTCTAAGATAACATTGGTACTTTTCTTAAGCACTGCGTAAAAGATCACCAAATAAAATTTCATTGAACCTTTTCAGTCACTTAAAAATATTTTTTTCAGAACTTCGATTGTAGTATTTTATTAAAAAGCTAAGCTGTCCCTTTTATTTCGCTAAGCCGAAAACTATCTACCATATTTGAGTAAAGACTTTTTATTAAATATTAATCAAATTGTTTCGAAATTTGTTTTTTTAATTAAAAAGCAAGTTTTAAATCCTGTAATCTAGCAGAAATTCTCAACTTTTATTTTTGTAAGCATTATATGTTGCCCCTATTATTTCTCACATGAGTGTATGTTGACAACTACCATGCCTTCTTATGGGTGTTACAAATGACAGACCAAACTCAATATACCATACAGTCCGTGCATACGTGTGTGTAGAGTATAAAACGAATGTACAACAAAAATATTTGAATTCCTATTTAAAATTTTTGATTTTTTACTTCTTGCTCTATTCAAAGTCACTTGGAAGTGTTGCTAAGTCAAACGTTATACACTTAAACTATTTTCTTAAACATATGATTGCATTAAAAATGATATATAGGCTGTTTAATTTGGACCATTTCATGCTAGTGACAGCTACATAAAGCTTAATAAGACTTTTAATTATTTATACTCGTATATATTTGCAATAAAATATCAATAACACCGGCTTAAACCTCGAACTAAGGAAGTATTAAAAATGGTTAATATTTGGCAAATTACATACTAAGACAAAAGTTGTTCACTACATACTATTATTCTAATTGTTTTCGTATATTAAGGTCTTGATAAAAAGTTTGTGAAACAACTATTCACTCCAACATGGGTTTCATCATGCATTAAAATAATTTTGATAGTCCATATAGGGCCATTGGACTTAAATGTTAAGGCTTTAATTATGTTAAATAAATTTGGGATTGAATATTTTGTTGGGATTGTTGTAGATTCAACTTTAGTGGTCATACATAGTAGAAGAATATATATCAAAATGGAGAATAGCAGGAAAAATACAATTCGCTTCGAGAACAGATTTTAGTGCAAAGACTTGTAGGAGATTTGATTAGTGCCACACCAAAAAAGAAAAATGGAATTTAAATGCAAATATTTGTAATTTATTTGACAGTTACACTTAGATCTATTTGATTCATTCGTTTGCCAAACTTAAATCATCAAGTGATACAACTAGTAAGCGAATTATTTTCTGTTATAACGAAGCTCAAATAGCATTCACCGTTTTATATTATAAGCGGGCATTCTTCTTATCCGATCACGTCCATTTTATGTGAGTAGTTTTGTGCTACAACTTAATTACTAAATATTATTTTTACCCACAATCTATTTAAAAATGATCGAGAAGTGAAAAAAATAATTCAACATATTTAGTCGCACTTGTAGTATGGTATTTTAAGTATTGATCTGATCACTCGGTGGAGCCAGTGGAGACCTAAAGATCAAAATTCGATTATATAAGAATACGTTGATCAACGTTGATGTTTTAGAAAGATAAATCGGAGTCATAACTCTTTTTAAAACACTTCAAATAATATGAAAAGTAAAGTGAATTTGATAACATAACCTGAATTTTGAACTAAACGTTGCTTTCAGGTCCAACTAAAGAAAACGGATCGGTAGGAAATTTTACTTTAAATTATTTTAAACACTAAGTCCGGCCGGCGGACTGCAAAATAAAAAAAATATATACATATATATATATTTATATATATATATATATGTATGTATATTAATAGTTAATTTTATGTTTTAATATAATGAAGTAAATTTGATTAAGACTCTTCATTGGTAGAACTCGAACAAAGCTCCGAAAGAGAAGGAAGAATATTATCACCCGAAAGTTGTCTACAAAAGAAAAAAAAACATATTTTAATATTTAAAACTATGTTCTAAAGTGTTGTAATACATATTACATATACACTTACCGGTCAATGGCCAAGTGATACGATCCGGGTGCAGAGTTCGAACGACCTGCACGTATAAAACGTTCCAATCGGGAACCTCCACGTTGTGGTGCCTTTCCAGATACGCTACCCTTAGCGAAAGGATTTCCAAATGAGTGTTTTTTCAACATCGTTTTAATTAATATTAATGTGTCGAGTTTAGGAATACTTCTAACAACAGAATTAATGTCATCGTCGCTCACTTGAACCAGGCGACAGTTTTCGTCCTCGCTTGGAAGTGGATACAATCCACTAGTAGTTACCCAAACATGTTCCTAAAAAGTTAAAAATACATACCAACTAATTAGAACCCATAAAATTTAAAAAAAAATTTTACTCTTTAATTTATACTATGCATGTCTTAACTTACAATAGCAGTAATAGTCATTTTATTTTACAATTGTTGAGTTTTTAAAAAATTAAAATCTACAAATTATACTTATAGTGTAATTTGTACGATATTAGCGACCTTCATGTTTAAAAGTATTATATTTTACTTTTCATATTACCAATTAATTACACCAGTTAAATTGTTTTTATTCACTAAATTTTAATGATCAAGTTCTTGATTGATTATACCAAAAATAGAAACACTACGATTTTCAGTGCTTCGAACAAAGGCAATTTTTTGTGAGTAGTTTTTGCTACGACTACAATTTGTGTCGATCTTGTTCATCTTAAAACTTGACCATCGCTTGGAGAATAGGACCTCACATAGACAATTTCTTAATCGGCTGTAATTGCTGGCACAGACAGACAGACAGACAGACAGACAGACAGCAGTGTTAAATCGACTCAGAATTCGATGCTGATAACACTAGTCGACAAATTTCAAAAAAAATTCTGATCTGAATAATTTGATATCTAATTCCTATGAAAAATAAGGCGCTGATTCCAAAAATCACAACCACTCATTGAAATTGACCAACTCTAACGTGTTCAATGTGCAGTTACGGGACACCACCTTTTCGAAATTTAACAAAAACATTAAATGGGCGATATCTCCTAAATGGTGTGACAGAATTTTTGGCTGTGATTTTACATAGAAAATGAGTAGTGGTTAACCCAGATTATTTTGCAATGCATTTTGAGGTAAATTTAAAAAAAATTTCCATTTGCATTTATAAATTTGATCACTTTTATGTTTTGAATATTATATACCCTAGATGTTATGCCAATTCAACACGTGGAACTAAAAAGCATATTAATTCCATACAAAAAGTTAACACTGATTAACAAATTTATGGATTAAATTAAGACAATTTATATTATATAACATTTATGTATTATACAATTTATATTAATATAAAACTTTACGTTAAAACAAAGATAAATTGTTGTACTATAAACAAATCGCAAGAATCTATTTAAATGTCTCTTCTTAATTATAAATTGTTAGTTTAATTACTTTCTTTTTTTAATAAATATTGTTAATTTAAATTATAAATTTTCTATTTATTTATTTATTTATTTATTTATTTATTTATTTATTTATTTATTTATTTATTTATTTATTTATTTATTTATTTATTTATTTATTTATTTATTTATTTATTTATTTATTTATTTATTTATTTATTTATTTATTTATTTATATCAATGTTAAATAGTTAAAATAAATGTGTAAAAATTAGTCTTATTTTCGTGCCGTTTTGTAAATTAATTTACATTAATGCGTGAAATTGTTCCTTTTTTAAAACTACAATCATTCAAGAAGGCAACGGTTTTCCTTCCATAATGATTGCAAACTTCAACAAATAACTTTTTAATTAATAATTATTAAATTATGATACATAAAAAATATTTTTTTTTATAAATACTGTAATTTTATTATTAAATAAAAATAAATAAATTACAAAATAATCTTTTTAATTGTTCATTCTAGATACTAACCTTTAAATGTGGTAAAGTAATGCGATTAGCTGGATCTTTGGTTAGCATTTTCTGAATGCAGTCTTTAAGTTCTTCACTAATGCATTGAGTATTTGTAAACGAGAATGTTTCTTCTTTAATTTTCTCATATAGAACAGGAATCGAATTGGCCACAAATGGTACATTTCCGAAAACCAGTGAGTAAAGAGTTGCTCCAAGAGCCCAAATATCGGCTGCTCTTCCGCAATACATATGCTACAATTTAACAATTAATTAAATTTAATACATAAAACATTAAAAAAAAAGTATAAAATTAAGTATAGTTATAAAAAATTTGTTGCAATTGGTTAAACAAACTTTTTCCGAGCAATCACGTACCGAAGTGTATATTGAATTTGTTATAACGCCCATATGGGTGAGTGATAGATATGACAATAAATGATTAAAATTAAATTCTGAGTCGATATAACGATATTCGTCCGTCTGCTTGTACGTCTGTCTATACCAGTAATTACAGTCAGAGTTTAAAAGATATAGAGCTGAATTTTGGTATTCTTCAAGCAGAGGTTAGGTTCTAATAAATGTCTTCAGAGCAAGGCAAGTGTCTCTCCGTTAACTTTGATTGTCCATATAGCAGCCAGTCACTTAGAGTGTTTAAGTGATTTTGTAGGTAATAAGTTGTCATATTTGGATTTGAGTCAAAGCACAGAATAACAGTATCATCAGCAAATGTTTATATAACAGTTTTATCAGTTTTGAGCAGTTATTGCCTTATTTAACTCTGGCCAGAAATTCGAATTTCCAGGCGATAAAATTGTAAGATAGTTTTTGAGTAGGAATAATATGCTGTAATTTTGAGGCCTCTGGAATAGTACTATTTGTTTTGGAAGTACTTGTTCGATAGTAACATGCATTTATCGAAAGCCGAATTAGAGATTATGGCACTTGAAATACTTTGAATTTCAGCAAAATTCTGAAAATTTTTTAGCTCAAATATTGTCAAATAAAACTTACCTGTCCTAGGTTTAAAGTTTCCGGAGCCCTGAAAGCAGGTGTTCCAGCGGTCGAACCATTGCTCATAGTGGCATCTTCTCCAAGAAACTCATTGCATACACCAAGATCAGCAATTTTTACATGACCACATTCTGTTAGCAATAAATTGCCTGGTTTCAGGTCAGCGTGAATAATGCGTTGATAGTGCACTAAAAATAATGTAAATATTTAAATTTAATATTATATTGGAGATGTTTTAAGATTATTCCTTAAAAGTACCGCTGACAACATTTACAAATAAGATTGTTTTTAATTTGTGTGTATATTCCAGTCCCGATGCCATTATATTACCTTAAAAAAACGAATAACGTAATTGTCTCTTATGTGGAAGTTAATTTTCTCTTCAAGATAGGTAAGATCGGACAAAATTAGTTACCACTCCCATAACTGCACAATGTATACATATACCAAATTTCGATATATCCTAAACTACGGATTTAATGCCTGGGACAGACACAGGAATTACAGTAAATTTATATATATATATATATATATATATATATATATATATATATATATATATATATATATATATTAGAAGAAACACAAGACTACTGAAAAAATAGACGTGATCCGATAAGAACAACGCCCACTTATAATAGAGACATGTAGCACTTATGTGCTAAAAGAAGCACATTTCTTGGTGCCACTGAAATGGTGGAGGTATATGAGCTTCATTCATCGGAATTTTAGGGCAATATTAGAAAAAAGTTGAATATTTTCACAAAATAAGAGGGCATGGCAGATTTTGTTGAGTCTATTATTTTTCCCGATGCATCTTTATATTTGTTTCTTAAATAGCAAATCAAGTTCCTAAGCTATGATGGTGGACGTAAAATTAATCGAACCCATTTCAAAAAGTGGGAGGGGGTAATAGTTTTGATCCGATCTGGCCCATATTAGAACTTAGCCTCCGGTTAAGTAAAGGGAGATTGCTAGTTCTTAAACTTCGGCTATTATCCCTGGGACAGACAGACAGATGGACAGACATCGTTAAATCGACTCAGAATCCGACGCTGATCATTTATATACAATAAATATAATTTGTCTTACCTACCGCGTTACAAACGGAATAAAAAACTCAATAAATGCATTTGCACTTGTCGAAGGGTATAAAAATGGGCGTGATCAGATAAGAACAACAACCACTTGTAATAAAGACATGTAGCCAAAAATAATCACAAGAAGCGTATTTTTTTGGTGTCTCTAAAATGGCGGAGAGTATTAAAGTATATTTTAATTTCCTTACTAGATTTTATATAGCCTATTAGCGAATGCCCGGCATGTGTTGTAATGCCCCTTAAAAAAAATGGTAGCAGAACTTCCTGGTACTTGCCGGTACTTCCCGGTACTTTCCGGTACTTCCGTTATTAACGGAACTTCCCGGTACTACCGTTAGTTAGCGGAACTTCTCGGTATTCACCGTTGTAGCGATTCTGAGTTATGGCTGTTAATTAACGGCATACAAACTCAGATACAAAATCCCAAATTTTTATGAGCAATATTAGCAATGTCATCGTATATTATCACGTAATTAATCAAATTGTGGGCGTAATAAGTGGGCGTAGACAATTTTGTATATTCTGTTATTCTTCCCGGTGCATCCCGTTATATGTTTTCTATTTAGCACATCAAGTTTCTGAGCAGATGGTAGGCTTAAAAATGATCCACCCTTTTTTGAAAGTGTGCGTTAAATTGATCCAACCTCGCCCATTTTTGGGGAAGTTATCGACAGTGCCAATACAAATTCAGATACCAAATTTCAAATTTTTTGGAGCAATATTAGCAAAATAATCGAATATTTTAACTTAGTTTTACAAATTGTGGGCGTAATAGGTGGGCGTGGCAAAATTTTCTTTGCCCTGAACCTAAGTTGGTGTGAGCACAGCGACTCCAAAAAAATTACATCAAAATCGGATGAATAGTTTAGACGCCCATTTAGTACAAAGAAAGAAAGATAGAAAGAAAGATAGAAGAATTCATTTTTATATATATATAGACTAGCGAATGCCCGGCATGCGTTGCAATGCCACTTAAAAAAAATGGTAGCAGAACTTCCCGGTACTTCTCGGTACTTCCGTTAGTACCGGAACTTACCGGTACTCCCGTTAGTTAGCGGAACTTCTCGGTATTCACCGTTGTAACGATTCTGAGTTATGGCTGTGAAATTATCGGCATACAAACTCAGAAACAAACTCCCAAATTTTTAGGAACAATATTAACAATGTATATTTTTACTTAATTAAATAAATTGAGGGCGTAATAAGTGGGCGTGGCAAATTTTGTATTTCCTGTTATTCTTCCCGGTGCATCCCGTTATATGTTTTCTATTTAGCACATCAAGTTTCTGAGCAAATGGTAGGCTTAAAAATGATCCACCCTTTTTTGAAAGTGTGCGTTAAATTGATCCAACCCCGCCCATTTTTGGGGAAGTTATCGACAGTGCCAATACAAATTCAGATACCAAATTTCAGATTTTTTGGAGCAATATTAGCAAAATAATCGAATATTTTAACTTAGTTTTACAAATTGTGGGCGTAATTGGTGGGCGTAATAGGTGGGCGTGGCAAAATTTTCTTTGCCCTAAACCTAAGTTGGCGTGAGCACAGCAACTCCCAAAAATTTCATCACAATCGGATGAATGGTTTAGACGCCCATTTGGTACAAAGATAGAAAGAAAGATTGAAAGAAAGAAAGAAAGAAAGAAAGAAAGAAAGAAAGAAAGATAGAAAGAAAGAAAGAAAGAAAGAAAGAAAGAAAGAAAGAAAGAAAGAAAGAAAGAAAGAAAGAAAGAAAGAAAGAATATATAGATTATTTTTCCTATGCCCATCCCTATATACATTTTCTATATAAAGTAGCAAGTTCCTGAGCAATAGGGATAACTACACTAAATATGGACATGGCTATCCAACCTATCTTAAACAATAGGCGTTGAATTGATCCAATCAGTCAGATACTAAATTTTTTAATAGTGTATCACTTAATTTCACAAATTGTGAGCGCAATTAGAAGACGTGGCAGATCTTGTCTACCTAATTATTATTCCAGGTGCATTCCTATATATGTTTTCTATTTAGCGCATTAAGTTCCTGACTTATGGTTGTGGTCGTGAAATTGATCCAACCTATTTCGAAAAGTGCGCCTTAAATTTATTCAACCACGCCCGTTTTTGGTAAAGTTGTCGACAGTACCAACTTGGATACAATCGAATATTTTCACTTAATTTCACAAATTGTGGACGGAATAGATGGGCGTGTAAAATTTTATATAAGACTCGTTTATGTGTACCATATTTGAATAAAATTGGTTTTGCGGTTCTCGAGTTTACCCGGAACAACAGATAGACAGAAAGATAGAGATACTCACTTTGGATTATACTTATAAATTATGGAAGTATGAAGTATGAAGTGTATGATATGATAGAAATATGATTGTCATACCACACTTTCTAAAGAGTGTTACAAATGGAAGAGCAAACTGAATAAACCTTTCGTTTTGTACGTGACGTAGGGTATTATAAAAACAAAAAATGACCGATAACTAAAAGAAATGACCATAACTAAAAATGGCCACAAATGATGGAAAAATTCTTTCATTTTTTTAATCTATGGACCATGATGAACTCTGCACATTGAACACTAGACACTCGCTTCAAATAGTGTCGAAATACTGTAACTACTTCGATTTAATGATAGAGTATCGCTTTGTTTAATATTCATAGTTTTAACATTTGTTCATCAAAAATGTATTCTTTCTTTGAAACATGGATAAATTTTTTTGTGAAACATTTGTCATACTTTTTTTTTACCCTATTTTTATTTCGTGCACATCGCAAATATCCTTTACGTTAACTTTCAGTTTCTATTAATAGTTATTGTTTTGCTTTAATTCAGTGTTAGACAAAATTGTTCACACCTCATTAGGCAATTCTACACGTTGAGTTTTCATATCGTGCACCCACTTCAAAAGTAGGACAACTCAAAAAAATCAATATTTAAAAAAATGTAGATTTAATGAAACATTTTTCAAATGCTAACTGACAAAGATTTATTTAAAATTAAATCAACCAAACAATCAATTATCGTTAGAGATGACATAGTTTTAATTAGAATTGTTTAACATTTGACACTAGCGATGCTGAATTATTTAAATTGTAAGTAAAATGGCAAAATACAAGCTGTTCCTTGGCAGCATTTTACAACCAGAAAGAAATCAAACTTTTGCTTGCTGGTAGAGTGAAATGGAAAACTTTAAGTCCAATCGGTAGCTTTGTTTATCGCTGAACAGTTAAGCAATGAAAACCTATTCAACATTCTAGAATGCTCGCGACCTCTTGCAGCACCTTTAATTTAGGTTGGAGCGCTTTAACTTCCCTATTCCTTTTACATTTCGAAAAGGTAC
The DNA here is from genome assembly GCA_949127995.1 of Suillia variegata. Taxonomy (NCBI): domain Eukaryota; kingdom Metazoa; phylum Arthropoda; class Insecta; order Diptera; family Heleomyzidae; genus Suillia; species Suillia variegata. The sequence goes on from OX421843.1 coordinate 22,500,457, forward strand.
TTTCCGAGAATAGTAAAAAGTAGAGGGTGGATTATTTATGTACATCTATATCTATATATATAAAAAAAAGTTGCATACCTATGAACACGCATCACTCAAGAACGGATCGTCCCATTTGAATTATTTTATATTTTTTGTGTTAGTTTGCGGCCAAGGATGAACATAGGGTGTATTAAAAATTGGTATATTCAAAAAGTGGGCTTGGCAAATTTTTCCCTTTAAAGCACAATATCTCGCAAAATTGTTACACTACAATATTGAACCATATATATAACCAATGCCGTATGACTACAATAAAATGGCTGGGATCAAAGAAAGGGGCGGGGTACCTCCCATACAACCCTAATTTTGTTTGCTCTCTATCTCTGAATTATTCAATTATATGTGGCATGTTCGTGTGTTGGGAAGCCTTCATCTTTGTTTATTTACGCGCCGGACAACAAAACTAAGAATGTAGTCTACCACAAAGCTTTACATTGACCTGCATTGACATTGTTATTCCCTTAACCTCTTTATAAATAAATATCTTTTCAATTCAATTACAACATTAATTAAAATTCGGCTGACGTCATCAATAGCGAATAATATCTTAAAAATTTATTTCGTGTGGAATTGTAAATACTCGAAATGATTTCAATACAAAAATAAATTTTGGGCGGCACGAAGTTTGCCGGGTCAGCTAGTACAATATAAGAACACGCATAAATCTTCATAAATCCTAATGAAATTTATTTTTGAAGAGCACATGGGCTTTGTTGATATTTAATGCGAATAGAACCGATTTGCATTGTAAAGTTCGGGAGAACACGTTTAGCACATGGTTTTTGTTGTTATTTGCCTAAAAAAGTTTTGGAGGCCACGAATTGGATCTGGAGAATTCCCAATAGAAGAGATTCGTCCAAATGCAAAAAACCGGATCTATATCTAACTTACCGTTTTAAATTTATGTGATTAGAAATAATTTTCGACCATGCCCACATTTTTTATTCACTTGCCAGTTTTCCCGGAGGTCAAAGTTGTCGCAGTGATATTGATGTAAAAAATAAACAAGTTTTTGACCATAACCAATTAAAACTTGGATTTCTCTTGGAGAGCTCGTTTCAAATCACAAAATAAATTTCATAGCTTTGAGCTTACTTGGCGATTATCTCGTAAGGAGTAGGGATCAGATCTTACAGAAATGGTGTAATAAAAGAGAGTAACTTGAAGAACCAGAGAGAGAAATTTTGTTTCTTCAGACTCTTAGAATTATAATTTTTTCACGTTGAGCAGATAGATTATTTTCTACTATATATAGAAGAATTACACAGGACATTTGCAGCTGACATTGAAATTCTTTGTGGGGAATAAGAAATTTTTTCTTAAAGAAACAACTAAAAAGTGACTTCTCAAAAAACTGTTAATCGTTCAAGACGACAGCATATTTGTCTAAATCTAAGTTATTTATCGGCTAAAACAGTTTCATACATAAAAAAAGCTGTCTACATATCAATACTTACATTAAGAATATATTTTCAACTTGACATTACTTCCCAAACATCTGCAGTACTTCCTAATGTGATCAAATCTTTAAGGATTTAAATTAAATCTGTTCCATTTTCTAATTTATTCAAATGTTAAAAATTTATAAAAAAAATATAACAAATGATTTATAACTAAAACTATTACACAAAAATCAAAAATTTTTGTCATTTATGGATTATGAACGTTTTTCAAAGAACGTTTGAAAATTTTTTGCGGGTGCTTAAGATGTAAACCTTTATTGAAATTTATGTGAGTAAGAGTTATTAAACATTTTTCTTTGTGACCTCACCCTCTCAACAAGTATTCAGTAAGACCTTTGAGAGATTGCGCCAAATATTTATTTATTTTATATTTACTTAAAAGTTGCCATCGTTTCCGAAACTATTTTAATGTGCAAACAATGTGAAATGGATTTTTCAAAATATTGTCTCTATCCTTAAGGGGAACAGTAGCACATATGCCACTTTTATAAAATAAAACATAATAAAATAAACTTACAGTATTCCAATCCCAGTAAGGTATCGCGAAACACGCTCCAGGCACGCTCTTCACTCAGAGGTTTCTCGGTTGGTATACTTAAAACTTCTCCTTGTTTTACTAACTCAAAAACCATATATAAAGAATCTTCCATGGGGTCATCGAGCACTTCGACCATTTTAACGACATTCGGATGGTCGAGTTTCTTTAAAACAGCTATTTCTCGATACACTCGATCCAGTGGTGAAGTTGATTTTTTTGGTCCGCGTCTCATCAATCCAGCCTGACGGAGCAATCGTCTCTTTGAAAGTATTTTCATCGCATAGTGTGTGGAATCTTCTTCAGAATAGGCTAACTTTACAAGACCATAAGAACCCTGCCGAAAAAATTTTTATGTTAAAGCATTAATATTATATAATATGATTAACTTACTCGGCGTTAAACTGGTAATATTTTTAATATTAAACTGTCTACTATCTCTCTCTTCTTCTGGATTTATATTAGAGTGTACGAGTACATGTATCAAATTGGATACTTTTACAGTATGCAGAACTTCCCGGAACTCCCCATTATAGGCTTTTAGATATACATAGTTATCATGGACAACAAGCTTATCTATCATATCCATTCACATCATTGTTGAAAAAATATAAAGTCAATCTCTGTACCCTTCACTTTTTTACTTGTTACCTAATAATTTTCTGAAATTAACATTGTCAATTAATATTCCTAATAAAACAATCACTTTGTTGAGTTGATTCTAAGCATATTATTTCCTGCAGCACTTTGTAAGAATAATATGTACTATAATTAAAATTGTTGTAGCACTTTCCGAACCATATTGAAAGTGTGCGTGGCAAATACAGTTACTATGCAACATATTTTAATATAATAGTGCATCATCTTCCTAGTTTACGGCGGTGACTTTTGAATTAATCCAACCTCTGTTATTTTTAGTAAAGTTGTCGGCAGTGAACGTAATTATTTTCAGATTTTGAGTCACAATTTAGCTTAGTCGGTGGGTGTGGCAAATTTTATATATCCTATACTAAGACCCGGTCCCTAAAGTCAATCTATATCAAATTTTGATGAAATTTGTTCAGAGGTAATCGAGCTTAACGGAAACACTCTGACTGACTGACAACTGATAGATAGCTAGACCGACAGACAGATAGACATTGTATTATTTATAATAGTATGAAGTATAATATGAGGTAAAGCGCTTGTCATAGGGATTACTAATGCGATTACAGTAGTTCTTACTGTCGCAGCTTCTGGTACACTCATTTTACTGGAAACTGTGACAGTCTTTCCTACCAAAGCCTTAGACCATAAGTGCGTGGTGTACAATAATATCCTGCTAGACGTAACCTTCTGCTCTTACTGAACGCCGCGGATCTAGACGATAAAAATTTCCTCTTCAACAGTGGTTCCCTTGGAGAGTATAAATAGGGCTACGATACATGAGACGACTCATTCGATCTGGTCAAATTGTCAGTGGACAGATCAGTATCTGCTGAAATGGCGAAAGGCTGACAAGCCGGTAACCAGCTCCATTTAAATAGCTACAGGACAGATCTAACTTTGCGATGAGGTACTTAGAAACTAAACTACGGGCAGTGCACTGAACCCGGTAAGACGACAATCAAATGCGAATAATGACGGTCGAAATTCACGCTGAAGAAGCACAAGGTATTTTGTCACAAAAACAAATAGACTTTGTCGACAAAATTCAAAAATTGGTTCGAGTAAGCATGTTGATTCAATACAACTGGATAGTGAACATGCCACTATACCAAAGCGGGACCAGATCCTAAAATAAGAAAAGTACTCAGATTCGTTGAAAGACGTGAGTCGGAATGCGCCTTTATTTAAATTTAAGTCGCGTTCTTCTTTTGCCCCTGGATTCTGATGAAGGTAAGGCGAAGTAAGTAATGATGACTGCAGGCAATTGTCTTCTCCCAAGTCAACTTGTAAATCATTCAAAGTACCACACAAATTATAATTCAAGATTCATGGGTGTTTAAAAAACGCATATGTGGTTTGAGCGGAATTAAATGGGAGTCCATCCTCAATTGTTGAGAGGTGGATCGTGTATTATCATGCCGAAAACGATCGACTGCATAATGTTAGTGATTGACCTAACACTACTAAATAACTTAGTGACTGATCAAATCAAAAATTAACGAGTTCTTGAATATGATTCTCTGTAGGACCACCATTATCTAGAATTTCGCCTTGCGGCCAAATTGGACTCGATACCCGCTGGACGAAACCCACGAATGGTTGATTGGATATAATTTCAGAGTCTTGTCAAAGTATGAATTCCTGTCGTTACAAAACTCTGGACAATAGAATCAATTGAGGAAGCCTCTTAATAAGATGAGGTTGAATGCTATGAGATAAACAGAACGTAGAAGAAGATATAAAAAAGCTGAGCTCTCGAAACTCCGTAAACTTTCTTCTGAATCAAGAAAATGGACTAGTTTGCCTACCGTAAACTTCAGAAGCACTACAAGAAGCTTTCTAAACTGAACTCGTAGTGAGACATTTTTAGTGAAATGGAAGGTCAAAATGGTTCAGCGGAGCCGTGCAAGCTACTTTTAAAGAACCAAGCCGCTACACTGGATTCACTATTAAAGCCTGACGGATCCTACACCAACTCTAGATCGGAATTAAATAGTGGTCTACTTGCCACCTATTTGCCAGGTTAAATTACTACCACTCCCGAACAAATTGATGTCTGCCACACCATCTTCGATTAGTTTATAGCTAGAAGGATAGTCATAAGCAAAGGTTCTCCTTTTCATCTTTTGATAACGTTAACCCAATGGTGGAAAAAAACTGCTCATTATCATCAAAAAGATCTTCACAACTTGTCTTGCTTACAGTTACATTCCACAAATGAGACATTTATCCCCAAACCAGGGAAGGGCAGTTATGTTTTATCGAAAAGTTTCAGGACAATAAGTTCAACTTTTGTCATGCTCAAAAGTTTTGAAAGCCTGGTCGAAAAGTATATCAAATTGAATGTTCTAGTTGAAACTCAGCTCCTGTGAGTCAGCTCTTCGTGAATGTGTTACCACATTTGAAAGAGAGGTGGAAGCAGAAGGATACATAGTGATTTTTTTTTTCAACATTGAAAAAGCCACCCTTGACTTGATGTGGTTTTTTTCTATAAGGTATAGTGTTGAAGAAATTGTAGTTTGATGGATTCATGTCATGTCCAAGAACTACTACTAAGGCATATGTCGACGATGCACACATCGATTGTATTTTGGAAAAATCCTTACAGACGTTACCTATGAAAATGCAAAAAGTCTTAAATAATTATTGAAAATGTGTTACAATTGTAGTTACATATGCAATTACCGGTAATGTATATTGATAAAGTGGCGAATCTGAAAACCCATAACGGGGAATACCGGTAATATCATGAGAAATTACCCGTGCTTTAACATAATAATAAATATGAATCACCCTAATCATATGTAAATTTAATCAGTTGTTCTCAAGCATAACGAAGTTTCAAGAAAATATTTTTAAAGGTTCTGAAAATATCGTATTAAAAATAAATCACAATATATAACCACTGAGTGGTGCATTAAAATAGATTAATAATGCTTAATAAAATTGTATTTATTTTATCACGGTTCTGAAATAAGTTAAATATTTATTAAAATTACCTGGCCAATCTGATCCATCAGCTTGTATTGATTGAGTTGAAGAAAGCTGCCAGATTGTTCGATTGAAATACGTCGTGATTCGCGTAATGGAGGTCGCCGTCGATTAGAGCGTGGACTTCCATAGGGACTTGCATATGGACTATATGGCACATTAGGGTAGATCGGCCGAGACTCGAGTGAATGCAGCGTGGAGGCAATATTCGGTCGCTGTATGGACTTTGAGCATGATACTAATTCTGTCGATTTATTAACAGGGTCAGTATTGTATAAACTTCCACTGCTTAACTGATCAGCAACGTTGTTACCACATTCCGAATCCGTACTGCAGTTAAACATTGGCTTTTGCGTTTGTGAAATTTTCGGAGACTTCTCGGGTCTTTCTGTAATGCTTGTCTCATTTATCTCTGGTAGATGGAAGAATACTTGTTGATGCATATTGTGATTGAAAGTTGATTCAATGGAGAGATCAAGCGATTGGGATTTAAAAAATGAAGGTTGCTGCCATTTCCTTACGACATTAGTGCCTTGGGTGAGGTTATTAAAATGTACAATGTTAAAAATGTAATGATTTGTTTTACGACATCAGCTGGGTGTTTTTTTTAAGTGGGCGTAAAAAAATTAAATTTAAGTTGAGGGATAAGCATGAATTTATATTTTTATAAATAATAATATACTCGTATGTGCTTCCTAAAGCCATGGATTTTGTATGCGAAGTTAAGAAATTGGTAATGAGAGATCATGCATATAAAGTTATGAAAGGTGGATTTTAAATAATTACCTTCACAGTTTTCTACTGATACAAAATTCTGAGCTATGGGACTTTTCACTATTATCTCAGCTACATTGTTCTTCTCAGGTGTTAAATTGGTGGTTTCTTGGTGCATTTGTTTGATTGTGTTGATTTGATGTTTTTGATTGGATTCGATTCTTTGATTTGATTCATCTGTTACTAGCTCTGATTGCCGATCCATAAGCCCAATTGACATGTTTGGCATTAATGGAATGCTAACGTGCATATGGTCCAGTTCTTTATGCAAACTCGATGTGATGTTTTCACCAAGTCTTTCTTGGTCAGAACCATTCTTAATTTCAACAAGATTGCCATCATTTGTCACATGTTCATCAGTTTGTTCTTGCGATTTGTCGTCCTCATCTTTCTCATTTATCTCCGTTCGAGTGGGGTCCTTATTTCGAGCAGACATCTTTGATTTGATAGGCCTTATTCTTATTTCAACTTATTTGTCTTATTTGCATTGCTTCCTTTTTTTAAATATTCTCGTACTTCATTTTGCAAAATATACCTCCAATCTTTATTCCAATGCACTCTGTTTTGATAATAAAAAAAACATAATAACATTATGCTAGTATCGAATAAATGTTTATTGATGTATCTCTTTTAAGAGATATTACATCATTTAAAGAAAAAATATTTGTTATATTTTTAAATTAAAAACTATATACACTCGTATATCCTTATCCTTACTTCCTTACTAATATTATATAGGGAGGTGTATTTATTTATTTTCGTTTGTACCGTTTTCACGCTTAAACGGCTGAACCGATTTACTTCAAACTTGGAACATATATCGAGATGGGTCTGGAAGGAATGATAGGCTATATGAAGCGTTAGAGTTTGTAAGTTTTGTTCACGTACTTGTATAACTCACGTACGAAGCGACAAAAGTTTTAATGCAAAACAAATGCTAACGAGATCGCATATTTGGTTACACAAGAAAAAATGGACCACATTGTGTGAGAATTTTTTTTTTGGAAAACATTGGGCGGACTTCATTAAAGTGCAAATGCACTTGCCGAAGAGTATATTGAGTTTGTTCTTCCATTAAGGGGACGTCCGTTTGTCTGTCCCAACGATTACAGCCGTAGTTTTAGAAATAATGAGTTTTAAGATGGCCAAGATCGGACCAAAACTACTACCCCCTCCCCCAAAAAAAAAAATATTTAAAATAGTTAAAGTGTAAATAACCAGTTTAAATTCGGTATTCAACATTTTGGTGATAACACAAAATTAACTCTTATAGAGAACTTTTTAGTGAAATGGAAGGTCGAAAAGGTTCAGCGGAGCTGTGCAAGGTACTTTTAAAGGACCAAGCCGCTACACTGGACTCACTCTTAAATCCTGACGGATGCTACACCAACTCTAGATTGGAATTAAGTTCTACTTGCCATCTATTTGCCAAGTTTCATCACAACCACTCCCGAACAAATTGATGTCTGCCCCACCATGTTCGATTAGTTTATAGCTAGAAATAGCCACAAGGGTTCGCTTTTTCATCTTCACAACTTGTATTGCTTACAGAAACATTCCACATAAGAGGCGTTTATCGTATTTGGTCCTATTCTCTAAATGGAGGCTAAGTTTAAAAATAGGCAAGATCGGACCAAAACTACTACCTCCTCCCGTAAAAACCAAAAAATCATTAAAATAGTTAAGGTGTAAATTAACAGTTTAAATTCGGTATTCAACACTTTGGTAATAACACAAAACTACTAACCAAAATTGGCGTGATACGATAAGAACAACGACCATTTATAATAGATAAATGTAGCACTTATGTATGTACTAAAAGAAGCACTTTTTTTGAGTCACTGAAATGGCGGAAAGTATTTTAGCTTCGCCTTAGCAAAAGATAATTATCTTAAATTTAATTTTTTACGTGTAGTCTGATCACTAAGTGTAATTTTCTGGAGAATACTTTTATAGAAAGTTTTAACTCTTGATCTCCCTCCATATGGTGAAAGAGGATAAAAATATTCCTCGGAAAAATTTTACATAGGTTCCCGAAGACAATTACCACATTAAATTATGTTCAACAGATCATTTTTCATATTGTTTAATTCGATTTTGACAAAAAAAATTAAATTTTAAACTGTAAAAAAAAGGTTGGCATAGCAAAAATGGATTGGGACTTTTGTTACTGATGTCAAATGCTATCGTTTGAGATTGGTTTGGTTTACCCTTGAAAATGTGTATTGCACTGTCTTATCAACCTAAACAAAAAGCTCTCCCATCTTAAGTGCAGATCCCGCTTATGTTGGGAATTTTTTCTTTTCTCATATTTTACATATATGTACATTTTCCCTCTTAAGAGCTTTGCCGCTTAAATGTCTCACCCGCTTACCTATCCACTATTGGTTATCTTAAAAAAAAATTTACCTTAAGTTGTTCACCTTTAAGTAAACATTTCAAATCGAACAATTTTAATATGGCAGCCTTAGTAAAATCGAAAAGCGATGATTTTCCATGCCTAATGACATATAATTAACACCACTAACGTCAAATAGTTTATGTACATACCTACGGGCACTTGATCGAATTGGTTTAACTGCATTGAGGTACTTAAACAAACCCAGTAATTTTAGGTATAGGTACTTACACGGGGAATACTGTACACTATTTAACTATATGAAACATTGCAAGTTTTTGAATAACATATTTAAACCTGAAAAAGCGCTGACCATTTGGTGCCATTTCTGGTGCGCCACCGTCATTATCAAAGATCTTTTGTTCATATAAATTACTACTACCTGATAGACGGAGCTCGATCGGCAAATTATTTTATCATGCTACAGTTAATTTGTATTTTAAATTTAATTATTTAAAAAAATATGAAGGATTCACCTTATTGCTCCGGGCGGCACTTGGTATGGAACAAGCTTTAGGAACAACATATGGAACAAGCTTTAGGGCGACACACTGATAGTAGTGAATACCTTTTTTTTCTTTTTGTTTTCTTCTTTATATGTTTTTTTCCTAACAGGAAGGTGAGATTTTTTGCTTTGCTGACAAAAAAAGAGGCGTATATTTTTAAAAACAAAAACTTCTATTTTATAAAAATAGTTTGAGAGGGCGACAATATGCACTCTTGCCCCGGGCGCCTTAATTCCTAAGTACGGGCCTGAATATAGTAATCTAATAAGGGTGATTAATGATTTATCAATAATTTTATTGGAATGGTTCGAGTTTTGAAATTTTTAAATACAGACATGTATGAGTATAGCGAACACCTGTAAAAGCTACTGAAGCTTTTAAAAGTTTCGATAAAGCTATCGCATGCTTTACTAGCACTGCAAAATGTACGCAAAGAAACATCTATACGCAAAAATGTGGTGTATTTATGATAGTCGGTAAGACTGACTATAATTTCTTACTTATCTGTGGTTAGAACTTATTTAAAAATACATATCTTTTAATATCTGCTAAATATAGAAAAAATGATCAAATAGAAGGCGTTGGTCGCTCGGCGTACACAGTAGGGCTGAACCTTCTTTAAATGCGACTAAAAATTGCTCAAAATCTAATTATGCTCTGTGAATCTTAAATGTATCTATTTTCGATTAGATTCGAAAAAAATCCAAAATTCTTACTGTTTGTATTTTGAATTGCTCTAATAAAGTAAGAAGAAAGGATCTGCATTAAATTTTTGCATATAGATGAAAACGAAAACTATTTTTCTGCATTAATAAAATTCAATGTTTGTCGGTTAATAATTCAATTAGTTTATTTATTTATGTATGTAGATATAGACACATATTCTTTGATGTTCCCAAACGATTTCTAAGATAAGCCACGCCTATTCCCTGCGCCTGAACAATTTTATTTAAACAAAGATCGATACTCAAAAGTCACAACTTTGTTTATAGTGATCGGAAAAAGTAACAGTTGCTAAGAGAGATGGTTTTTGTGGTAACTATTAAAAAAAGTTTATAACATCGTTAAATTGTTTGCTAAGAACGAAAAATAAAAACAAAACACGACAAGGACATTTTTAAGACTTGGCCGTATTACGATACCGGACCATTATGCACCATAAAATTGAATAAGAATTTAATATAAAAACGTCAAAATGTAAATGCAGAAATTCTCGTTCCTTCCCGTCGTGAGTTTAAAGATACAGTCAACTTGTACCCCAAGCCCAATTTTTGTGAGATTGAAGATTTCATAACCACACATCAAAATTCAAAATTTTATTTTTGTAGAGCATCACGTTTCTGAGATATTCTAAGTTGGACAATCTGGCGATCTAACCAACCCACTTTTGATAGAGTTATCGACACTGATTTCTTGTAAGCACGACATCTTTAACAGCATATGAGATATTTGGTTTAAACTGTACAAAATTATGTTGTGCTTGGGAACAACTGAATAAATTTTGGAAACGATCTTAAATAAGTTGAGTAATCTAATTAGGGTGGTTCAAGATTTATAAAATTAGGTTATATCAAGATTAAACTTTTTGTTAAACATCGTCATGAACCACTATAATTTGCTTGTAATATTTAACAATGTGATTCATCAGACCAACTATTACGGTATGACCGACTAGAATTTTGTTAATTGTTTTTAATTAATTCTACAATCATTCCTTTCAGACCCATACCGATATACATATGTTTCAATTTCAAGAAAATTAGTTCAGTCGTTAAGTCCTAAAAACTAACTTCGATCAGAAATACAGTTTTTGGTATATGTACACGTTTTTTTTTGTCAAAATAACAATATTACAAAAACATACCAATTGTTTAATTTTAAGTGTACATATGTATTGTACACTTTAGTTGATATTGTAAATTATGCCACTAAGAATAAATTGTGGGCGTTACAGTTGTCTAATTCCGCCAACTTTATGTTAAGCAACAAATTGTGTCATTACAACACACGACGATACAACGTTAGATCTAAAGTAGGAGATTAGGCGTGGCAGATGTCATATATCGTATCACACCTGTCAGACCCACCTCCATATATACAAATAGTATAAGTATATCGGTACGTACATATGTTATGTTGAGTTTGGTCTACTATTTAAAACAACTTTAAGGAGGTATGGTAGCAGCGGCATGTCCGTCTGTCTGACAGAGCAATTACAAGAATAGCAACACAAAAAGTGGCGTGATCGATTAAGAGTAAACTCAATTTTTAACAAAATGAAAAATTTTCTACAGTAAAAATTTCCTAACTAAATTTACCAATAGTACGTTCTGGCATTCGCAATAAGCAACAGTACTGAACAACACACAATACTCTAATTTATTGTATCAGCCTTGCACCTTTGAACTGTCAGAATCTGCTGTAGCTCAAATTAGAGCAATCGAAAATTCGAATTATTTCAATTGGTTTTATCCGTTTAACGTCAAATGTGTTTAAAATAAAAATTTTAAATGTGAGACGCTTGAAGAACGCGTTGGGCTAAAACCGCTCGGACAAAGGAACAAATATATGTATATAATTTTTCAGTTTCTAAAGTGGAACACTTGAGGAAGAAGTGGATTAAAAAGTGCGGATAAATGTTTTAAAGATTATTATTAAATTAGATTGTTAATAATTTCCAACTGATGTAACTTTTTTAGAAGTTAGTTTCTTTAAATTTAATACAATTTGATTGATCTTTTCATTATTTGCATAAACAAATTTAAAATTTATTATAATTCTCCATTATATTTTTTGTTGTTGTTACTGCATTATTGCCATATACAAGGTGGCGCAACAGAAATCACCCTATTGGAAGATGCTCTCATTTTTGCAAATGGCCGCCAATGTCAAATCTGTTTTGACATTAGTGAACTAGACAGATACAGAATACAAGTGAATAAGCCATGGAGCGATACACTCCCCAAGAACGCGGAATAATTGTGTCTATTTTTTTGCGTAACAATTCGTCTGTGGTGTTGGCAAAAATCATAATGAGCGATGAGGCTCATTTTCACCTCAGCGGGTACGTGAACAAGCAAAATTATCGCTTCTGGGGAACCGAAAATCCGCGAGTGATGCACGAGAAACCATTACACCCGCTCAAAGTGACTGCGTGGTGCGCTGTTCACGCTGGAGGAGTCATCGGGCCGAACGCCGCGGGTCAAACGACAACAGTGGACGGTGCGCGCTATAGGGCAATGTTGACCGAGTTTTTTCTGCCCGAACTGGACGAATTAGGACTGGTGGACATGTGGTTCCAACGGAGCAACAGCACACACTGCACGAGCCACAACCGACATTCTGAAGGCCGCGTTTCCGGGTCGCTTAATTTAGCGTTTTGGCGATTTGCACTGGCCCGTCAGATCGCCCGATTTAACGGTCCCGGACTTCTTTTTATGGGGTTTTTTGAAGTTTTGTGTTTACATCAACAAGCCTGAGACCTTGGAAGCCCTCAAGGAAAATATCCGACACGAATGCGAGAATTTATGATGGAAAATGCCATAAAACGAGCCCGTATGGCAATCAATTGTGACGGCGCCCATTTATCCGATATCATCTTCTCGACTTAACACAATTAATTCTAAAGGTCTAAATAAACATAATCAAAAAACAGAATCGAAGTTTTTTATTTAGAAAAAAAATAAGAGCCAAACAACATCGGATGACTTCTTTTGCGCCACCTTGTATTAATTAATAATAGGAGTTGTGTCCCCAGTTATTATTATACATATACTAAGTTTTAAAATTCTTAACTATTAGTTGAGGAGTGATTTCCTGTTGCATTAAAATTTATTTTCGGCCTACTGTGCGATGCTTGTATTCAAAATTGTGAGAATATATTTTGAGTAAGAAAAATACTTTCATATCCCTCTTCGAACTATTGAGAGCAAGCCTTAGCTTGATTTAGTAACTTGTTCGCTGGCGAACGTTTCGGTTCGAGCATATACGTTAAGCGCAGTACCAAATGCTTCCAAAAATACTTCGGAATTCTTTTAATGGAAATTGTGTTTTGGCATTGTTAGCGCTTTCTTTTCAATTCCACAAGTTTGTCGCTCAAGCACTGCCTCCGCCATCGTCAAATGCATTTGCCAACGATTTGAGGCCGCCAATACGACTAGGAGCACCTACACAGTACCACAGTGGAGAACACATATCGTTGAAATTTTACGATGCTGCCAAAAACGCAGAACAAGCCAAGGATAATCTTCAGGATATCTTACACAACTTTTTGGAAATCCTTCAAAGAAACCTAACAACATCGACCGTCCTTAACAACGATGCAAATAAAATAAACGTAAGCAATAACACAGAACGACAGCAGAACAAACTCAACGATCTCTCTGCGTTCTTTTATCTTTCGTCGAAAACCGTAGCGAACTTCGCTCAAAAAGCGGAACACTTCTTTGAGGTGACAAAAAATGAAAGCAATTCGCTTCTGCTCAAGTTGCGACAGGTGCCATCGGCACAGCGTAATCTTCCCATGCAGGTGAAGATGCATCTGACTAACTATTTTGATGAAATGGAATTTTTCCACGTTCTGTTCTCTGAAGTAACTGACGAGGCCTTGCAGTACATTGTTGACAAGCTGCGCTCTACTCAGCGCACCTTTATGCTATACGCCGATATTCAGCGCGATGTTTTGTTTCACTGGAATTTTAAACCGGACGAATGGTGCTGCAATCGGTACATGGACTTTTTGCAGCATTGGTCCGCGGAAATATTCCAGTGTGCCGCCGGCGCTGAACTGAACATTGCTTATGATGTGTTTGCCATATCCGAAGTGACTACAAAATACATTTTGCGTCAATTGGAGTTTCGCATACAGCGTTTATTCAATTGCTTTATTTTCGGCAGTTACGATATACGTTGCAGTTTTTTACGTCATGCTGAGCAGGACTTTGAGAAGCTATTTACCAAGCTGGAGGAACTACAAATATATTCGGACCTAAAGACCAAACGCGGTCGTGTGACTTCGACCTATCGACAGCGACGCAGACGTCATGAAATTTATGAAAATATCGAGTCACTTCAGGTTAAGAAAATCAAAGAATATGAAAATGAAGAGGAAACTGATGCATCTCGAACGCAAGACAAGTGTATTCCATATGGCTTCCCAGACACCCAAATGCTGAGTAGTTTAAAGAAGTGTTTCTATTTTCCTGGGTTTAACATACTACAATAATATAATTCGTATATGTATTTCTGAACAACATGGTGGTATAATATTGATAACAATTGCTGCTGGAGATTCGTGCTATAATGTAAAAATTAAATGTTTCTAATAAAGTATTGCATTTTAGGCAAGTGAATAATTATAGTTATTCCAAAAAAAAATTGTATGTTATAATTCAGCAAAAATGCAAAGCCCTGGGTACAAAGCCGCTAGTACAAAAAAAAAATATATGTATATATATATATATATATATATATATATATATATATATATATATATATATATATATATATATATATATATATATATATATATATATATATATATATATATATATATATATATATATATATATATATATATATATATATATATATATATATATATATATATTTCATATCAACTTAACATTTTTGTTTGTGTATTTAAGTATTTAAAATATATTTCACCATTAAGGTAGACTTGTTCCTTATTTAGATTAGTTTAAAAGCCAAATAGTTAGGGTAATGTTTTCCAAGATTTTCGCAATAAATCCTATATTTTTTCTTCAACTGCTGAAACTTTGACAATGTGGATGTTTGTATTTTGAATGTTGCACATTTAATAATTCGTAAAATTTTAGCATGTACTACATGCTCAATGTTAGAGGAACTGAAAAAAAAATTCTTATTTTCTTGCAACAAAACCTCTTTGTTAATTAAATCCAATAAATTTTGAAATGAAAACAAATTAAGAAATCAAAATAAAATAGTTTTGAATTATAATCGTGGAATATATATATATTAGGTGTTTCCGCCGTTTTGAGAAAGATGGCGCGGCACGAGGTTTACGTTGGAATTCGCAGATGGTAACCTACTTGAAAATTAGTTTGTTTATTCCAGAACAACATAACCTTATCATGTTATTAAGTTCGCATTAGCATCATATATTTTTCTTCATCTAAAAATGTCTCAATTTGAGCCAACTACAAGTATCATTAGCGGGAACTTTTAATTTATTTTTTTGATTTAAAAAAATCTGCTGCTGAGTCGCATTGATTGCTCGTAGAAGCATATAATGAGGATGCTTTGAGTGAGAGAACATGTCGTGAGTGGTTTCAAAAATTTAAAAAAGGTGATTTTGACATAAAAGACAAAGATCCAGTGGAAGGCCGAAAATTTACGAGGATGCAGATTTGGAGAAATTATTGGGTGAAGATTCGTCTCAAACACAAAAGGAACTTGCACTTAGTTTAGAAGTCACTCAGCAAGCAGTCTCACATCGTTTAAAATCGTTTAAATATTATTTTATTAACAAAAAACGGCGGAAACTTATTTGTACACCTAATAATTCACGCCCATTTTTTAGTTAGTAGTTTAGTATCGCCACAAAAGTAATAAATATTGAATTCTAACTGATTATTTACACTGCAAATATTTTTATTAATTATTTTTCTTCATAAAAGCGGGGATATCGATATCTCTTAAAAAACGGCTGTAACCCGTGGGACAGACGGCTAGACAGACATAGGGCATGGTAGTTACATGATTCAATAGGAACAACGCCAACTTATTATAGAGCCATGTATAACTTATGTGCCTAAAAAAGCACATGTTTTGGTATCGCTGAAATGGCGGAGGGTGTTTGAACTTTGGAATAGCCGAAGATAATTCTCTTATTAGTTTTTGGATTATTAGTTATTAGTTGACATTTTAACAGTAGATATTTTTACAATTTTTACATTGAGAGAAAATCGAGTATTAAGAAATGAATGAAAAGAAATATTCGTCTTTGTTTTGCCTATTAAGTTAAAATGTTTTAAAAGGGTTTAATACTTTATGCACTTATATAATTTATTTGAAGATATTAGTACACAGGTTTAGATATTATTAAAATATTGTATTTTTCATTAAGAGGTCGTTTTCCACTTGGTTCTGTCGATTCTCCATTTGCACCAACATAATTGAAATGCAGCACTTTGAGTAAAGAATCTTCACAGGCAACATTGTGTTGATTTTATGGCGCAATTCAACTGCCTGTGTAATTAACACACTAACATCATCGTACGCCACATTAATACAGGGTATCATGTACTCCAAATACGAGTTCTTATCTTCCAAGCACGTCTGCATGCGATCCATTGTATCTGCCAGCACGTGAAATGCCTCAGCAAGCAGTACGCGAACTCTTCGGCAAAGAGAACGCACAGGTTTTATAGAAATATTGCAACAACTCTGCAGCTCCGCTTTGCTACGCTGCATAAAGTTATCGATCACTTCACAACAATCTTTGTAGATGCTGGTGTTGTTAACCGTGCGTAATTTCCGTTTTAGGTTGGCCGTCCATGTGTCAAAGCTCTCCGTGTGATTCATAAGGCTCTCGTTTAGATGTGTGACCGCCCATTCGAATTGGACATCGACGTTTTGTCCCAGGTCCTGAAGCTCATCCCGGACTTGCACAAGTTGCTGCTGCATGCTGATGAAAATATCACGAACTAGTTCCTCGCCAGCATCGCACAAGTTACTCCGAAATGTATCGAGTGCAACAGCTATACGATGCGACAATTTGGTCAACAGCTCCTCAGTGTTGAGCACTATATACGACACATTCGCCGCGAGGTTTTGGACGAGACTTCGTGTCAGCTCTTCAATATCTCGAAATGTGTCGGACATCGATTCAGCTAAAGGTGATACCAATTCTTCGTGTTCATTTGTTATTTCGTTTGTCATTATTTCATTGGTCTGTAGTTTTGTTTCTGATGGTATCCTCTCGCATGAGACGTTATTAATAATCAGAAGCAGCTGCAATAAAAGCAGCACTACTTCAAGTTGCAGTTTAAAACGCATTGCATTCGGCGATCTGATTATTGCAAACAACTGCCAGTAACTGAGCTAGTCTCCATCTACTAATTGAATCCAAATACATTTTGAACAGATTGCGCTATCACTTGTTTTATAACACGAAACAATAACAACGCGATAAGCCAGGCTTACTACAATCAAACACATGCAAGCCATTTTAAAATTTTTAAAATGATGCACGGTGTGCTTGAGCCAAGTCTAACCCCATCAGTTTGTATCTCTGGCGAATTGTTTGTTCTGTCAAAACGACTGTTCGTTTGTATATTGAGAGTTTCATTATAGATTAATGTAGCCAAACGATTTAAGATGATCTATGTTTCCTTTTTCTTTTAGCACATAAGTGTTACATGTCTCTATTATAAGTGGGCGTTGTTTTTATCGGATCACGCCCATTTTTGGCTTGTAGTTTTGTGTTACTACTAAAATGTTAAATACCGAATATTAACTGGTTTTTTATTCTGTACCAATTTTTTATAAATTTTTCTTCGCTTGAAAGAATCTATGGAAAGGGGGAGTAGTTTTTGTCCGATATTGATAGTCTTAAAACTTAACTTAATAGGAGCTCATATACCAAATTTTAGCTCTAAACTACGATAACTTTTTATCTGCAAGCGCTGGGACAGTCAATCGGACATCGACCTATAATAAGACACTAATCATTTATATATATTGTTATACCTACCACACCCCCTTATGTGCATTACTAATGGTAGAACAAACTCAATATACCCTTCAGTATGAGCTTGAGCGTGCCGAAGGATATAAGTATCAGATCAAAAAAATATTTTCAACACTTTGCATTTTCTATGAATATTTAACATAACATAAATATTAACATTACTTGTTATGTTCAATTCAGCCATTTAAAAGATAGCATAAATAAAGTGTTGAGTTAACATTATATAGTTTTTAATCAACACTTTTTAAGGAAACGTGTCAAAGATTTTACCAAAATCAACACGACAAATAGTGTTTAAAAACATTGGGTCCTATTGGCCTTAACTTTGCTATTGTAAAATAATATCACTATATATTAAAAAAAATGTCTGACCACTTAATAAAACTATTAAAATTAATGAACTTCAATATGAAAAATGAGCCATAATAAGGCCTCATGAAGTTTAGATATTGCTTCCCAATTTCTGCACCTGACACTAAATATGTATTTATTGACCTATAGTAAACATTTTCTTAAAATATATTAGCTCTCTTACTACCATTTTTCTGGATCTATTACGACTGTTACCAAACAATACCATAAAATACTAAAAAAAAAAGCAAAATAACATAGTCTAAAATGTCAATTGACACCACATACAATATGACGAGAAATATTTCAAGTATCCTGTTCTACAGTTTTGACCGACCTTACATCAAATTGTACTCGTATAGCTCTATAGTCCGACATGGTTAGCCTATTCACGACCTTCTACTTCAGTATTTTGCCCAGTATTTTGGCGTTACCATGACTAGTATCGATATCTTCACTGTACCAGCATTCACAAAAGTGAGATCTGTAGCCTTGGTTGCGATTTACAGGCCACAAATTCTATTATGAACTCTATGGTTTTTACTGCTGCTTCCACATAAAATATTTAGTAACACAAAACAGCTCACATATGTGATAAAAGAAATATATTTTTGGAGGCATGAAATGGCAGAGGGTATATAAGCTTCGGCCTAGCCGAAGATAAATCTCTTATCAGTTTTTAATAAAACCATTAAGTTTTTAAATGGAAAATAAATACAGCTACTATTAAATACGAAAATCAACAAATTCAAGTTTATATGGATTTAAAAACACAAATAAACGAGGCTGGTCCGAAAAAACGTATTTTTCATACGGGTAAAAGAAGTTGGAGCATCGTTGGGTCATATGTATGGAGCTAACAGGAGACTATGTTGAGGAATAAATAAACACTTTTCCCAAAATTTTCGTTTTTCTTTTGTAAGCTAAGCACTTATCGGACCACTCTCGTATTGTTATTGCATAATTAAATATATATTTTATTGAAAACGATGTTAAATATGTGCCGGGAATTTAAAAAAAAAAATTATTTACAAAATTTATAAAATTTTATAGAAAACGAAAAACTGAATAAAGCCGCACTTTCTTACAGACAGAATTTTTCAAACAGTTTTCTTAATGTTTAATATTTACTATTGTAAACTGAAACTATTCAATACTCTTTGTTATTTTGGAAACATATGTGCTACATGTCCCCATTGAAAAGGGATCATCCGATCGCTCCCAAATTATTCAGTTAACAATTCTAATTTTGAGACTGTTTTGTATCCTTATAGCCATGATGGGGATTTTCTGATTTTGCTGGATGCTTCAAAAGTTGATCTTTTTCTTTTTGAGAAGATACGGCATTTACAAATAAATGGTATTCTTCTTATTCAGACAATTGGACAAACTCTTTACAGAATTAAATTTGACTCTGCTAATACATTTGTTAGCATGAATTTAAGTGGTTTAGGACTTAGACCGTTTATTCTCAAACATTTTGTTTACTCCTAGGGTGTTATTCTAAATATCCCAACCTACCTGACTGACGATGACATTTTCAATAACATAATTTCCGATGTACCCATTGTGTCTGCAATGCGTTTTATGAAAAGAGCAACTCAGTCCTCAGATTTAATTCCTACTTATTCTGTTAAACTTGCTTTTAATTCAAATGACATTCCAAGTTTTGTAACTTTAAACTATTTACGCATTACTGTTGATGTTTATTACCCACCTTTGCGTCAGTGCAATCAGTGTGGAAGAATCGGACATACTTTTAAATCGTGTAGGTCAAAGAAGCGTTGCATTAAATGCGGCAAGTTTGATTGCACTGGTGATTGCAGTGTGACTTTGTGCATTCTTTGCAATGACAAAAATCACAGTGCTTCTGACAAATTGATTTGTCCTAAATGGAAGGAGGAAATAGATATCTCTAAAATAATGACTCTAAAAAAAATTTTTAGGAAGGAAGTTCTTTCTAAATATTCTACCAATCATTACGACAATACCAAAGACTACGACAATAACTACCCTGCTTTGACTACTCAACCTGATGTTCAAATTATAAATAAAGAAAATGAAGTCAATAAAATCTTGACAGAAAACAAATATAATAAAGTTGTTATTTCCAAAATTGCTGTCCCACCACCAAAACCTAATTTTGAGATTTTACAGCCCATCAATACTGATCCTCTGCACCAGTGTTTATGAGCCAAACATTTCAAAAGGTGTCGGATTTTGAAAGAGTTGTATCTGAATTTACGAGATTTGTAACAGATCATTTTACCAAAGAAAAAAATAATATATGCTTAAATGCTGTAAATCACTTTACCAAAAGAATTAATGCAATTGCACTTGATATAGATAAAGTTTCTATTGATTAATTGTCTGCTAAAGTTTCTTCTTTAACTAATTAATACGTATATTAAAATTTTTACAATACAATTGCCAAAGTTTTAAATCTAACAAAATCAATATTGAATTTTATATAAATAACTATAACATTGACATTTGTGTTTTGTCCGAAATTTTTAATATAGATGATGCTGATCCATCATATAAATTAATAAATTCCAATATGCTGACCAAACAACGTTCTGATGGATATGGCGGTGTTGCCATTTGTTTTAAAAAGTCAATCAAATATAAAAAAGTTTTCTATTCTTCAGACTATGACATTCTCATTGCTAAAAAAGTAAATCTCAATCCTAATTTAGTATTATTATTATTATTATGTTTGGGGAAATACACTGCGTCCTATAGAACTATTGTACCCCTTCAAGATAGTAGTGTTCTTACAGGCCCTATAGTTCTAAAAGATTTATAGTATTTCTGTAAGTCCTATTACTGAAATAAATTTTTGTATAGAGCCTATCTCCAGTAGTATCAACATGTCGTCAGGTACCTGGTAGTGTCCCAAGTGCTTTTTCCGACTTTGCAATAGTGCTGGACATTCTCCCAAAATGTGTATTGGAGTTTCGGTTTCCTCCTCACAGAATCTACACAACTCATTGCTACACCTTCCAAGTTTTGCCAGGTGATAATTCAGCCTGCAGTGCCCATCCTAATTTAGTAATTGTTTCAGTGTATTTTCCACCTAGCGTTTCGTCTATTGATTTTGAAACAGAAATCACAAAACTTGTAAATTTCATTGAACCTTTTGATAATGTTATTTTTGCCGGTGACTTTAATGCGCGTTTGTCTCTATGGGGTGATCATTTTGATTCTAGTAGGGGTAAACATTTGCATGATGTTATTGTCAATACGAATTTGATCTGTTTAAACAATGGTTCACCTACTTTTCAGCAAAACATACAGAATGGTGGCGGAACAGTTCCCGATCTTACTTTTTCAAATTGCTTATTTCATGTTGAGTGGGAGGCTATTCCGATATGGCTGAAGGGTAGTCATCATTTTCCTATTTTGCTCTCATTTTTTGGCGTTGATGTTAAATTGAGTAAATTTTTAGCAAAAAAAAGTTAATGTCAAGTTTGAAAGGTTTGGAACTTATTAGTGATTTTGATCAGATTGAGTCTTCTTTGTCAGGTGTTATTAATAAAGCTACTATTGATGCTAGTTATTCTATGTATAAGCCTAAGTACTGGTGGAACGATAACATAACAAAGGTTTTTCATCTTTTTGTTGCTGCGATTAAAAAATGCAACAAATATCGTTCACCAGAGAATCTTGAAGCTTACTATAATTTTATGTTAGAGTGGGATGATGCAGTAAAAAAGGCAAAATCTGAGAGCTATAATGGTCGTATTGAAGTACTAAACTCTTTTCCAAACACTAGGTTGGCTTGGAGATTTGTTAATAGTGTTAAGGGTGCACATTCTGTTTGTCATACAAAATGGGATACGGATAATAATCTATCCTATCTTATAATGCTCAAGTCAAGTTAATTCTAATTCAATTTGCTAGTCTGCCATCTGCTAGTAATGCCATTACTTTTTCAGAGGATGACCTAAATAGGGTATTGTCCAAGAAAAAGTATGCGTCTGTTGGTGGGCTTGATCGTGTAACATATGGCATGCTGAGAGGTCTAGCGCCTGAGGCAAAAAAGTCACTGTTGTGTGCAATCAACACTTCTTTTTATAATTGTAATATTCGAGATTCTTGGAGAATGATTAAAATAGTTCCTATTCTTAAAAAATCTGGAAATCCAGATGATTTTGTATAATTTCCGTCCGATTTCGTTAATTTCTGTTTTTATTAAGACTATTAACTTAATGATTAAGGAGCGTCTTACTGTTTTTATTGAAAATAATAATCTGCTACCTGTCCGTACTTTCGCTTATAGAAATCAGTTTTCCGCGTCCGTCTGTATTAATGAACTGATACATAGGGTTTCGTTTTTTAAGTCAAAAAATCAAAAAGTTGTTATGTGTACACTTGACATTAGTAGTGCTTATGATTGTGTGAGTGTTACGATGTTGAGAGATACACTTGTCAACTTTCAAATTCCGACTGATCTGAATAATTGGATTATAAATTTTCTGTGCAGGTATTTGATGGTTTGCCTCAGGGTAGTTGTCTTAGCCCCATTCTATTTAATCTGTATACTGCTTGTCTTCATATGTTAGAGGATGATAACACATATATTTTTCAGTTTGCGGATGATTTTATCATTCTTTCTTTTTCAAATGATTTCAGTTTGGCTGTTAGAAATCTAGCTATTAAAATTTCAAAATTGTCTAGTTTATGTTCTTCTCTTAATCTTTCTTTCAATGTTGAGAAAACCAAATCTTTGTATCCGTAATCAAGTTATTGCTCAAGTTAAATCTTTTAAGTTTCTTGGGAGGACCATTTCTGATAGTCTTTGTGTAAAAGAGCATTACAATAAAGCTATTGTGGAAACACAAAAAGCAAGAAATTTGTTGAAAATGTTAACTTCTGTAAGAGGTGGTCTTAAACCAAAAATTGCCATAAATTTTTACAAAAGCTTCCTGAGAGGAAAGTGCGCGCACTTCTTCAGCACATTCGCAAGCGTATATTGACAACAAAATTCGCGCTTGTCAAAACGCTTCTCTCAGACGGTGTCTGGGACTCACTCCATCCACACCAGTCCAAATAATTTATATCTGAGGGAATCACGGGTTGCGCTGTATATAATGTTACTTCAAATCACTTTTTTCTGTTTCGAATTTGTGAAGGCTTGTCGTCTCTTACAGGAGAGCTCATTGCGATTAAAAAAGCTATTGAAATTGCATCTGAGGATGGGATCAGAAATCTTGCCATCTTTACAGACAGTCTCAATGCGTGTATCTTGTTCAAAAACGGCTGTTCCGAAAATTATCTAATTTCTTACATATTAAATTTGATTGATAATTCATGTTTTGAAGCTGTTGATTTTATTTGGGTCCCCAGTTATGTTGGGATTTTCTTTAATGAGCGCGTTGATTATATGGCAAAGCAGGCTTTATCTTGTGGTGCCCCAATTGAAATTGGTTTGACACCTAAAGATGCAGAAAACATTATCTTTAATGCGTTGAAGGACGGGTGTAGTGAAGAGTTCAATATAATGTCGGAATCAAAAGGAACGTTTTTCCATTGAATTTTTCCTAACATCCCAAGCAAGTCATGGTATAGTGGGGCTCATTTCGATGCTCAAAGTATAAAAATAATTAACAGGCTTTTATCTGGACACACCTTTGACAGAGCGTACCTAAATTTAATAAATGCAAATGATTCAAGCCTGTGTGATGTTTGTCATACGGTTGAAAACTCAACACTTAATTTTTGATTGTAGTAAATTTAATTCAATTAGAGTATCATATGACATTTTGAAAAAAATTTCAGATCTATTTCAGTTACTAGCCACAAAAGATTTAAATATATTTTCTTCTCTGTTAGATTTCTTATTAAATACTGAATTTCAGATTAAATACTGAAAATGCAATTAGGTTCGCGATATGTTGTAATGAAAGAATATTTAAACTTCTTAGAGAGAAAAACAAGCTGACACTTTGAATTTTGCCTGCTCCATATTTCTTGAATATTGTTATAATTTTGTCACATACATATATACGTTTTTTATAATTTAACTAGCGAATGCCCGGCATGTGTTGCAATGCCACTTTAAAAAAGAAAATGTTAGCAGAACTTCCCAGTACTCACCGGAGTAGCGATTCTGAGTTACGGCGATGAAATTATCGTCAGTTACCATACAAACTCGAAAACAAAATCTCAAATTTTTAGGAGCAACATTAGCAATGTCATCGTATATTTTAATTTTAAACAAATTGTAGGCGTAATAAGTGGGCGTGGCAGATTTTATATATACTTTTATTCTTCCCGGTGCATCCCGTTACATGTTTTCTATACAGCGCATCAAGTTCCAGAGCAATGGTGGTAGGCGTAAAATTGATCCACCCTTTTTTTCAAAGTTTGCGTTAAATTGATCAAACCTCGTTCATTTTTGGGGACGTTATCGACGGTGCCTATACAAACTCAAATAATTTTTGGGAGCAATATTATCGAATTAAACGAATATTTTTATTTAGTTCTAAAAATTGTGGGCGTACGTGGTAGCTACGAAATTATCAAGTAAAGAAAAACAACAACGTAGTTTTTTGTCAAAAATAAAAAAATAACTTTAAAATAAGGTAAAAAAGAAGGCAGAAATCGAGGTGAGTTTCTATTTTCCTAACCTTATATTATTCAACCATGCTGGTACATTAATTCTTGGATACTCTTACTGTTACTGCTAAATTACTGTTAAACATTTAAGTGCATTTTATTACATGAATATTGAATAATATATGTGCATACATACATGCATACATACATATGTACATACATACATACATACATACATACATACATACATACATACATACATACATACATACATACATACATACATACATACATACATACATACATACATACATACATACATATATACATACATGCATACATACATACATACATACATACATACATACATACATACATACATACATACATACATACATACAAACAGAGTGTACTAAGGTGTATTAAATTGTAGACACAAATGCAATGAAAACATTTTGTGGAACAATCTGGTATATTATTAACTGAGAAAGTTATTTATTTGACTTCCAGTATCATTTAATTTCTAGCGTTCGTTTTAAAATAGTTGAGTTGTTTCCAACTACATGCGAAGGGGTAAGATTTTCCGTTCTCACACGTCATTTTGAGAGCGATTGATAAAGCGTCATTGCAGGAAATTGTTAATACAGGGGTGTGACACTCTAATCAACAATTGCATATTTTGAATTATTAGTTTATAAATTGTTTTTTTTTTATAAAAAATAAACGAAATCAAAAATAACAAAAAATATCACACTCAAATAAGGAGGTTCATTCTACTTATATATGTACATATATTGTTTATTTTTGTTTGTTTTAGAATGTGATGTTCTACGATGACGAATTTGGTTCGAAGGTGTATTATGCGAAATCTGTTATCTCACAAAAAGTGGACATGGTCAGATCAATTTTACGCCCGCCGCCATATCTTAGGAACGTGATGCTCTTCTATAATAAATTTTTATTAAGGTATATGGAGACGAAAGCTACTATCTTACAAAAACGGGCGCGGTTGAATCAATTTAACGCCCACCGCCACATAATTATATTAAACATTTTCAAATCATGAACCACCCTAATAAGATTACTTATTTTATTTAAATATATGCAAAAAATTAACGAACTTGCACCACTATAATCGTTTCCAAAATTTGATCAGTTGTTCCCAAGCATAAAATAAAATTAGGTTTGAACTGAAACCCAATGTCTCCAATGATTCTTAAGATATCGTGATAACCATTTTGGAAAGTAAAAACTCACCTCGATTTCTGCCTTCTTTGTCTGCTTTATTTTGAAGTTTGATTTTATATTTTTGACTATTTGCTTGATAATTTTGTAGCAACCATGGCAACTATACAAAAATTTTGTTTTCGAAGAGAGAAACAATTTTATTTTTGACAACAAACTACGATATTGTTTTTATTTATTTAATGTTTTTGCAGCAACCATGGCAACTGCTCAAAAATTTAATTTTCCAACAATATTATATTTATTACACCATGGTGTTAACAAGAAATTAGTAATTTTTGTTATAGTTGGCGTGGTCACGAGCGAATAGGCTGCAAAATCTTATCGGTTCATCTAGGGTACAAGAGCAATTAATGTTCAAATAAAGTTCAATATACCTATCGGTTCTCTCGCTTTCATGTTAACAAAAAATGATGACAGGCAGACGGACATGGCTAGATCGATTCAGTTTTTGAATGTGATCAAGAAGATATATACCATCTATATCTATTTTGAGTATTTCTCAATGTGACAAACATTTGCCCAAAGACAATATACACCAGTGAGTGGTGCATAAAAATGAATATACATATGTATGTATGTCACAATTTCACCGAATTTTGTATATTTTCTAAAAATTCTTACTTTCAATAGAATGACAGCCACATTTTGTATCTCGAGGAAAAGGTCACACAAACGATTCACATCTTGAATTTTTTCCTTCACCGTTAGTTTACTCTTTCGTTTTGTTGCGATGAATGTCAAAAAATATGTTACAACATTGCAAAACCAGTTTAAGGTTGATTGTTTATCTCTTCCTTTCTCTCTTTCACTCATAACTTCAAACTAAGAGCTTGTTGATTTATTATATCTTAAAACCTAAACAAAATAAATTGTTTCTTTATTTTAATTTAGTATACTCGTATATTTTTCTTTTTGTATTTATTAATAGTAGTCGTCTATTTTTGAAATTTGAATTGATCAATTTAGATTAACATATTTTGGTAGCGTACGAACAGCTGATTTTTTTTTTTTTATTTTGTAAAATTTTTAGATTGTCAAAATCAACCAATAGCAGCATTGTTTACATTTTGTGACAAACGAAATTCGGTCGCTCTTAACTTTGTTTGTTTAACTGGAAACAACCCCAACAGAAATAATTGAGGCTACGACCTTGCTCTAAAATATATTGTCAAAGTGACAATTTAGAAACGAAAAACAAAAACAAAATGCATGTGTTTGTTATAGAGTTGTTGTTTTTGTAGAAGTGCTATAACCTTATTAAGTGAGCCCTGTGCCAGAACTTAAATGCTGGACACGAATCAAAACGCCAAATCGGTAAGATTTCTGTGCAACTTTTACTCTCGGAAACTTTCCGAGAGGTAGCGGTAAGATAAGAAAACTGGGCTCCGAGCGCACCGAGCATGCTCAGTTGCCAAATGCACTTACATACCTAACTGAGCTATTCACCGTCGCGATTAATCGATTAGAAAAAGCTCAATTTATGCGTTGTTAGCTTATACATAGTAGCTAGCGTTGCGCGGGTTTTGTTTTGAATAGAAGTACGTTTTGGTGAAGTTATCAGCAGTTATCCTACAAACTCAGATACCAAATTTTAGGAGAAATATTAGCAAAACAATCGAATATTTTTAATTAACTTCGTAAAATCGTATCAAGTCCTTTTTCTTTGTCTACGACTGGTACAATATTAAAACACCCCAGAAGCAATTAAATGTATTTTATTTTCAAGCTAAAAATACAAAATATACCGACTATAATTCATGATTTAAAAAATTAAGTTAATTTTTAAAACATAATATAGTGTTAAAAAAAATGAATAATATTCACAGAATATGACAGACGATCAGACAGACAGACGAACATGGCTAGATCAATTCAGTTTTTGATTAAGATATATATATATATATATATATATATATATATATATATATATATATATATATATATATATATATATATATATATATATATATATATATATATATATATATATATATATATATATATATATATATATATATATATATATATATATATATATATATATATATATATATATATATATATATATATATATATATATATATATATATATATATATATATATATATATATATATATATATATATTTATATACGTTACAAACATTTGCATAAAAGTATATATTTATAACGTTTCTTTGTTTTCCCTCTACACGAATAGAATCTGGAATAAGTCGAATGTCGATTCTGAAACCATCGCACCAAAACGATTACAGGTTTTAAAAAAAAGTACACGTTTTAAAACTCTGAAATTTTTAAGATGTCTTATATTAAACAACTTTTTGTATTTAATTTAGTTATTTGAACTTGTTTTGAAATTTTGTATTCATTGTTATTAGCAATTGAAATAAAAGAGGTTTTTTTGTATATTACTTTTGTTGATTTAATTAAACTAGTTAAAGAAATATCTTCGACTATGTCGAAATTTAAATACCCTCCTAAAATTGAGAGCAAACACATTTTGTTAACTTACAAGAATTTGTAGCATATTTTGTATGTTTCTATTGGAAATGGGTGTGTTTTACATCAGTTCCCACCCATTTCTATCTAGTGTTATTCTGTTACTATTCAAATGTTTAATGTTAAATCGTTAAAAATTACCTTGCTACAACTTTATTTATTTATTAAAATGATTTACTTTAAACGGGAGAATTTGTATGGAAGATGCGAGTAGTTTTTGTCCGATTTAAATCTTTACCTTTGCTTACATACTAATTTTCAAATCAATATCTATAAAACTACAGCTGAATCCGCTCAGATATACTCGCATACTTAGTATGAACATAATTACTCTTACAACATTAAACACAACTATTCGTACAGTACAATTGAGCATACACTGTTGTGAAATCTAACCTGTAACGAGACTTCAAAATTGTTCCAGCTTTTAGTTAACGAGATCCCAATCACTAACGCTTTTTTCAAGTATAATGAAATATTGTAATATTTTCAAAACGCTCCGCCCGCTTGGGATTAGTTACAAGTTGTTTACTTGTGCATAAAACATTTTGGGAAGACTGCAGATATTCAAAACCGCAACCGGTCGGCCCGTCCACGGACAACTCGAATGCCGCAAGTCATCAAAGCCGTCAATTCAAGAATTCCTTGGGACTTTGGCCTACGGCCTTAAAACGTCGTACTGGACATTTGTTGAAAAAAAATAAAAGAAAAATCCAAACGTCCTTTGGTGAAGCCGGCAATAACTTGCACACAAAAATCTTATGATTAAAAAAATATTTAGCGTACAGAAAAAATTTAACAAGCAATATGATAGGGTGTATGACCGGTCATCTAAGGAAGCATCTGAACTGATCCCACATGTTGAAAAGAGTCATCACCCAGCTTGGTTTGGTGGGGGTTTTTCTAACGATGGAGTCACCGACTTGCAAAACTTCTGCCAAAGTTTATTAAGAAACCGTTTGGAAGCTGTTGTGAAGTCACTTAACAGTTCACTGTTCCAAAACCAACCTGGCTTTAAAATAATTCTCTAGCTTTCATTTGAGTGAGAAGTGCGTGAAGGCAAAAGGCAGGCATTTCGAATGGGTATTTGCTTTTTGTATATATTATATATCAATGAAAATGTAAAACTAAAATTGGTTCAAAAACATTAATTTTTAAAGCATAAAATGTGTGCAATAGTATAAATGTTACTACTAATTATATTTACTACGCCTACTCTTGGGGTTTTTAAATGGAAGACTTAATTCAATAAAATCTAATATAAAAATATTGAAACTAGTGTCAAAACTAGTCAAAATGAAATGTGTTCGCCAAAGCATTTGGTTTTGTTGATTCGAAAATTGTCTTTTTATTTATTTTTAAACATTGATAACATTGTTGAAAAGGTCATCGTGGTCGATAAACCCACAATATATTTTCAATGTATTTTTTAATACACGTGACGATCTGTGTTTACTTTATTTAAATACACATACTTACGTACATACACATATGTATGCATGTATAAAACTTTAGCATTCGAAACTAGAGCCACTCAGATTGTGGATTTAAAAGAAGTCATTATAAGAATATTTTCCCGACATGTGTTAATAATTAGTTTCAAGCAACAACAAAATCTGTTAATTACGTCTTATTGTCAATAATATCGGTGATAATGATTTGAGTAAATCTTAATTGTTTGTTTTCAATGTAGAACGTACGAATTTTTCAAAATGATTTCTAAACTTCAATATATTTTGAATATTAAAAAAATATTATTAATATTAAAAAAAAAACAGTATTTGAACATTTTAATACAATATCTCGTTTTATACGTCAACTAAAGAATGTATCAAATTAAAGATCCAATTACTTATACTCTACTTCTCATCTAATTTCTAGTGTTTAAAGATACTTTGGCGAATTAAAAAAGGGGCTGAAACCATTTTATACCCTACAACGACCCGTCACTGAGGATGTAAATGCTCTGTATATACTACTCATGCTGTCTGTATTTACTATGTATGTACATACGTAGTAAATACAATGCACCAAATTCTAGAGCTCATGCTGCTCTGATGGCGCACTTGGCACTTGACCGTCATAACAAAACGCGAAGACCGAGAAGGCAAACACGCATATGGGTTAACAATAGCCCAACCGAATTCAATGAATTTTTTTATCGCAGTTACCACCAATGAGTGAGCTAAAACACAATTCGATTCACAAATTCATGCAGCATCCACAACGACATTTTTGTTTTTGTTTTTTCTTTCTTTCTAACAAAATCGATTTTCTGTTCATTTCATGTTTTTTTTTTTCGTTAATATGTATATTTTCTGCTGTTTATAATTAAAATGAAAATGCTCGATTAAATTCTCGCCGCACTACATACACAGAACAACTGGATGATGGGAGGACAACACACCACAAAAACTCTTTTAACAACAATTTCGTACACAACGGCCACGGAAACCATTAAAGCTGTTCGTCCGTCAGTCGTATCGGACGACCGTTAGTCAGTCACAGTCAGCCTACAGTTAAATTCGTTTTATACCACTTACTTCGCGTTACTCACCTTTCTGGGAGAGTGCTTCAGCGCAGACTAAAAGCATGCATTGAGCACATCTTATTTTAAACCAAAATTCCAATTCAAACATTGGTGAGTTTCTTCCAAAAGCAGCAATAACAATAACAATACAACAGCAACAGCAACAGCAACACAACCACTAACAGCAATAGCTTAACTGAGCTGAGCTGACACAGTGACGAAAACGGAGACAAAGTGTTTGCTGGAGATGTAATCACATTTTCTCTCTTAATATTAGAGTTGTTAACATTTTATAATTAAGACTAAATTGCTGGGAAAAAACAAATGTTTTATAAAAAATGTTTTATACTACACACATACTAAAGGCTAATCTGAAACCTCTTTTGACATGACATGTTTAAAAAATTCAAATTATAAAATCCGATATAGCAATGCGAAACAATCCATTTTATTTTTGGTGTAATATTGTATATAGATTGTTTTAAATTTATTCAAAAAGCTAATAAAACGGTTGTACGCTCTCCTGAAGAATTGATTTGTTGGTCATTAATAGTTTTTATATAAGTCCTTGTTTTGTATAATTTCTTAAGTTTTAATCCTAATACTCGTATTCAATACTTGTTACATGATATTTAAATATGTATTTGTTTCATTCCACATTGAAAAGTGAAATTTATGTTTTTGAAAACATAAAAATGCTTTTAAATTCCGTATATATGTTTGTGTTAAAATTTCTTTGGGAAACAAGATTAAAACAGAAGTATCACATTTGAGTATTAACATAATCCTTAAATTTATAACTAACTTTATATAAAAGTTTAAATAACAATACTCTGTATTTCAGCAAATACAATACAGCTAATTTCAGAACTCTGAACGGCTTTAATGGAGTTTCAAAAACCTTGTTTAATGAATGTGTGCGCAAAAAACATTTCAAATTTTTTATTATATAATTTTTCATACTTGCAAGACACAGTATATTTATATATATATATATATATATATATATATATATATATATATATATATATATATATATATATATATATATATATATATATATAAATTATGTAGACTGGTTGTTCTTATGTCCTAGGCCAACTGATTAGATTTTGGAGCAAATCCGGCCATGGCCACGCCTACTACAACAAGAAATACTAATTTTTAAGCACGATATCTTGAGAATCATTGAAGATATTGGGTTTCAACCCAAATAAAATTTTCTGTTAGGCTTAGGAACAACTGATTAAATTTTGGAAATGATTAGGGTGCTTCTTTTTAGTTTGTTTATATATGTTAAAAGCCCTCATAATTTAAATTTGTTATTTTAGTACATAAACGACTTAACATAGGTATAGTAATCTAATTATGATGGATCATGATTTATCAAATTAGGATGGTTCGTGGTTTAAAATTTTTAATATATGTATTTTTTTAATAAAATATTTATTAATAAATGTGTTTAATACAATTATGACAATCAAGGACAAAAATATGCGTTTGATCTGGTTATCTTATTCTATCTTATTCTATTAGACGAGTTTAGTTTAATATTGTATATTGTATATAAAATTGAATGTATCTTTCGTTCCTTCTATCTTTCTGTATGTCTGTCTTTATTTCTATATTTGTACCCTACGCGCGTCTAAGTCATTCATCCGATTTCGATGAAATTCTGGGGAGTCGCTGTGATTACGCCAAGGATGGTTTTGGTCAAAAAAATTAATAAATAAATGTGCTCCTCAAAAATTACTTCCACTATGATTTATCCAGAATATAATTCTATTCTCTAGAACTGTAAAATGCAAATCAGTTTTATTGGCATTAAATAACATAAAAATTCATGTGCTCTTCAAATATCAATTCCACAGGGATTTATGAAGAATC